>JAVLUZ010000145.1:204701-232201 GCA_036768485.1 Mermis nigrescens
ATGGGAAAATGAGGTTCTTATGAAAAATTTAGAAAATTTAGTAGTTTATTCCTTTCCAGCCCTCCAAATACATCCGTGGTTGTGTTCAACACAACAGAAATCTACTTTTTCTTATTTACGCATGGACCAGGGGCCTATTCTTATGCATTATATTGTTTTTTAATTAAACCTCTTTCAAAAATAATTTTCATAAAAATAACTTACATATTTGGAAGAACCATAAAACATTGCGCTAAATGAAGGTAATAACTGTCAATGAATGTTAAGAAGATGTAGCTTGATATGAACTTGCCATCATAAGTGGGTGGCACCAAAGTTCTGGGCGGGGGATTCAAGATTTTTTCAAAAGGTAAAAAATGGCCTGAAAAATGGTGGAATGGCAAAAAACACCAGTTTTCAACGTCTTTTTATCGAGCACTATCTATATTGGCATCAAAAAATTGAAAAAATTGAAAAATTTTAAAAAATTGAATTCTGGGGGATGCATACTTCTAAACTTCCCATACGCCTAGGTATGCTTGCCATGATGATGCACTTCGACTGCAAAAACATATTGGTAAACGGAGGTTTAATAATGCTAGTTATACTTAAGTTGTTTTGCATTCTGTAAGCAACTGTTTCTTTCGCTCTTTGTTTCTTCTAAAGCTGATTAGACTAGCTTACAGTCTATTTGAAAAGGCCACACGAACGATTTTTTAAAATATATGAGAGCGCGACTTTGAGAATTTTGAGCTTGCTTCATCATAATCAATCCTATCGCTTTGCTGAAAATATGCTCATGCAATAAATGATGAATTGTTATTTAGTCATTTTGTCTTGCCCGCCCAGACCTGAGCTGTTTTGGAGACTAACTTAAACAAAATTAAACCAGCTATTGAAAATTTCAGCATAAATAGCTCAAGAGCATATTAAAATCAATATTACGTTGTTTCCAATGCGCTTCTAGAACCTTAGACTTTTTCTTTGAAAAGATTCAGTATAAATTAATAAGCTTATTTGATCATCCACTGTCAAAAATAAAACATATTAAATAAAAATTTTATTCTCATTTTAGATTGCAAAAGATTCAGAATGATGTCTACACCACAATTTATCCTTATATTAAAAATGGCAGTACTTTCAGCAGAGCACATTTAAAACCATATCTGTAATTGAGCATTAAAATATGCACTTTCTACAGCTATGGGAATGAAAATTAGGGATTTGTGGCCTTTTTCAGCGATAGGTATTCAATGAAATATGTTTACCTTTTTTTCTTTGCTAGCATTATCCGCTTAGCAATGAGCGTGTACAATTTAACGCTTACGTTATAACATACAACATTTATCTTGGGAAGTGTTGACACATTTATATGATTCAGTTTCCTTTTTCTTCAATCTGTAATTTTTTGAAATGCAGACAATTGGATCCAGCAGTACAAAATGAAAGTTTCGTCATTTTGAAAATAGCTATATTTTAAGAGCGGCAGTGTAAAGAGTGAAAAAATCTGGGGTTGAAAAATCGAAATATGGTCGAGTTTTTGACTTCTTTAGCTCTGCCTAATTCTTCCTAAAGAGTCCTCCAAAGACCGACTTATGGAGCAGTACTAATGCCTTAGGGTTATCAAAGTATGTTTATAAAGTATCAAAGTATATTGAAGGCAATACTATTCCAGTTCCGGCAATTCAAACTATACACTCTAGTTGTGAACGGAAACAATTTGTTTCTTGTTGTGAATAACCGCAATTTTACTGTAAATACATTGCAAGATTCAGCTTATTGAGCGAGACGACACATGAAAGTATATTAGTCGATGAATAAGATAGTTTAACGAGCTGCTTACCTAGTAGTATATTTCATATTGTAACAGCAGAAGCTAAGTCACAAATTAATAGAAATAGTAAGCGTAAAATTCACTACAATGAATAACCATGAATTAAAATGACCAATCCATTCAGCCTACGCTGCAGCAATGACATTTGACCCGCAACAAAACTGACCAAAGCTGGCATTTCAAAATATGAATTTTAAGCTTGCATTTCCTGAATCCCACAAGCACACCCACCTAGTGAATTAGTAGCCTTTATCTTTACAGCGTCTTTATGTACTTTTTAATTGTCAATATTGGCGTTATTATCATTGTAATTGCAATATTATATCGTTTTTGGCAATAAAACCTACATTTTCCACATTGACTGTAGTGATTGAATTACTATAAGTTATTAAAGCAGTGTGTGTAGTTAGTGTTCTTAGTCTATAATGGTCTCTATTAGACTAGCTAAATATCTACTATCTTCTACTTTGTCAACCGCACAAATCATAAAACAGGGCATGCGGAGTAATATAACAAGGGGTTTAGAAAAAGTGATCAATTCATTTCGAAAGCTTAAGTTTAGGTGTTTTATTCGCTTCAATCAATTTATTTTTGAGAAATTTCTTGTTTTAGATTTACTGTTGTTAAAGCAACATTGAAAAATGCGGCTCCAGAGTTATTTCTCAAAGTCTCTATGCTAACATTGAAAATAGATATAGGTGCGCCTCAGGAAATGGAGGTAAGGCAAGATTATGTTGTTGGAGCAAAAACGTGATGGTTTCTCTGCACTGCTGAATATAATTAAAGACAGTAGGTATAGCCTGTTTAATTTATTAGAGAGCTTTTTAGTACATTTTTAAAGAGCTACAGGGAGTGAAACACGATGATTTACTGTAGTTCGGCAGAGCAGCTCAGGAAGGGGGTACCAAAGTTCTGAGGGGTGCAAGATTTTTTTGAAGGTAAAAAAATAGCTTTCAAAAATGGTGATTTGGCAAAAAAACACAATTTTTTAAAGTTTCTCATCGAGCACTATCCATTGGTATCAAAAAATTGAGGGAAAAAAATTTCAAAAACTGAATTCTGGGGAGAGCAATTTGGTTTCTGGGGGATGCACACCCCTCAAACCAACCGCCTACGCCCAGGTATAGAGTGGATGGTATTCCTTCATTTTTAATGCACTATTTGTCCATATAAATTAAATTAAGCATTTAATCAGTGCTGGGACCTACTACAGTAAGATGCGCTAAATAAAAATCTGTTGGCTTAAATCAAACGTGGGTTGCTTCGACAACAAATAGACGTTTTACCACAAAGGCTTCTTCGCTTATGAGTCTGGACGTGATCACAAGTCTACAAATGTACCAGAGGTCAAACGTCATACGTCAGCTGGGCGCGTTTGTCTACACTATACAGTAATGTAAAGTGCTTAACATCTAATATTTATTTGTCCTCAGACCATTGTGGAAAGTTAATTTTTTCATAAATATACTGATCGTAATATCAGAATAACAAATCCGACAAAAATCTTCTTTACAGCTGTGGTTGCGTAAAGTTTACACTGAAAATTAATTTTAGTTTTAGAGCATTGCGTAAGCTCACTTTTTTTCAAAATTTTTTAACTAACGTTAGAATTAAGAATCTCGCTGTTAGCTTTCTCTGCACTTAGCTTACACTTGTAAGTTATAGCGGTCGTTCCGTACTTCAATAAACTTGGAAACGAAATACATCGTACCTACGGGACTTACTTAAGTACCTGGCTATACTCAGCGCTGGTCAGGTTGCTAGGGCGAAACGTCGGACTCAACCACACGACCCTCAAATAACTTACGGCCTCAAACTCCTTGGACCTAGTTTCGTCCGTACCTACGGAGATTTTGGCAGCTACGCCCTAAATACCTAACGCAGCAGTAATTAAGTAACCCCGGAATTTTCCCTAGGTCAGTTGACCTATTTTGGACCAAAATAATAATTAACGCGAAAAGATTTAACTTGTTTTCACGAACGAATACCTATGGCGAAAACGATTTCTTTTCTGATTCATAAGAGCACAATGGACAATGAACACAACAACACAGAGCTCTCAACCGGACAGCCATCTTACATAAAAATTATGTGATAATTTTTATGATTTTTAGGTCAAAAAATTGGGTGATTGAATATTCGATACGAGAGATTAATCAAAAAGAAATTCACCTGAATTATTCAAGCCGAATAATAATTTAGGGGCCATTCACCGGTGCCGAACTACCTGCAGTATAATTCACTCCTAGGTAGCTAAATTGCCAATTTTATATACACGAAAATAAAGAAAACAAAAACGTCGTCGTTTAGCGGATAAACCAACTGTACAAGCGAGAATCGGCGAAACAAATAAAACGAATGAATAATACTGCAAATATTCTAGAAGACAAGGAAAATTGCTCATGACAATAAAGTTTTATGACAGTGAATTCAAAATAGGCGTGGCTTTCAAATTTAAACGATTAAATTTGAATAGACGGCGTCTATATACAATCTTGATTTTTACGATCTCAACACAGGCATAACCGGAATAGCGGTCATGTCGCCTACGTTTTGATATGATAAGAAAAAAAGGATATTGATTGAATCCACAGGATAGCTCATGTTGCGCACCTCGAAGGTACGTTACGTGACTTCGCTAGTGGGATCAATCACGGCGGAGTGGCCAAGTCGCCACCGCTTTTCTTACAGTCGGAATTACGGTCTGACAGCAAAAATTCGCCTCTTTTTGGCTAGAGCACCGAATTCGTAACTCGGCGATTGTTGGGCCAAATTCGAAGCTGTAAAAAGCGTTGCGCTCGATATCACAGAACACGTGTAGATACACCTCCTACACACTATGTATTTATTTTACATCCAGATGTTGCAAAACAGGAATTTTCTACAAAATATGTTCTGTAAGGTCTGAATTATGAATATGACTTTATGTTTCCCTTACACTCCGTAATCGTGTAAAGTTACACTAAAAACTACCATTTCAGAACATTGCAGACGCTTAATTTTTTAAAATGTTCCATATAACGTCAGAATTAGGAATCAGAGTGTACTTGTGCTTTACACCCAGTAGTTGCGTACAGGGTTGCCTTCTCTAAAAATGACAATGCTGATATTCAAAAAATATTAATTATTGTGTTATTGGACTGATGTGATTATTGTGGCATATTACCTTATGTGTTACTGGCGGGTTTACTCAAAACATGCTAATTAATAGTAGGGTACTAGCAAGTGAAAATATTCGATGGAACAAAAAAGACGAATATGCATACTTGGGATTTTGAATGATCAAGGGTGTAAAAGGAGGGGACTAGGAAAAAGCTTATATGTATATGCATGAAGTCGCAAAAACTCTCAAAAATATTCTGCGGCCTGTGAGAAAGTGTAACTTTCTTTAAATAATTTTCAATGTTTCACATAAAATTGTATAAACAAAATCTGAAATGTATACTGTTTTGTTAATTGCTTACAAGTTGAAACGCCGACTTGCATAATATTGTGACTGACAGAAGACTAATCGCAATTGTATTTAAAAGATTTTTGTATTCTGTTAACATGAGCATTATGGCAAGCAAATCTGGCGTCGATTGATTAGTGCAAACAATCTTTGCGGGCATGCAAGTGTATCTATGTACATGTAGTCTGTTTCACATAAGCTAACGCGTTTCCTACTGCTTTAAACCATCAATTTCTTTGATTGTCTTGAATGCATTGATGCATGCTATTTCATTGAATTGGCATGCAAAGTCCCTGCTAGTTTACTCCATCTAATTTTCCATAACTACTGCATCGCTAATCTGCTGCCTTCTCAATCGTTTTTTGGTTGAATAGTTTAATTCAATCTGCAGGCCGCAGAAAATACTTCGATTTTTTGCGTTGGCTGGAGGAAATCTGATTTTTAGCAGTTTTTACGACTTTAGGTATATACATTGAAGCTTTATTGTAGTCCCCTCCTTTTAAATCCTTAATAATCCATGATCCCAAGTATGCATCTTTCACTATTTTTCTCGTTTCTAACCTTCGAGATTCATTTTTTCCAAAAAATAACACTGCTAATAATTCACTTGCACCATCGCCTTCCGCTAGCATAGTCAAGACAACCTTCTTTAGCACATACGCCTTTTATAAAGTCAATCAATTATTAATTTAAATAACATTGCTAGCATTATCCATAAGGCTAGCTGCCAGAAAATGGACTGTACTCCTATCTCGATGGCTTTTTAAAGTGTTAAGCATACATGGGCAGCACCAAAATTCTGGTGGGTGCAACATTTTTCAAAGGTCAAAAATGGCCTTAAAATGGTGGTATGATCAGAAAAAACCATTTTTCAACGTTTCTCATCGAGCACTATCCATTTACATCAAAAAATTCCAAAAAAAACAAACAAATTCTAAAAATTGAATTCTGGGGGTTATTTGATTTCCGGGGGGGGTTATTTTGGTTCCTGGGAGGTGCATACTTCCCATATCCCACACGCCCAGGTGTGGTTTTAAGTAATGAATTTTTTGCCATAGAGAGCTTTCTGGAAATTTTAATTTCATTCTTAGATCTTGATATTAAAGTCCGTGATTTTGCATATTACTTCAGCTTAGCTTTAATAACTTTAATTATTAAGCTTCTCAAACCAACATAGAACAACGACGGATTATCCGTCCACCAAAGACAACCGCTTTTTAATTTAATTTTATCTTTACCTGTCAAATTATTCACAATAACGCTTAACCAATATAAAATGATACACCAAATATGCTTTTTGAATAATTTAAGTTTAACGCTAAAGTTTATTCACATGGCTCTCGTTATTCGCGGTCAAAAAGAGCCATTAATAAGAGAAAAAATGTTTGCTGTTTTTTGCAAATTATACAATGTAACATGAAATCAAGCCGATTGATTTTGAATCTTAAATACAGCGTTATCACTGATTTCAGAAAAAATTTTACATTTGCAAATGCAGCATTACATAGCTTTAAGATAGTGAAATGACTGAGCAAATATGTTGTAGAAAATTAAATTTCCTTTCAAATGATTTATCTTTTATTTGACACAGTTGCTCCTATGGTAATCTATATTAGTATATAAACATAACTTAGCTGAAACCACACAAAACCACTAATGAAGCTTAAGTTACAGATATAGTTTTTTGAGTTAATCTCAATAACCGCCAGAACGATTTCAAAAAAGTAAAGTTTTCTGAATGCAAAATAAAAAAATGAAACTATTTTGCCAAAAAAACTTTCAATTTTTTATAGCTACAGTAAGCCACATAGCAAAAACGGCTGAAATTTCAACATGGCCTCATTTCTCACCAGTTTGTGATATTATGCTCAAAACTGGCTAGTTGCGTTTCAACATCCTCTAAAATCTTCATATTTTGGTTTTTCTTCTAAGCCCGCCCTTCATTCTACTAACGCATTTTAAATCTTTTCCAATATGGCTGCCCCCATAAGCTGTGCTTATTACACGCCGTAGACTGTATATTATTAAAATGTTTAAGCCCAATTCTAAAAGCCTGTAAAAAGAGCTTTTTAATGATAACTCACTCGCCTGATTTGATGGAGAATTCGCATTTTTCATTTTTGACCCTGTAAGGCAGCCATATTGGAAGATTACTGTAGTTTAAGACGTTTTCATTCATTATTCTTTGTGGTTTCGATATATTTTAAAAATTTTTTCAGTAAATAGCTAGAGAATTTTACGTTCTTTTCAATGAAATATGTGTCAATATCTGCTTTCCTGTATTTTTTCAGATTAACTCAAAAATCATTGTTGTACACTGAAAACGCAGTGTAAAACTTGCACAACCGAAAATTTGCACTATTGATCTTCGCCCTCACTTTATTTCTGTAAGCAGCTTAAAATTTATGCTCGCTCGTATCGAAATCGCAGAACATGTTCGAATTTTGTCTAAATCAATCTATTAATTCATTGATTATAATATACCTACTGTCGCCCAAAGCATTTTTTTTCCGATTAATCCGACTGAATAAAAATTCGGTATAGGGCTTTCTAAGTGTGTTGCGTTGTCTCCTTTTACTTAAAAATCACTCTTGGAGCAATGATTTCGCAAAAAATTTCAAAAATTTCAACAAATAATTGCGAACTTCTTTGTTCGGCGTCAAATGCCGGAAAACCTCTAAAATTCATGAAAAAAATCGTCTAGAGACTTAAGCCTGATTTATACTTCACGCGAACCGCGCCGCAAAGGGTTTTGCGGCCACAGTATGCCCAAAAATTAGTCGACCCTGCGCGAATATTCTGCGGCAAAATCCGCTTGCTGCGCCGCGTCGTGCATTTATACTTCACGCGGCGAGCTTTCCGCGTGGACAAAAAAACCAGCGACAAGGTGGCGCCTCACCGCCGTTTCGCGGCCGCTTCGCGCAATGGGTTTATACTTCTTGCGAACTGCCGCAGAAAATTGCGTTAATCGATACCTCATTAAAATTCAAAATGATTCGACGTCGACACTCGGCTCGAAACCTCATTAGCATTCGCAAGAGCAATGGGCTTTTTGACTTTTGCGACGCGGCGAAAAAATGGCCGAAAAAGCTAAAAATAACAATTTTGACTCCTTGCGGCGCGGCAGAAGTATAAATTGGAAAGCGGCGAAAAAATCTAGACTTTTGCGAATCAGTCCGCGGCGCGGCGGCCGCGTGAAGTATAAATCAAATTGCGGCGGCGAATAATTCGCCGGCTGCCCCGCCGCAGCCCGAAGTATAAATGGGTTTGCGCGAAATTTCTGCGGCGGCCGTCGCGGCAATTTCTCGCCGCTTCGCTCGCCGCGTGGAGTATAAATCAGGCTTTAAATTACTACTGGATTACCTGTGTTAAATATGAAACATCAAAAATTAAGAAAATAAGCTTAAGACTCATGAAAATGTTCGCTGAATAGTTGTTTCTACTCCAGAAATCGTTTAAGGAGTCATGAAAATGTTTTCTGCTACAAAAACCTATTTTTGTCACCAATTCATAACTCCTAGGCCACAGAGAAAGCAAATAAGTATCATTGAAAATAATTATCTGAGTTTGAGAAATCGTGATCAACAATGGCCGAGAATCGTCCCCAATTACATTCCTTACGTCGCCAACTACCTGAGGCCAACTATGGCAGCCCCTTCGCCCGTAGATCCGCCGTTCTTGATCCGACTACGTTTTTCGATATCAACGGATTCAATTTTAAATCCTTATGTCAAGACGTAATTCTCTTATGTTAACCGTCGAGAACAGTGTGGAAAACGGAAACAAATTCCAACTCGAGCATCACACAATAAAATTAATTTAGTCATACAATCGCATTGAAATCAACAACATTTTGAGTTGAGTAAAACATCTTTTCAAATCAACGAAAACGAAGGAAAATTATTAATGCCGGTGTAGCGTCGTTAAGTGTCCGGGCGGTAAAGTGTCCGGCCGGACACTTTACGATGCGGCAAAGTGTCCGGCGGACACATTACGATGAGCAGTAAAGTGTCCGGCCTTGCCGTAAAGTGTCCGGGTCATGTTGTTCTTATTTTTCATAACAGTAGCGAAGTTGCATATGCATGTATGTACTTATTCAACAATAAACTGACTATTGTTTACGCACAATGCAATGCTGCGACCTTTGACCGCTTGTTATGATCAAAAATCGTATGACTTTTTGGTTGCTCCTGATGCATAAATATTCTGGAGTTCATTTAAAATATTTGGCCGTTATCGAAAGTGCGTTGCAAATATAATAATTGGAATTTTTAAAATTTTGCAATCAAAAAGTGTCGTTTTTTAATTGCACTAGAGCCAGAATTATAGGAAATACTCCACATATTCCGCAAAGCGCCGAATTTTTAAGGATTTCACGTCAGACATGCAATTTTCCAATTTTTTTGCACATTGTCTTCACCTTTCAATAATTTTTCGGCCACGAGGGGCTAGGCTGGGCGCCACCGCCCCTGAAAATATGGCCCTGTGTCTAATATATATCAGCATTTTTACGTGACATCACCTGCTTCTCTTTATTTCGTTTCACTTAGTTACTTTGTCAATTCGCTGTAAATAAAAATTTGTCTTGGTACCTGATTTTGCATCATTCCAAAAATCATGCAGTGCAGCAATAAATAGTCTGTGCTTAATTGTTTCATTATCTTAACCAGCAAGAGCATTCCTAAATGACATTACGCTACACAAACATAGGCCGGACACTTTAAGACGGACCCGGACACTTTACGGCATCTCAAAGTGTCCGGCCGGACACTTTACGATGCCGGACACTTTACCGCGTGACAAAATTAGCCATTTTAATTATTTCCTCAATTTTAATTTTTTACAATTTTTAATTCGTTTCGAAAGAGCACTATCGGACTAAATACACTTTCAAATTTCGAGAATATCGATTATCACTAAAAACCTTACTTCATTTCGACCATAGTTAGCAGCACCGAAAATCTAAGGGGTGAAAAAATTCAGGGGGGCGAAAAAATTTTTAAAGGTAAAAAAATGGTCTTAAAAGTGGTCGTCTGGCGAAAAAAACACCATTTTTCTACATTTCTCATCGAGCACTATCTAATGGCTTCAAGAAATTGCTTGAAAAAGCAAAAAAAATTTCCAAAAATTGAATTCTGGGGAGGTATTTTGATTTATGGGGGAATATTTCAACTTCTGGGGGGCGCCCACGTGTGATTTCGACTACGCTTTTATAAGTCAGCGGAGTCGATTACATCAGAAATCAAAAAGTTTCGATTGTTCATTCAAAATAAAAGTTTTTTTGATCTTGTTAATAGTCGAAAGGAGCGCTTAAACACAGGAAAATTAATTTCAGATTATCCATCATGAGAAACAAATTGCTCGCGTCAAAATGCATACTTTTTCTACTTGAGAGAGAGCGTGGAATTTCTAGCATATAAAAAATTCAATAATGCAGATACTCACGTTCCTAACACACATTGAAAGCTCCTCAGATGAGCATCCGCACTAGTAGAGAATTAAGCTTTGTCACTAATGTACCCCAATTACCCGTCACATTTCGCCATAAAGCTCAAAATTGCCCCATTATAACAATTCACCATGTACATTGTCTGTGCAACATCACACGCGCGGAGCACTTTTAGCTTGGAACAGCTGCATCCATAGGTGGGTCGCCCCAAAATTCGAGAGGGGCTGCATTGCAAAAAACGACATTTTTTAACGTTTATTGTCGAGCACTATCGATTGGCATCAAAAATTTGCAAAAAAAAAACAAAGAAAATTTTCAGAAAACAAATTCTGGGAGGGGGTATTTCGGTTTCTAGGGGGTATTCGAACTTCTGGGGATGCATATCCCCAAACCCCCCTCAGGCCCACGTGTGGTCACATCTATTGCGTCGCTTTTGCGCTCGCCTTCAAACTAAGATTGGGATGCACAGCCGCCACATAAATCACAACCGCCATATAATTCACAACCGCCGCATAGTACACAACCGCCGATCGGTATTACAAAGGAATGTGTCTTAGATCAGGCGTAAATACATGTAAAACATTTAATTTACGCACATCTAGCTTGATTGAAAATTTTTTGATAAAAGTCGTTTTTTTAGGAATAATAAATGGTTGACTAAGTAAGAGACCAGTAGGTACGAATTTGTAATTTATGTATAATGTACATTCAAGCGCCGAAAATTTAGCATTTTTGTGCCAAAAATGAGCTGAAAAGGCGCACTTTTTACAATTTTACGAAAAATCGACAATTCTAGGAATTTCAGCTATATTGCGGGAGTCAGTCATTAGCCATTCTGGAGGGTCACCCCCACACGTTGGCGTAAGGGGGGGGAGTTTGGAGGGGGTAAAACCCCACAGAAGTTGAAATTATCACCAGAAATCAAAATACCCCCAAGAATTCAATTTTTGAAATTTTTTCTGCTTTTTTAGCGATTTTTTGATGCCATTAGATAGTGCTCGATGAGAAACGTGGAAAATGTTGTTTTTTTCTCATAAAACCACTTTTAAGACCATTTTTTGACCTCTAGAAAATTACCCCCTCAGAAATTTTTTCACCACCCCCCAAAAAAAAATTTCGGTGCTGCCCACCTATGGTCACCTCCCCACCCAGATCACGTATGCAATGTGTATAGCAATTTATGAACTATGAGACGGTTCAGCTGCGGCGGTTGCAAACTACGTATGCGGCGCTTCTGTATTATGCGGCGGTCGTGAACTAAGCGGCGGTTGTGCATCCGATCCCAAACTAACTGGAGTGAAACGTATACATAGATAGGCGGCTGACGCCGCCGAAGCACACAATGTTTGTTGATAGCATCAAAAAACAAATTCACTGAGAAAATTACAGTGCATCTTCTTCAAAATAAGAAATATGTTAGGTAGCTTTCATATGCAGTTCACACACAATCGCAAAACTTTGCGAGGTAACATTTTTTAATAAATCGGTATAGTATTGTAAGGGATGCGGAATTCCAAGGACTCACGAGGCTATAACGAAAAAGGCTCACAGTTGTACCCGCAACACATATCATTAGAAAGAATGTTAAGCAGTCGTAGAGGAACAGCACAGCAAATGTAAATTCGAATTTCTGTCCACTCATTGCCCCAGTTGACGGTGCCTAATCATTTTAGTCTTTATTCAGAAATTCATTGACACTTTTCAAAATCAGTAAAAATTCCGAAACAGGTCAATCGCGCAAAACATATACAGACTCATCGTAGCACAAAATTTGCATAGAATCGCGTTAGCACGGTCGGAACTGATGCAACCTACTTAAAAATCACTCAAACATTCGAAATAGCGGAATATTACGATAAAATCAGTGCATAAAACAATCCCGAATATTCAAAATAAATTAAAGTGATAAATGCTGATTTGTAATAAAAATTCAACACATACCTTCCTACTTTAATGGACTATAAATATAATGGACTATAAATTTGTTCCCAGGTTTAGGACAGATTAGCATAATGTTATTTTCCTCATTAGTGATACATGTTTCTTTCGTATAAAACCTATGTAGCGCACAAAGCCCATTTTGATTTAAAAAAATCCCCGACAACGACCTAATTTACAGCAATTGTGTAAATCTAGATAGAAACAGTCGAGGACGATGAAATCGACTACTGTAGCGCTTCTTATAATCACCATTATCGCCGCAATCTCATTTATTGCGTCAGAACCTGCTTTTAAGGTGAGGCTTATATCAATGTCTTCATTTGCCCGTCGGGAAGAAACCCCCCCTTCCAAAAAATTAAAATACCCCTCCCCCGAATTGAAGTTTTTAAATTTTCCTTTGTTTCTTTCGCAATTTTTTGATGCCAATGGATAGTGCTCGATGAGAAATGTTTGAAAATGGTGTTTTTTCGCGAAACCATCATATTAAAGGCCATTTTTGACCTTTTAAAAATCTTGCAGCTCCCAGAATTTGGTGCCGCCCACCTATACCCACACGTTGTATGGGAGTGAACATATAGCAATAAGGTAATTGACAAAATTTAATTAAGATTAAAATAATAAATATATAAACAAAGGGATATTAAGGGAGCGGATGTAGACGTGTATTTGTCATTTATGTATATCGCTCCTTTTATCGATTTTTCAGGAAACGAAAAGGCTTTATTTTTTTGCTTGATTATATGTGTAAATAGTGATGCTTTTACGACTTTCACAAGGAATAAATTAATTCAATATCATTTTTTAGTATAAGACAGCACGCTGTTAAATTTAGCAACCTTTGACCCTTATTTAGCTTAGCTTTTTAAACTCTCAGCTATTCACTAAACTAAAGCCATTTCCTTTGATGCCAAATCCTTTCCAAGTTTATTTTGAATTCTGAAAGTCATGAAGCACATACATTTTCTATTAAAACTAAACTTTTTAATAAAATTAAAAGTATTACGATTAAAAAAAGTTCATTAATGTATAAGCATAAGTACTTTTCAAATATTTTTGCAAAAAATAGAAGAAAAAAGCTTTAGTTGCTCTAAAGCATAGTGGGAAAGAATGGGAGAGAATAAAAATAATAAAAAAACTGATTGGCTGCTGAGTGATCCAAAGGGCACAATTAGCCAGCTTACTCTGACGCCATAACTCATTGCTTTTGGTTACGAGAAAAGTAATCCAATGACCTGTGCCATATTTACCAATATCGTACACGAAAAGAAAATAATAAGAAAATATCATTTTTTTAGCAAAAAATTACTAATCAAATCTTTTCATTTAAGAATCTAAAGATTTTTAGCGCGATTTCAAGGCATATTGTTGATTTAGGTGTATAGTGTAGATTACTGATTCACGACATGGCCGACCTGGGGGGCAGCCGGCCTGGGGCCGTCAACGATTTGGCTTTTTCTGGGCCAGAATGATTTCAAAAACCGGTATAAACGCTAAAACAGTGTTAAATTTACATTATTACACGGTTGCTAGTCAGTTTAAAGCATTAAATATAATTTTTAATTTCTCGACCACATTTGGCCTTCATTTTGCAGAACTTTTCCATGAATTTTTTTCCTATGGGTCAAGCCCGTTTTCTCGTAAATCTTTCCCTTGCATGTCTGGAGCAAACCCGTGAAAAATTGATTATACCTCAATCTCAGCTCGAATAGCTAGTGCGAATAATTGCATTTTACGACTTTTTGCATCATTCCCTACTTTTTTATATAAATTTTTTTAATACTGATGTGAGAGGTATCGTTTTCTGGAAGCTCTTTTTGCTAACTTCCGGCGAACAAAGGTCGAAGCGACGAAAATTTAGCAGTGTATAACAAATATATGAAATTTCCTATACTTATGTTCATTATCTAACCTACCCAGAAAAACTTTTTCGATCAAAATGAGAAGGTTGACCGCACTAACCCAGAGATGATCATAAGTGGGCAGCACCGGAATTCTGAGGGGGTCGAAAAAATTCCAGGGGGATAAAAAAAATTTTCAAAGGTAAAAAAATGGTCTTAAAACTGGTCGTATGGCGAAAAACCATCATTTTTCGACGTTTCTCATCGAGCACTATCCAATGGCATCAAAAAATTGCTAGAAAAGCAAAAAAAAATTCCAAAATTTGAATTCTGGGGAGGGGGGTATTTTGATTCCTGGAGGCGGGTATTTCAACTTCTGGGGGTCGCATAACCCCAAACCCCCCTCCACGCCAACGTGTGGAGACGACCCTCATTATACACATATGTTTATTTAAAATAATAGAGCAATATTTTTATTAAATTCGATTATCAAGTGCAATCAAGCTTGTTAAACCGAGAAAAATATCAAATTTTAAAGTTTCATTTTTGTTTGTATTTTTGTTCTAAAGCGTGATACATTCGAATACGATACAAAAGGCGAAGTAAGAGAAACTGAGCTGAGCCGCCGAGAAGCACACCCAGTAGTATGCACGCTCCATTTTACAGAGGCAAGAATAATTTTCTTTCGTTGCATTAATTTATATTGTCTATACACTATTTCCACATTTTTGGATGTTCCCTTCTCTCTTTCTTAAATATTAATATTCCTACTGCTTATGCAAAAGTGTTCATTACTGTTTTCGTATTATTATTATTATTATTATTATTATTATTATTATTATTATTATTATTATTATTATTATTATTATTATTATTATTATTATTATTATTATTATTATTATTATTATTATTATTATTATTATTATTATTATTATTATTAATATTATTAATTGTTAATATTATCATTATTATTACTATTATCATAAATATTAATAAAAATAAAATTAATAATATTGATAATAATGATTACTTTCAATAATAATAATTATAATAATTATAATATTAATAATAATATTATTAATATAGGATTACTTATTATTATTAGTACGAATAATAATAACAATAATAATAATTATAATAATAATATTAATAATAGTAAATGATGATAATATTAATAAATATTATATAATAATAATAATAATAATAATAATAATAATAATAATAATAATAATAATAATATTATAATAATAATAATTATAATGATAATATTATTAATAATATAAATAATAATGATAATAATAATTAATAATAATAATAATAATAATAATAATAATAATTATTATGATTATCACTATTATTATTATTATTATTATTATTATTATTATTATTAATATTATTATTAATATTATTATTATGATTGTTATTATTATTATTAATTTTTATTATTGTCATAATTATTATTTTCATTATTATTATTATTAATATTATTATTATTATCATTATTATTATTATTATATATTATTATTAATAAAAATAAAATTAATAATATTGATAATAATGATACTTTCGATAATAATAATTATAATAATTATTAATATTAATAATAATAATATTAATAAGAATACTAATAATAATAGTAAAAAAATAATAATAATAATATATAATAATAATATTAATATTGTAATTGATAATAATATATAATAATAATAATAATAATAATAATAATAATAATAATAATAATAATAATAATAATAATAATAATAATAATAATAATAATAATAATAATAATAATAATAATATATAATAATAATAATAATAATAATAATAATAATAATAATAATAATAATTATTATTATTATTATTATTATTATTATAATTATAATAATAACAGTAATTAATAATAATAAGAAGAAGAAAAAGAATAAGAATAATAAGAATAACGATTTTAATAGAAATAATAATAATGATTATTATTATTATAAGTCTAAAAAAATTAGAAAAAATTCATTTTGGCTAAAGCTGAGGAATACACTGTAGACATGGAACTTTTAGAACAATACGAGCAGTTTTGTGTGAAAGTTGCATTACTTTTTCATTTTCAAGTGTATAACAGGCTTAGTCTTTATTTTTATTTTAACAGTATCGCGATGTTCGAGGCTATTGCAAACAGTTAAATGGTGGCCAAATGGTTTGTAGATCCCCTGCTGGTGAGATAGATCCAAGGGGTCATGGTTGCTGAGAACACACGGCCGCACGAAATATAATGATAAATTTGTTGTGGAAATCGTGCTTGATAAGCTAATATCATTTAATTCAATGTATAGGATGATAAAGGTTAAGAGACCAAAATTTGTAACTAATTTTGTCATTTTGTAATTAAATAATCAAAACATTCGAGATGTAATGACTTACGACCATGCCTGGGTGTGGGGGTTTGAGGGTATGCACCCGAAAAACCAAAAACCCACCAGAAACCAAAATAACCCGAGAATCCAAGTTTTAAAATTTTATTTGTTTTTTCGCAATTTTTTTGATGCCAATAGATTGCGTCGATGAGAAACGTTGAAAAATGGTGTCTTTCAGCCATATACCATTTTTAAGGCTGTTTTTTTGATCTTTGGAAAAATTTTGCACTCCCTCCCACAACTTTAGTGGCGCCCACCTATGCTTAGCACTACCAAAGCCTGTATGGAAGTGCAGGTGCAATTTGAATTTAGAAATACCAGCAGTCTACGCAAGCTTCGCATTGTAGGCATTTATCCTAGCATGTATTAAAATCTCTCCTTCTGTGGTCCTCATATTTTTATAGTTCAGTATCACAAATAAAAAGAGGTAGATGAAGTGCCTCAGCAGGCGGTCCAACTACGAGTATCAGCAAATAAACAAAAAATTTATTCGAGTCTGCTAGTCAACGAGCGAAATACAATCAATCATAGCCAATTCCATCAAAGTGTTTTAAAGACCAGTTAGTTTTTCCCAAACAAACCTACAAAAATCCGTGAACAGTGATCAATCTTTGCTTCTACTTATTATATTGAGGTATTTTCGAATATTTTTTGAATCCTGAGGACTTATACCCCTGTCTTTCTCTACTTCCATGTCTTTGCTTTTATATTTATTAGTCATACACATATTTTGTCGGTGTGATGTTTCAGAAGCCTACTAAATCATGAATTCTTGGCATTGTTGAGACAAATCACTGAAATTTAAAATCTGTTCAGAAATTGTTTATGATTTTGATTAGTAAAAAAGTTGCACGTTATGCTTAAATTATTTTTCATCCTGTAAACAAATCTTCTCTGATCGTGCTCTCGGTTTCTTCAATAGCTAGTTATTTAAATAGTTTATAGGTATTTTGCTCCTAAAATATCTGCGCAAAATCATTTTTCAAAATCCGACTAAGCGAGATTGTGAAAAAATTTTTGATTTGCTAGAAAATCAATACTAGCGCTTTGCAGAACATATGCAAAAATAATAAATTATAATTGTAATTTATTCATTTGCCTTCCCAGTCTAAGCTGTTTTTACGACAGAATTAAGTAAAATCGAATTATCTTCTGTAAATTTCGGCTTTATAAAAAATCGAGAGCGTGTTAAAAAAGTATTGAATATTTAGAACTAACTTTATACTTGTTGCAGATTGCAAAACATTTAAAAATCATATCTATATTATAAAAGTCACATTTATGCTGCAAACGAGACAATATTTTGCGTAAAGTACAGGCGAAAGTATATCTGTTATAGAGGTTTTGAAAAATCTATAATATCATAAAACGAATGTCTAAATAATAGGTTTTGTAACTATTATCCATTTTTATGATAATGTATATTCGAATGTCTTCTTTGCTCATTTATTGGTGTAATTAATCTGAAATCTATGTATAACTCCAATGTATTCTGAAGTCTCTTAATTGTTTTTCAGAATCAATCGGAACATGAGAGGGTAAATCACATAAACATTTCAATTTCATCGGTGAACAACTTGTGTACAGAAATGTGTTAGCATAGTTGATTTTAAATTATAAAAAATAAATCTTCCTAGGGACCCACGATATACTCTTCATGCTGACAATCACTGAAGCATTCCAGGCAGGTCGTCTTGTAACCAATGTACAATTTTGTTAATATTATACTTATTTCTGAATTCGAAATGCAAATGTTGAATAAACTACAAAAACATTAAAAATCGGAGTTAAATGTTCAGATCTGATTGGGTACTAATGAAAATGAATTTTCTTTCAGATAAACTTTAAGCGCTAATTAGTGGTTTTCAAAATTGACTACATTATATTTTATTTCTAAATAGCTCGCTATCCAACAGTAACATGAATGAAATCAATTTCCCCAATCAGCATACATTGATTTGTATAAATGACTATGCTATGGCAATGTTGTTGTCCATGTACATACGCTCATATTTTAAATAACAACTCTTATACAAATATGCATTTTGTTGCGCCTACTGATGATGCATTGGTCCTAGCCAGGCAATGTTATTCAGGTGCGTGACGCAGTATCTTACAAATTTTTTCAATAAGAAATTCTTAAATTTATGCTATCCTTCCTAGCGGGAAGTCGATTTTTGTATTCAAAATTTTAAACGTCCGCACGTATCCTAACGTATTCTAAAAGTCAAATATTCATTTATTTATTGCTTAAGATTGCATGATATTGAATAACAAAAGAAGCATGATCATCGTTGGCATATTGCTGATCGCCACTTTCGTCGTTATTCATTGCCAATTCCTTAAATTGTCCAAAAATACCAACCTGCCCCACTTGACCTCTTCAGTGTCTTTTATGAAAGGCGGCATAAGTGCAATAAACTTATCGAATTTTGACAACAAAGCCTATTTTGAGACACTAATTGGAAAAGCACTGTATAAGCTAGAAGCGAGCAATGACACCAACAATAAAAGAGGAAAATTCTTCGTACCAACCAAACTCAGCGCGGCTACTGTCCAAATGGTGGCCGGTTGGGCCCACGAATTTCTCGTTTATGTTGGAGAAGCCTTTTGTGATGATTCGGCTAACTTGGTTAGCTCATGTGCGATTTATATTTACGCATTACCCCGTAACAGGGAGATACATAAATGCTTAAAATCTGCAACGTTCCAAAGCTGGCAGAGTGCCAATAAAAATATGTCGCTTGGCAAGCTTATTAAGATTTAAGGAGTGAAGACCAAAGCTGGACAGCTGCCTAATTCAAATTCTGGGGTGTCCGATAGGATGAAATTGCCAGAATAGCACCAGAAATTTAATTCTGGGATCTATCAATTTTGGGGAGCGGAGTCCTTTGAATTCTCAAGCGCTGGTTTAGTCGTGACTCCCAGATCTCTCCTACACGCCTGTGTGTGGTGAAGGCCTCAAAAAAGCAAAAAGAGAAAAAATAAATTGAGAAACTTTGAAGCATCAATAAAATGAAAAAGCTGTTCTGCAGGTGTGTTTCAAATTAAAGGAGAAACTCTAAATATACATTTTAATAATATACCTTTTTTGTATCAAATTGGCTAGTAATGTTTTTCAGTTGACCCGCGATGCGAGCACACTTATTCCAAAAATTAATGATTAAGTTCCTGAGAAACAAAAAACTAAAATTTAGAAAAATATGGCTTAGCTAGGACCTAAAATGTATGACAAATCAGAACTATTTTGGGAATGCTCTGCGAACCTTGACTAGAGTCCCACAGAATGGCCATGTCCGACAATTAATGTTTTCATTGTTTCTTTTTATTGATGTATTTTAATGTGATTATCGCTTTGAAAATAAGATGGTCAAATGCGTTCTTACGTACAAATTTTACAAGACAATAATGTCAAGAATTCTAGTAAAAGATCTCTATCGTTTAGTTTTACTTTAAATTGTGGTTCTTATAATTTTTCTGCAGAAGCTTTCTTTAGCAGAAGCTTTCTTTATTCTCTGGTAATCCGATAATCGTAAATGCACATTTAACTTATTGTTTAAGGAAATCAATGAAACTAGAGCATGTCGTCCATTCGCAATTAGCCAGTGCATTACCTGCGTTTTGCAACCGAATGGAAAATTTGGCCAGTGCTATATTAAGTATATTTCGCAACCTTGGAAGCAAGAGGAATGGATTGACAAATCCATCTGCAAGGAAGTTCGTAAAAAAGAAGCCTTAGCCTAAACTCATCAGATTTTTAATGCGATAGCACAAATTATGCATGTGAAATTGCAGCTAGTAAAGAGCCTAGGGCGAATTTTGAAGGAGCTGGGAAAGCCGCCTCCCTGCCGTAAATGCAATAGAGAATAATGTGTAGACATATACCTTATTTTTACGTCAGAAGAGTGGTTTATGCACAAAACAATGAATTGTTTTTCCTTAAAATGATTTCTAGATTATTTTTTAGCATTTGTGCCAATTTTTCGGACTAATTTTGGGCGTTTTCCGTACAACCTTTCAAAAAATCTAAGTTTTTGTTACAAAACAAATAATTATGCCTGTCAGAAGACGGCAAAAAACCTCTACTTTTAAGCAAAATTAAAAGAGTTTCTGCACAATTTTTGACACTGTAAGGGAAATTTTGCTTTTCGCCCATCTCTACCGGAAAGTCCTGGGTCCTCCTTGATTTAAGAACGTGATCATGCCCATACATGCACGTAGGTCTATATATTCGTCAGAGGAACGAAAAGCAAAATTTTAAGTAACAAAAGGAGGCAACACAAAAAGGGACGACTGTCAAAACAAGTATCTATAAACTCGAAACGAATAGAAATCATCATAAGTTTTATGCAAGCCAAAGTGTATACACATTTTCGTGATCATTCTAGCTAAAAATCGTTGTCTAGTGACCCTCAAATCCTGCCATTTCTCCATATCAGCCATCCTGTGCGGAAGAGGGTGAGAAAAACGTAAATTTTGGAAACAGATCAAAAATTAATACCGTAGAATTTTATTTTTTAGCATTTATCTATAGTCTATTTCACATAACTTCGTTCATAAATTTTAGAAATTTTCATCAAAAACAAGTCGTGGGTTACGATAATTATATAATCGCAATCTATCAGCTTATTGTCGGGATAGATTTAAAACTTATGTCAAAACTTGTGTGAAACAGACTATAGTTCTGTCAATTAGCATCCTGACCGCCGGAAACGTAAACCTTTTCTAAAAAAATAATATATTCAAAATAAGGTTATACAGGGTGCTCCATAATAAACAATACATTTGTTTTTGATGAATATTCAATGAAATATTGTATGTGAAACACGAACAAATGTATCAAAAGAAAGCAAATTTGATAGTGCATCAAACAGTGTATAATTTGCGATCATACAATCAAAACCTTGTATGCTGGGAAATGTTTTTGCAAAAGGTAGACTCGAAGGCATTATTACAAACGTGAATTGGCGACAAAATTTTGTGGAGTCAAATTCATTATATCCTTGGTTCCATCAAAATGCTATTCTATGCTTGAAAAAATGCTGGTCAGCCAATTCTTTCTGCTGAAGCGTATTGCAGACTTAGTAATGCACCAAAGGGATATCGGGTTAAATGGTGACAATTTCTAAATTTTCAACAAAAATGGGCAATTTCCCTTCAACCATGATACGGAAAATTCTGAAGCATGAGAAATGGCATAAAAATGTCATGTACAATTCTGACGAGTAATTGTCAGTAAATTCCATGAGGATATATTTGCTGTTATCAACACTTAATTATAGTCAATAAAATAAATATTTGACTTTCTCCGATTTGACAACTGCTCCAAGCACTTAATTTTCTTGGAAAATATTCACATGTTATAATAATTAAGCAATAAATAATTTCAGCATTTATGATGACAAAATAATTCTAGAGTGTTTGCAGAGAATTATGGTAAATTTTAAGCACAAAATTTCATGTTCACCAGTTTTAGGACAAACCTTTCGAAATTAGGCAATGTATTGCTCAATTCTTATGAAATCTAAGTAAAATTCTAATTGTTATAGAAGAGAGGTTATTCTACACAACAATGTAAATTGCATGCCTCTACCTTCTTTGAAGTTGAGATATTTTAAATATAAAATGTATTGTTTTTTAATGGAACACTCTGCAATATTTAGATCTTGCTTGATTTCAGGGATTTTGGAGCTTAGCGCCCTTCGCGGGAATGAAGATTTTTGAGTAAGGGTCTGCGCATGCATATCATAGGTGGACGGCTCCAAAGTTCTGGGGGGTGGCATGATTTTTTTCAAAGATCAAAAAACTGCCCTAAAAATGGTGGTACGGCGAAAAAAAACCACTTGTCAACATTTCTCATCGAGCACTATCCATTGGCATCAAAACATAGCGAAAAGAACAAAAAATTTTCAAAAATTGAATTCTGGGGGTATTTTGATTTCGGAAGGGGTATTTTGGTTTCTCGGGGGGTGCATACCCCCCAACCCCCACGCCCAGGTATGATGCATATGATAGTATGCACTTCTACTAAATGTGATTTTTCGGCCCAGGCTTTTCTTTTGAATTCTCCGTATATGTTGAGATTTCTTGTTTACGCCACAGATTTTTTGTTCAGTCTACACTAAATGAAAATGAGTTTTCAAAAAGTCAATCAATTTATTATGTATTGTTCTCCGTTTTCAGCTTATAAAGTGTTCTATGTCTATAAGAATTTCATTATTTTACGCACCTCACATGTTTAATTCCGCGCTAATCGATTGCGTTTGTTTCATAAAGTTTTCTAGTACAACTACTATAAGTTATAACTTTTTATACCTTTAAGTTGTTCTTGATTTTAATTTGAACTTTTTCATTTATGCATATGAATTTAGGGTTCGATTCCGAACTTTCTACTTTGATAAAAAACAAACACTTTACGATGGATTAACATAAAAATGTACAAAAATTTAAAGTATTCGACGCAGAGATCACGTCACGATTCCTCCATATTCAAGTCGTCGCACACGATTGGATCTGACTTGTCCGCAAATGCTCCAATTTATCGTCCCATTCCTAAAAGAAAGAGACGAATCTAGTCGAACATGCTTACAATCGCACAAACACACATATGAGCGTGGGGGGACATCATACCTGGGCGTATGGGGGTTTGGGGGTGTGCAACCCCAGAAAACGAAATCCCTTCAGAAACTAAAATAGCGCCCAGAATTCAATTTTTGAATTTTTTGTTTTGCTCTAATTTTTTGATGCCAATGGATAGGAACGATGAGAAATCTTTAAAAATGGTGTTTTTGCGCCTTACCACTATTTTTAAGGCCTTTTTCAACCTTTGAAAAAATCTTGCAACTCCCTTAGAACTCTGGTGCCGCCTACCTATGGAGGACATACGTGATCGTATGGGGGTGAAGCCCTGACATGCAAATGAGAGAGGGTTTCGAGGGATCCAGACTGGACCCTCAGAATGGAAAAAATGTAAATTTTTAGAGCGAAATGAGGTAAAATGAAGAATAAAAACGGATAAAAATTGAAATTTTTGGCAGAAGTGTTTGAAATAGGTCAGAAACTGTGGGATAATGTAATTTTAACCCTATTTTAATTAAGGATGCTGACTGTCTATAGTCTGGGGGATTAGATCATATATGCGTATAGCATGGTCGCTTATAGGCATGTGAGCCAGTCTGTGGGCCAGCCAGAGAGCTTTTTTTGTGCTACAATAGTCTAACTAATTATTGTAAGCTTTGAAATAGCGCAAAATTATTCAATCTACTCTGGCCAATTACTCTCGCGAGCAATTTTTATTTTTATCGATTTTTAGCCTTCATTTGCCCCAGAAACATTCCCAGTTTTCCATTCCGAGGGTTAGCTGCTCTGAGGTGGTCACGACCTCAGAAAGTGATATACCGTATGAATTCTAATATAAGGTCCGCCGCTTATCTTTTGAATGTTTTTTATTAAGCCGTTTATTGTAGGACGCCGTTTTTTAGATAAAGCCGTCAATTATTTTCCTCTATACAGATGGCATGAGCCTTCATGGATTTTACATGAAAAACTAAAAAGTGTGCATATGAACAAAAACAAATAATATTATAAGTATTTAGCTGACAGACTTATTTCTTTAAATCGAATACTCAACGGAAAAATTCAAAACAAGCTCATTCTTGTCTAAATCTCTATCACTGATGATGTTGATGACTTAAATAAGATTCTCAGTATAATTAAATTAGCACTGTTTTCAATCAGCACTATTTTTTTCAGCAGAGCATCGATGACAATAATAAATAGCGCATACTTTATTATTATTCTTATTCGTTTACTTACTAATACTTAAAAGCAAATAAAGCGCAAAAAAATTTTTTAATCCACGGTTTCTAGTCAATTTCAATAACTTTTGTCGAAGGTTTTCCTTATTTTAACCACTTTTAGACTTTACTTAACCTCTTTTTTCCCCAGAAAATCTCCCATTTTCTATTCTTGGCAGGGTAGACTCCGAACCCCACGCACATGTTTGTGGCCTAGTTGCAACAGAGTTCCCTTACGCGAAAAAATATATCAATTGATTTTGCCAGAATTATAGTAAAAAAATTCAAAATATAGCACAAAAATGCTTATAACTTTTTGAACTAAACAAATCTAAGAAATAGGGCAAACCCTGATTTTCAAAACGCTGACATTTCTTACTTAAACTCGTAATTTATATTTTATCATAAATAGCTTGTTAGCACTTACCTATAATATACTTGGGTACCCCTAACACCTGTGCAACCTCTCTCCGTTACAGCTATCTCGGGATACATCTGGGAAATGCAGTTTTTTTGAAGATTGGTAATTATAAGAGATTTCGCAAACTTTTTTGTTTACACTCAAAACCCATGGTGTAATGAACCTGGAAAATTTTGGCGTAACGTTATAACATATACAAATCTTTGACGTTTTTTTAGACACCTTGTGCACAATGGCAGTTTTTCAAAATTTCGCTTCAGTTCTAAAGAAAGAGTGTAAAGATGGCGAAAAGCTGCAGGTGTAAAGACAGGTTTTCGTTAAGTTTTTCATTTGTTTATGTCTGTTAAATTCTTCGTATAAAAATCCTTAAAGAACCTACTTATGGAATAGTACTTTGGTTTAAGAGGTACATGATGACGTTGATCGCGTCCGTTTAAGATCAATACGGAGTTAGTTCTGTCAGTTTAAAGCTTACAATCAGGCGGTAGACGAGAAAAAACACATTTTTACCTATTTTTAGTTTGTCAACAAGGCCCGCTGAGAATCAGAAAGAGCAGAGTATCATAGAAGTAAAGTATGTCTTAAGCCTCACGCATTGAACTTAAGCGCGTTTCTTCAAACTCAAGACAGACATATTTCTAATGATGTGAAGTTTAAACTCTAGGGTAAAAAACACTCTTTCTTTCTATGTAAAGGACTGTAGTTGAATTCAATGGTGCGAACTGTTTTAAAAGTAAGGTATATATTAATACTGACACATTGCACTTGGCCGCTTTCTTTATATTCAATAATGATTTATTTTTGGAAGCACAGAGTTCCAACTTTGGTTAAAAAAGAGGTTTTTATGAGGTTTTTGTCCGTCTCTCCGCTTATGAGTCTGGAATTGTTCTCAAGCTAAAAGATGTACCAGGAATCAATCGTGATACGCCAGTCAGGCGCGTTTGTTTACGATCAACAGTAGTGAAAAGTGGTTTACGTCTAATATTTATTTGTCTTCAAGCCATTCTGGAGGCTTAAGTTTTTGACAAGTATTGATCGTAATATCAGAGTAATATCAGAATTACGAATCTGACTAAAATCTTCTTTATACTCATGGTTGCGCAAACTTTAAACTGCAAATTAACTTCAGTCCTATGGCCATACGGGAGCTTAATTTTATTCAAGAATTTTCTATCAACTTATGAATTACGAATCTGACTGTTAGTTTTCTCTACACTTAGGAGCTGTGTGAAGTTTTCACAATTTATTTATTGTAAATGTGTAAAGTTTACACTACAAATTGATTTTAGTTTTCGAGTGTTGCTAAACGTCAAATTTTCCAAAATATGTTCTGTAAGGTCAGGATTACGAAGTTGACCGCATATTTCTTTACACTTAGCAGTTATATAAAGTTTACACTAAAAATTGATTTTAGTTTTCGAGTGTTGCTAAACGTTAATTTTTCCAAAATATGTTCTGTAAGGTCAGGATCACGAAGTTGACCGCATATTTATTTACACTTAGCAGTTATATAAAGTTTACACTACTAATTGGTTTTAGTTTTCGAGTGTTGCTAAACGTTAATTTTTCCAAAATATGTTCTGTAAGGTCAGGATTACGAAGTTGACCGCATATTTATTTACACTTAGCAGTTATATAAAGTTTGCACCAAAAATTAACCTTAGTTTTCAGAGCGTTGTAAAAGCTTAATTTTTTTCCAAAATATTTTATGGAACGTCAGGATCACGAATATGTGTGTAAGTTTTTTCCCTCACAGTAGTTGCATAAAGTTTAAGCTGAAAAGTACTGATCTGTTTAAATAAGGTACGATTGTCCTGTTTACAAAAAGGCAATGTGGATGTTTAGAATAATATTGTTTTCCGCATTATTGAACTGCTGTCATTATTGCCGCATGTTACCTTATATGTTTACTGACTGATTTACTCAAATCATGCCAATTAAAAGTAGGGTACTAGCAAAAAAATGCTCCGATGAAACAAAAAAAAACACGAATTTGGGATTACAGATAATTAGGGATTTAATTGGAGGGGACTAGGAAAGGGCTACCTATTTATGTGCCTTAAGTCGCAAAATCTGTTAAAAATAAGACTTTCTATGAGCAACGCAAAAAATCAAAGTATATTCTGCGGCCTGCGGATAGAAATAGACTATTGAACCAAAAACCGATTGAAAAAGCAGAGAGTTATCTACGCAGTAGCTATAGAATGAAACATACTACAATTACACTCCCGCAACGATTGGGCGCATTAACCAATTGAAGCCAGTTTTGCTTGCTATAATGCTCAAGGTAACAAATTAAAGCACCCCAAAATACAATAGCAGTGGATTTTCTATCAATCACGATACAAAGCACTGCGTTGCAAACTTGCAAGCAATTCACACAAAG
>JAVLUZ010000145.1:234701-582201 GCA_036768485.1 Mermis nigrescens
TATAATTATTTTAAGCATTTTTAATAGTATGTTTGTGTGGCTTTTAAACTATAACGTTATTTAATAGCAAGCAATGAAATAATGCACATCCTAGCTCACATCGTATAAGTCTTCAACTTTGCGGAGAATATTATCGAGTTGTTTTCTAGTCGTATCGCAATCCTTGAAAAAATATTTAAAATATATAATTTTATAGTACAAAAGCATACAAGCTTACACGTCATGTCATAGGTAGAATGGGCTGAATAGGTTAAGATCCCTGAATCAAGGATATCCGAAACCCTCAAAATTTAATTCTTGACTTTTTTGGTAATTTTTTACCCAACAGACCTACCCAGAGTTCAAATTTTACTCATGTATTAAGTGAGCCTATGTCACAACGACGTAGGTCACGTGAATTTTGTCCCCGGTTTGGTTTAAATAATGTCTCCCATTTTCGCCCAAACTATTTTTCTGCTTTCTTTCCAGCCGGCTCTACCCATTCTCATTTATTTTATGAAATCGAAATTCATCTCAAGTTTAGAATTAAGATGTATCTAGTCAAAATTAAGCCACTTAGAAAACTTAAATCCATGGAATCGTCCTTCTCTTATTCGTTTACTTTCCGCGTGTAAACATCATTAATAAAATTCATAAGAGGATTTGAGCATGTTTTTCTTTCTCTTCAATTTCTGTATTCTTTCAAATTTTGTAGGTGTTTTCTCTGCTTGTTATCGAACAATCAATTGCTAGGTTTTAAAATTTCTTGCGCGCATTCATGCACGATTTCGTGTGATTGTATTTCCTTAAAATTATATGAATATTATAAAATATTAATTTGAAAAATCTATTCATTTTAAATAAATTTGAGAAAATTTCCTCAGTAGAAGCTTTACTTTATTATATTGTTGTTCAACGAATACAGTCATGGGCGAGGACTTAATTAATATATTGGTTATTAGCGCCTTAGAGAAGGCTATTTCGCCGAAAATGACTAGCGTTTGAATGTGGGGGAGGACGGTATTTCAAAAATTTTAAAGTTTAAAAAAGTTTCGAAAAATTTATGCTTAAGCCAAAAAAACATTTTTCGACATTTCTCATCAACTTCAATTTAGTGGTATAAAAAAATCGCGAAAAAGCTAACAAAAACTTAGAAGACTTCATTCTTTAATATCCTGCTTTCCGGCGAGTTCTTGAATTAGGGAAGTTCCTAAGGTTCTACGGGTCTAGCTACCCCCACACCCAAAAATCAAGCAAATGTAAGTAGGAAAATGGAACCTAGCTTTATTGGGGCTCTTATGCGAAGAAATCGGTAGGACAAGATTTAAACTGTCCATACAATATAGTAATCATTGCGTGGCATGAGTATAATGTCCAATCACTGTGTAATCAATGAACTGTTTAGAAAAAATTGGCACTTGTAACAATTTTAACATGGGCAGATTGACTACTTAACACTTCTAAAAATCTTTATGACAAATATTTGGAAATATTAGATGAATGAGAAGACCAATTTATTGTTTTCGAACTTGACTAGAAAACAACAAAATGCCTTTTTATGTGAAAAGGCCCCAATTACTCTAAATGTTTGAAAAGAGGAAATTTCGTATAAATTTTCGAATACTAGCAATGAAAAATGCTCCTTTGGAACAATAAAGACGAATATACTTGGGATTGTAGATTATTTAGGGTGTAAAAGGAGGACACTAGGAAATATCTACTAATGTATATGCCTAAAGTCGCAAAGTCTGCCGAAAGAGACTTTCTCTAAGCACCGCGAAAAACCGAAGTATATTCTGTGGCCTGCAGATTGAAATAAACTATTGAACCAAAAACGCGATAAAAAAGCAACAAGTTAGCTATGCAGTAGATATAGGAAATCAGATGAAGTAAACTAGGAAAATGAAATAAAAACATCGAGGCATTCAAAACAATCAAAGAAATTGTTGGTTTAAAGCAGTAAGAAACGCGTAAGCTTACGTGAAATAGACTTCATGCAGATACACTTGCATGCTTACAACAATTATGTGCACTAATCAATCGACGCCTGATTTGCTTGCTATAATGCTCATGATATCGAAATAAAACACCTTTAAATACAACTGCAGTTAGTTTTCTATCAATCGCGATATGAAGCAAGTCAGCGTTGCAAGTTGCTAGCGATTTGCAATAAGTAAAAATTTCACAATATGTTTATACATTCTTAAGTGAAGCATTGTATATTATTCAAAGTAGGTTACAGTTTTTCATAGGCCACAGAGTATACTTAGATTTTTAGCGTTGCTTGGAGAAGGTCTTATTTTTAGCAGATTTTGCGATTTTAGGCATATACATAGGTAGCTTTTTCCTTGTCCCATTCTTTAACATCCTTAATAATCCGCAATCCAAAGTATATACGTCATTTCTGTTCTATGGGAGCATTTTTCTCTGCTAGTACCCTTCTTTTAATTTTCATGATTTGAGTAAATTAGTCAGTAAACACATACGGTAACGTGCAACAAAAATGACAGCAGTCCAAGAACGCGTAAAATAATATGGTTCTTAAGATCAGCATTACGTTGTTTAAAAAATATAACCTTACCTTATTTAAACAGATCAAAGGTTTTCAGCAAAAAATTTACGCAAATTATGGGTGTAAACAAAACTCACGCCTACATTCGTAATCCAGACGTTACACAGAACAGAACGTTTTGGAAAAATTAAGCTTCTGCAACGCTCTGAAACTAAATTTATTTTTCAGTGTAAACTTTACTAAGTACTGGGTGTAAAGAAAAGATACAGTCAGATTCGTAATCTTGATCTTACGGAACGTGTTTTAGAGAAACAAATTTACGTTTTGAAACTCTCTGGAAGTAAAACAAATTTGTAGTGTAAACTACATATTAACAATAAATGAATAGTGGAAAGTTTACAAAACTACTGGGTGTAGAGATAACTAACGGTCAGATTCATAATTCCGAGGTTACGTAGGACAATTTAGAAAATTAAGCTTCCGCAAGGCTCTAAAACGAAAGTTAATTTGTAGTGTGAAATTTACATAACCACAGAAGTGTATAAGATTTCAGTCGGAGTCGTAATTCTAATATTACTCTAATATCGCGATCAGCATTTATGAAACAATTGAGTTCCCACGATGGCCTGAAGACAAATAAATATTATATGTAAACCACTTTACATCACTGCTAGTGTAAACAACGCGCTAATTGATATTTTGACTCATGGAACATTTTAAGACTTTTGATCACGTCCAGACTCATAACCGGAAAACTCCACAAAAAAATTAGATACATGTTTAAGACCTCGGTTTTTGACTTTAAGCTCACTACTCATGTAAGTAAACACTTTGCTGTAATCATGGCGAACAGTCGTGTTTACTTCAATTTCATTCTATTCGACCTATCTTGACTTCTAAATGGAGAAAAGGGCGAACAAAAAAACGGACTAAAGGGTATTTTCCACCATCCAACATATTGTAAGCTTTAAAAATCTGAACTTAACTCCCCATTGAGTGTACAGAAATGCGGTTTAGGCTAGTTTGTAGCCTTTTAACCGTAGTACGTTTGTATGTGGAAAACTTCCGTCCCGCAAAATATTTGTGATACTTACTAACCAAACTAGGACAAAAACGTGTTTTTTGCCCATTTTGCACCCCTGATTTTGAAATTTTACACCCCCATGAATAACTCAATATTGTGATTTTTAAACACAGTCTGCGGCGACGTGTAGTCCTCTATGGGTGCTTTATCCATGTTTCCCGTCTCAAAAGTGGAAAAGTTGGCAGAGAAATCTTAGACAAAATCTATTTTTTACACCTTCCACTAGAGTGTAAAGTTTAAAATTCTAGATATAACTACGTATCGTGTGTTCTAAAATACACTGGTAAGCAGAAAGTATCCCGTGAGCATAATTCATTTCCACAGGGAAAATTTCTCGGGCTTGTAACTGGACTTGTTGGCAGACATAAACAAGTCGAAAACTCTACCAAATTGTGTCTTTTCATCACAAGTTTTTCACTTACTTTACACTCCCCTTCGTAAACTAATGCGAAATTCTAGAAAAAAATCATATTTAGAGAATTATATCCTCTACAATTCTATACCATTAAACTGTATGAGAGATTTACACGGAGTTTTGTAGATGCTGGCGGAAAAAACCACAACAAATCGCTATATGTTATAAGGTAGACTTTTCTAGCTCAGTTTAGCATTCTCTTTAGTCTGCTTTTTTTAATTATTGACAATTGAATATGCTCAAAGGCAATTTTTATTTTTTTGTTAAGTGACTTATTTCCAGACTGGCAAATACATTATTTTTGTTATATTCAATTTATCCTTTTTTATAAACGAAAAAGTTGGCTGAGAAATCTTAGACAAAATCTGTTTTCACACTATCCACTAGAGTGTAAAGTTTGAACCCCTAGATCTAACTCCGTTTGAGTGTAAAAAAATTTACTGGTAAGCAGATAGTAGCCCTTAAACTATAGTGCATTTTTAACAGAAAAAATTTTCTATATAGTGTAAAAAAATTTACTGGTTAGCAGAAAGTAGCCCTTAAACTATAGTGCATTTTTAACAGAAAAAAATTTTCTGGGTCTCGTAACCACACATGGGCGTGGGGGAGGTTTGGGGGGTATGCACCCCCAGAAGTTGAAATACTCCCCGCTCCAGAAATCAAAATACCCCCAGAAAAATTTTTTTTCTTTTCAGCAATTTTCTGATACCATTAGATAGAGCTTGATGAGAAATGTCGAAAAATGGTGTTTTTTTCGCCATACGACCACTTTTAAGACCATTTTTTAACCTTTGAAAATTTTTCACCCCCCCCCCCAGAAATTTTTCACCCCCTTCCCCCAGAATTTCGGTGCTGCCCACCTATGCTCGTAACCGAAGTTATAGACAGACAAAGAAAGGCCAAAAATAAATTTTTCACCCTCAGATTCTTTACACTCTTCACACTGCCACTCTGGATATAAGTCACATTTCAAAAAATAAAAAAGTACTTTCGAGAATATTCAATTGCATACAAAAAAAAACCAGACTAAATAAAATGCTAGATTGAGCTAGAAAAGTCGAGCCTCCCACCAAAATTTAAAAAAGATGTATGTTATAAAATTAAAGTATTAATTTAACACTCACTTTACACACTGGGTATTGATTTAAAAAAAGACAAATCACCCGCAGCAAAGCTTTTTATTATCTATCTTTAAAAAAGCTGAGCCTCCCAGATGTATCTTGTTATAGCTGTAGGGGAATGCCCAGGTGTTAGGGTTACCCAAGTATATTATAGGTACGCGATGACGCTTTCGAAAACTTTTACTTTTTAAAGAATTTTTAGTCAAAAATTCACAGTGAAAAAATTGAAGTTACTCTCACGACTCGATCCACCACTCGAATTTGTTCGTCCATTGTAATGTTTAGGTTAGGAGCCGACATTAGTGACGTTGGATAAGTTCTGCGTTAAGGAATTCAATAAGCTAAGAAAATTTCGTTAAACGGCTGATTAAGTTCGTATCAAGTTGAATCAGATGCTATGAAATGTATATGTCGACAATAATGTATCAAAAAGATAAACAAACGAAACTAATCTATTAATGTTGTATTATTGCTCAACTGAACATCACTTTTGCAGAATCAAGTACGAGATAAATGGAAAAACTACGAGGAGATTCCAAGCATAATGTGGGTTGCACATGTGGGCGCGGAGTGTTCGGGTCTATAGCCCTAGGATCCAAAATTCATTCCGAATCGAGCAGATCCCCAAAATTAGGTTTTTTCGAATTTTATTCCCATCAAATCCCTTGAGTTTGGTTGCTACCAGTGTTAGGTGAGGTTTGGAAAAGTCTGGAAAGCCCTAATTTTTCAAAGTTCAAATCGATCATTATTGTACAAAAAATTTTTTGGGGAAAAATTGCACAGGAATTTCGTCCCGATAAGCGATTCCCTAATTCTTTTGACTTAAAATACGTATTCAAAAACACTATTCCTCGATCTTTCTGACAATTCACCTTCCTTCTAGGGCATTAAAACATTAAAAATTGCAAACAGTCCATTAAAACTGGACGAAATACAGTCAAAATATAACTATTTAGCTCAAAGTGCCGAACAAATCAATAATTCTGAATCAAAAAACTACACCTTTTCCGAGGTAAATGAAAAATCCAGAAGAAAAAGATTTTTCTTTCAGCCTGCATGCAAAGTCAGTAGCTTGGGGTCAATAGCAGAAATACACGCGGGGGGTTTGGCCTAGACCCCATAAGGGAAAATTGGTGAATTCTGTGGGAAGGAGAGATTGAAGATAAAATGGATTAAAATCTTAATTTTTGCAAGAGTGCTACACACCGGCCACACATTGGCGTAGCTGAACCCCCCCCAGAATTCGGCGGACCTACCAAAAACGATAGACCCTACAAAACTGAATTTTTGTGCTATTTTTGGCAATGTCGCTCCACCGGACCCCCAGAATTCGGCTGCTGCCCGTCTACGACATCGACCGCGAACCGTAGATTAACGCAGTTTTTACACTACTTCGACGTCAAACGGCGATAAATAATTACTTATAAACTACAATAATCTGCGAAATAAGAATTCAGAAATAGTCATGGTCGAATTTCCAAGACGACACGCTGATTGAAAAATTAATATTCGATGACAAAGAGCGAACGAACGGGTCGCTTGACAATAATTTCAGCTTAGAGAAACGACTCGGAGCGAAAATTAATTTAAAAAACCGTGGGAAAAAAAGCGTTTTGCGACAAACGGCGGGAAAAATACTCATTTCGAATAAAAAAAGTTGACTACGCGATCTAGGAAATGATTGGTTCGCCGAGCTGAGTGCATTTCTTATCAAATAAATACTCGACTAATGCGCTTCTCGATGATTAATTTTTCCGCATAATGCAACAAATTTGTGCCCAAAAAAATGCTAGCGACTCAGAGTGGATATGTTTTCGTTTAGCTTCGGCGTGAAACATCAAAAAGATGGATCAATCGACCGTATTAATTAAAATCGATTAGCCAGCGTTCGCAATACAAGACAAACATTAGTATAGCACATTTTTAGTGCCCGGAAAAGAGGCCATAAAGTTAGTGACATGGCGAGAAATATCGATTGTAGACGTTTGGTTTCAAAAACTCGGAAATTAAATGAGAGAAAATTAATACTGGCTGTTCAAAGCACACGTGAGCGTGTCTTTTTCTCAGAGGATGCGGTAGACCCCGCCCACAGATCGATAGATTCCCGAAATTAAATTTGTAGCATGTTCCAGCTTGAGATTTTTAGGAGTCGGGCCAAAAAATTTTTAAAAACTGCCTGTTTGGGGCTGAAACAAGGCGGACACATGTCATAAACATTGTTTTTAGACGTTCCGGACAATCCTCTTTCTTTTCAAAACATAAAAAAAATAAAAAAATATTTAAACCATTGGAAAAAATCGAGGAAATTGGACGAAATATATTCAATATTGTGTATAAGGCGGGAAGCGCCGAAAATTTGAAGCTTTTAAATCTAAAACGATTTAAAAACGCTTAAAAGGGCACACTTCCTACAATTTTTACAAAAAATAGATAATTCTTGGGGGGCGCAGCCATTTTTCATAGATCGACAGCATAGATGTACAGCATGGCTGATCTGAGAAGGGAAATCAGCCAGCCTGGTGGGGAGTCAAAAATTAACCTTTTTGGGCCAACATGACCTCAAAAACTGGTAGGTTCTGGTCAATTTGTAGCACTTTTGAATAAAATCTTCAATTTTCATCCGTTTTTGGCCTTCATTTTACCTCAATTTCACTGAAAAATCTTTAATTTTTCTTGTAAGAGGAGTTAGACCCCTCCAACCCCCCACATACATGCTGAACGGCAGTCATTCTATGAGAGGTCACACCCTCCCCCAGAGCACGTATGCTCATACCCCCCAGAATTCAAATGCTACCCATGTACGGTTCAAAGCCCTTCCCTCACCTCGGGCAACACTCATAATCCATCATGCATTTAGTTTTAGGGTTAATTCAAAAGTACAAAGGTGTTTGAAATGAAATAAGCCTCCAAAATATTAATATAAAATATGAAATATAATAAATTATGTGAATTTTTTATTAATTGCGTTGTTTTGTTTTAATAAAATGAGCATCGATGTATTCAAGTTCTTTTAAATATATTGAATTTTATATAGATTTTTGGCTTCATAAATCAAAGTTACTCTGGGCTTAGAAGTTACCAATTGCCGCTATCTGCCGCCCCAATCTAGCTGCTTCGGTGGCCGCATCCAAAAATATCACAATGATATAAAAAGCCTTACGTGATTAGCATGACAGAAATTTCAAGCATTAAAATAATGAAATAAATAAAATTGTAATTCTCAACTTTTAACGGATTGATAGTTTTTAGCTTGATTTATTTTCTGTGCATTTTTCAAATTTACATTTCCGTCTATGGCACGCGTTTCTTAAATTTTTAACTATAACTGATCGGAATAAAATTATGAATACAAACTTTCAAAAATAACCAGCTTATGCGGAGCCCGTCTGAATTTTCTAAATACCAAAGCGAAAATTTAGCGAAATTTAAATTGGCTCGTACACTCGGCAAACGAATCTACAAATATTTAAAGGAATAAGAGTGCAAAGTTGCAAAATACGTCTAAAACTTACTTTGAAATGTTCAATAAAGAACTAGAATGGTATACATTAAAGGTTTATAATAATCGAGATGAAGACTTATTTTTTCAAAAGAAGCAGCCAGCTGGATAAAAACAAAAAAGCATAATTAGCTTATCGCCTTGGTGCATGGCCACAAACGTCCTAAATATTTAATTAGGCGTACAGTAAACATGTAAAAAAATCTTTAAAAAACGATTAAGTGGAATAAACCGAATGCACGAACGCAATTAAACCGAATTTCAATTAATTAGATGGAACCAGTTTTGAGATGAACGGAAGTTTTCGAATTAGCACATTATTGCGAATATTAGCTGAGCGACTTCCATGATGACCACTCGAAATAATGCTGACATTTTCGAAAGCTATCTAAATAATTGAAGCCACGGAAAATGTTATAAAAAAGAAAGGTGTAGTAAGAAAATAAAACCGAGTGATATATTATTTTTTTATTAGTCCTGATAGAAGTGTATTAAGATTCGAGTTACGCGTGAGCCGAAACCATATGAGATGGGGAAATCTGGAGGGATAGATCATGGTTATATTACATGGCCGTTCATGGGGGTCAGGCGATCTGTTAGTCGAATATTGAACATTTTAGTGTAAAATATTAAATAGTTTCTGAGGAAAATTTTCGCTTTTATCGCATTAGCGTTCGATTTGCCTCATTTTTCTCAGAGAACTTTCCATTTCTATATTTTGGGGTTCCCGACCAAACTATGTACGTAGGAATGGGGAGGATTTGGGGGTCTAGACACCACCAGAATGGAAAAATTAAAATTTTCGGAAAAAATTAGGCAAAATGAAGGCAGAAAATGGATGAAAATTGAGAATTTACTTTCTGTGTAAAAACGTAATTTCAAAGCTATTCTACGCTGACTCCAGTTTTTTTAAGGTCATTTTGGTCCAAAAAGTTCAATTCATGACCCCCCTCCCACAATTCGGCCATAATGTACATCCAAGGCCCCATCCCAAACTCACCAGTGCAAACCAGGTCCGGCTAGACCTACCTCTCTAGAATACAAAAGACCACTTCAGAACGCGACATAATAAATTTTCGAATATTTAAATTTTACCATAAATTTATCGTCATTTTGTTTTACCTCTAACATTTTTTGGAGCCAAATCCCGCAGGTTTATAGAATTAATCGCAGATTAATTTGGGTTGAATATAAAAAAGTTTCAGGAAACTTTCGAAACGAAAATGATGCATCAATTCCATTGTAAAGATCTAATAATAGGCTAGCTTTTGGATAAAATGTAATTATATAAATTTTGGAGCGTTTACTTCTAACCAAATAAGAGCCCACGCTTTTTACGGAATAAAAATTCGTTAAAAATCGCACCGAATAACGGCAGCTCTAGTCAATGAAAGCGATGGAAAATAAGAAATAATTTAATTTTGTAAATTTTGCGGCTAGATTATCAGGTGAAGCGACCGCTGGGACATTTTAGGTTGCCTAATTCCTCCTGCTGAGCGACTTAGCCACACATTTTATATGTAAATGGACGTCACGTGTTAGTGAGTTGCCCTAAAAAATCGATCTTTGGCGATATTGCGAACGAAATTATGCGCGTAGTAACGCGATATGCCCTCGGGGCTAGCTTTTCCGGTCAATTTGCTCATTTTTCGTCCGCTGCTATATCTCCTGCGTTATTTGTTTGACTCGTTAGACGATACCTCGTTTATTTAGCATACGCCTTAATTTGAAAGAAAAAGCGTAAAAATGTTATTATGGCCGCGAAAACATCAAAGTGAATCGTTTAAGTTAATAGAAGTACTGTTACCTCCTCTACACGAGTTGATTTGCACGCCAAGAGTTATAGGACTTAATGTTAGAAGACGGCTAAGTCCTGGGAATTTGAATTTAATTGAGCAGAAAGCTCGACTTTTTTAATTACTAGCATAAAATATGAATCTAGCGCAAAAATTTCATAATTATGGTATTTTTAATAATTCTTTCTTTACAATCTATGACCGCTTTTTACAAAAAAAGTGTTTTCGCTCAATTTGTGTAATATGACCATATTTGCGCTGTTATAGCTCGGATAAGTACGCTCTACAGGGCGTTTTAAACTCAATAAAATGGAAAAGTTTAATCGTACTACTGAGAATGGGGGACCGAATCACGCATGGACGTGTAAGGGGAATCCCGCGGGTAATGAAGCGGCCGATACTCCGAAAACCCTTTAAATCTGGAATAGCCCCAAAATTGAATTTTGAAATTGTGATTTTTCGTTTTTTGTATTTTTGATGTCAATAATTAGACCACGACAAGAAACTTTAAAATTAGTATTTTATCTCCACCAACAATTTTTCGGTTTTTTGAATTTTAGAAATTTCTTGATTTCTTGGCCCTACTAGATCCAACAAGGGCGCTTCTCAAGTAACACAACAAATTACTGATTTTCCAAATTTCCTTAATATTTTTTTCCATTTTATTTCTAGAATTTTAGTCTCAAAATGATCTGTTTCATATTCGACTTTCACCACTAAATTAAAAAAACTTTCACCACTAAACTTTCACGATCAGTCCTGTCGTGTTAGCTTAAGAGACTTCTGTAGCCGTTCTATACTTTCCCAAACCTCTCAGATATATAAAAGAGACTACACTTACCCCCACTTTATGATTTGTAGCCGGCATTCGACGACCCACTTTCATTTTCATTCATTCTAATACCGAATTTACTATACTTTTTTCGGTTCTTTTGGAATTCACTTTTTTGAGGGTGATCCGAGGAGGTGGTTGAAATTCTCGCAATCTAACGCATGCATTTACGCAATTTTTATACTTAACATAAAAATGATTTTGTTCGTTTTTCGCTTCACTTCAAGGTCATTTATGCTTCTTGATCTAGTTTCCAAACACTCAATCAACAGTGTCGGACATGAAAGCAATGAAATTCTGGGAGAGTATAGGGGACAAAATCGCTAAAACTTTGAAAAAAGCGCAAAATTATAATTTGTGGGTTAAGGCCATAGATGGACAGCAGCCGAATTCTGGAACGGGTCAGATGGAGCGAAATTGCCAAAAAGAGCACCAAAAGATAAATTCAGAGAGGTTTATTAATTTTTTTGGTGATTTCAAATCCGCTTGGGGGCGTAACCGACATAAACGTAGTGGAGGAAGCTGTGGGGTGTCATCCCCTAAAATAAAAATTGGCAAATTTTTTCGGGAAAATAATGCAAAATGAAGGCAAAAAACGAATAAAAATGGAAAATCCTCTTCAAAAATGCCTCAAACTGACCAGAAAACCAGAAGTTGTGCAATCGTTTTAATGCTATTTTAGCGCTTATACCACATTTTGAGGTCATTTTGGCTTAAAAAAGCTAAAGTCTCGACCCCCAGACTGGCTGCCCCAGATCGGCTAGTCTGTGCATCTATAGTTGTAACTCTCCAACCCTACCCTCCCTCCCCCAAATGCTCCCCTCCACGTCCATGTGTTGTTGAGGCTGTCGAATTCTGGGGATTTCGGTTTAAAAACACCAAAATCCAATTTGTGGAATGGGACTGCAAGATTCTGTGGGTTTCGGTCAAAAAAACCCAAAAAATCCAATGTTTGGTGGGTCAGCCGGATTCTACGGGTTGCGATTTTTATAGGATCTGAACCGTCAACCTTAACCCCCGCGTTCATATGGTGTCGCATTATTTTAACGCATACCTCAATTTTTTGTCGCTCTTTTGCCGCGTGGAGAATGATAAAAAACATTAATGTAATTTTGAGTACAGACCAGATGATTGAATGCGTTTGATTTTTTCCCGATCCGAATGCGCCTAATTTAAAGGATTGATAAAAACTAACCGCATGCCGTGGTATTTTTCCGCATTTTCGCGCGCACAATGAGGCGATTACATTTCAGCGACAAACACCATTCGTACGAGTTCATGCTTATCGCGCACAAATCTCGGTTAATTTATTATATTTGGCCTATTTTTCTTTACGAAACGCTTACGCATTAATTTAGGCATGAGATACGTACATTATTAAGATAACGACATGACACGAATGAATATGCTCGGGACGCTTCGTTACCATTTTGGCCAGAAAGGATTAGCCGAGATCCGCAAAAACACGCCAAAAGATAAGGAGAACTGGCCCTGGTACTATTAGAAATACCACATAAATCGCATAACGTAGGAAATATTGCGATTTTTAAAACGAAAAAATGATAGTCAAGATGTAACATAATTTGGGCTACCTAGGTGAGCTTTACAGTATCGATCACTTGAAACTACAATCAATGTAGGAAGCATGGAATCGTAAACTTTAAATAAGTAAAAAAAGGCTTTTTATTTATTGATTATACCGGCAGTTTGTAAATTTCTACTCTCATTTAACAAACGAGGAAAATATGCGCAACGAAATGAATATATAGTGAGCATAATAGCTACCAAAATAAGTAGGATATTATTGATTTAAATTGTACATAGTTAAATTTAATTTAATTCAATGTAATTGAATATTGTTATGAATTAAATAAAATTAAATATAATTAAATGTAATAATTACTCAATTCAATATAACGTAATAACTACACAATGACAATTGAATGTAGTATTTCGGGTCGAAGAAAAATATTTACAGGAAAGTCATTCAAAATAATTTACAAATAAAAAACACAGAAACTATCATAAATTCCGTTGTTTTTTGCATCACAAAAGCCTAAACTTTTTATTGTAGTGACAAGTCAAAGCAGCTTTTCAATAAAATTGACGACACTTTAAAGCAGCTGACGTCATAAATTTAGAGCATCGTTAACCTTCCAGGCTTGTTGCATTAACATGTTTACGAAAAAATTCGTATAAGCGATAAGATTCTTTTTTCATATGATAACTTATTCCTTTCTCAATTGTTTTTAGCGAGCAAGAACAGAAAGAATTACTCTGTTAGCTCTTAATTAATCAAAGCAGAAGGAATATTTCAGATTACATATCGGTAAATGATTACGCAGAAATCTTTGAAATCGAGAAAATCAAAAAAAATGAATGATATAGCTGTAGTCACAAATTGGGCGAAAAGAATAAAATTTAGAAGTGAGGAAGGAGACTGTCAGAATTAAAATATTCGTTAATAATAACTCGTTAGTTAATAATCTTGGCAATCAATTGAATAGTTTTATAAATTATATTATCTATAATTCTGCGAGCCCAGCGGAAACTCTAGCAATCTACTATATATTTGTGAAAGTTTGTTTGTATGTCCGGGGTTGGCTCCGGCCCCATAATACTTGGTGGGCTGACGTTTCGGCCCGAGCTCGGCCTACCGGCTAGGGGTGCAGTAGCGATCTTGAAATTTCGACAAACGCACCCATTGGCTCTGGGCAGTGAGGGAGCGAGGTTTGGCTCCTGTGCTATAAGCCTCCACAATTTGGGGAGATACCCGGTTTTTTTGTCATTTTTTCAAAACTTAGTTTATAGTGTTCGTATAGGGATACCCCGGCCAAGGGGAGCATGCCTGGCGACACTATGTACATTGTTATATGTTAAAGCATTGGTCGGCATTGTTAAACATCAAAATACGAGTTTAACCAAATAATGCTATAACATAGGCAATTTTATAAGATAGGCATGGTATGAGATACTCTGTGCAACAAGATAGGTAATGCTATAAGATAGGACGTGATATAAGATACCCTGTGCTACAGGATAGGCAATACTATAAGATAGGACGTGATATAAGATACCCCGTGCTACAAGAAAGGCAATGCTATAACATAGAACGTTATAAAAGATACCCCGTGCTACAAGATAGGCAATGCTATAAGATAGGAAGTGATATAAGATACCCCGAGCTGCAAGATAGGCAATGTTATAAGATAGTATGGGATATAAGATACCCTGTGCTACGAGATAGGCAATGCTATAAGATAGGTGTGATATAGATACCCTGTCTCTGCCATAACATGCAGTGATATAAGATAGGAGATACCATCAGCTATAACATATGAGTGATATGAGTTATCACGTGATATATGACACCCTTTGCTACAACAAACAAAAAATTTTTAGGTTTTACCAAAAAAATTTTCCAAAACATCCTAAAACATCAAAAATATGGTTTGACGAAAAAAATTTTCCAGAACATCCTAAAACATCAAAAATATGGTTTGACGAAAAAAAATTTTCCAAAACATCCCAAAACATCGAGAATATGGGTTTTATTAAAAAAATTTCCAGAACATCCCAGAACATCAAAAATATGATTATGGTTGAACAATTTTCAAAAACCATTCTGTAACGTCAAAAATGTGGATTTGATCAAAAAAATGGTTGACAAAAGACATTTTAAAAAAATCCAAAAAATAAAATATGGTCTATACAGACAATTTTTTAGAAATATCCTAAAAACATCAAAAGTCTTGAAAAATAAAGAATACAAGAGACATATCAATTCCATATAGCTATCAGGCCTAAGTTCAGCTCGGGCACAGCCGAGCAGCTCATAACAAATAAAGTTTCAAATTATTAACATATTCAAAAAGCAATTAGATAAGAAAGATGTAGAAATTAAGCAATTATAAAAACATTTGAAAGTGAAAATCAAATTCTTTTATGCGAGGAGTTTTGACACTGAGAGTTTGATCTTTCGAAGAAATAAATTTTAAACAGACAATAAGTGTCAATACACGGTTAGAATTACTAATAAAATATATGTAAGAGGAAGTAAATATATGAAAAATATATTTAACGTTTATAAAAACTGTAAAATTTTTAAAATTTTTACTGTTATTCATGTTTTAGAAATTTCCAGAACGGTGTTGAAATTGAAAGAAATATCTTTAAGAATTAATATTAAAATTTATAAGAAAAGGGTAGTGCGCAAAAAGCTGTCATAAAAACTTCTATATTTACGTCATTAAAAAAGATACGCAATAACCAATTGAAGCCTAATTTCTTAAAAAGTCGACCGGAAATCATATGCATATACTTGTACGAACAAGCTCCAAATTCTAGTGCGTTTCGGATAGGCCTAAAAATTTTCAAGGGTCAAAAGTAATTCGGAAATTAATGATAGGGCGAAGGAGGTCATTTTTACATTCCTTATCCAGCTATATCCGATAGCAGCAAAAAAATCGTGAAAAAACTAAAAGAATTTTTGAAAAAGCTGAATTCTGGCTAGTTTTCGAATTTCGGCTAGGGCCTCTCGGACTTTCCATTATTTTACCTTAATTTATCCTATAAATCTATATATTTAAATCACACATTTCATTCACCTCGAAATTTGAACACTGAATGACGTTTAAGCTGCTTCTAAAATGAAAAGGTACCGAATAAATGGAAATCTGTTATGGGATTAGGGAAGTTTCTAAAATCTTTTACTTAAATAGAGCCAAAATGATTATAGAGTCGTATGCTGTCCATACGTAAATCTACTCCGACAACCGGAAGCGTAGTACTTGAGTATTGTAAAAGGATTGTAAAACGCTCAAAGAATTGGAACACAAAATAATAAACCTAGCGTAATTTCGGTATAAAGTTCCCGGGAAAGTTGAAAAGCAGCTAAGAATATACAACGTAGGGACCTATTGTGCTATTCTTTGTAGTCAATTCGACCATGTAATTTACGTATTGTTCGCAGTCTTTATATTAGATAGGAGAAACACGATTATTCTAACCATAATTGTTCGAATTTCCAACGTTTCTCATTTTTTCCTATGATTGCTTCCTATTGTAGTAGAAAGTATGAAAAAAGTTTTTTACTACATCGACGAATGAGTTACTCTTCTAGCACGCTTGCATAAATAATTAGACAAGCATCGAGCCAGTTGAATAGGAATTCTTGAAATTATTTTTATATCCATATTATTTATTTTGAAATCATCGAAAATTTAAATTAATCCGGCAATTTGAGAATGCATGAATGGTCCTAGAATTAGAATCAGAAATAAAGTACTTACAGATTATAACTCGATCGTATTTGGGTCAATCGATTACCGTCGTGTCTTGTAGTTGGACCCCCTCAAAATAACTGCTCATCCACGAAATGCCGAATCTCCCCCAGTATTTTCAATATTCCCGAAAAATGGAAAAAAATGTACTCTTCTATGTTGTCAGCGACCTTTTGTCTCAAAAGTAACACGATTTTAGCGCTTTCCGCAGTGTATTCACTTTTTGACTACATACATATATGTTCAATTTACTTCATTTCTTTTTAAATTTTTTCAGGCTCTTTATGTACGAGAATCAACGAGCACCGTTAGATTTGTCGTTTTTATATTCAGGAAAGGCACACAAAAAATTTTTACTGCTAACTCCCCAGAACTTTCATGCAGTACCTACATATTGTACGACGGTTATGAGAGGAATCAAACTTATTTAGTCAACCCTCCTAATCAGGCAAAGGCATATGAATAAACAAAATATTAGCAATTGTGCAAAAAAAATAAAGACAAAATGAAACAAACATTTAAAAAACAATAAAAACTTGCAAAATTATTCTTCATCGACCGCGATATAAATAAAGAAATGATTGTGTCCATTACAAAAAAATACACTATATCGCTCGATCTGATTTAAAATCCCTATTTTTCAATTATAGGGCCTCTAAGAAAACGTGGCCAGTCGGGCTATACATAATTTTCTCGCCTAATTGTTTGTAGCAATACTTATGTATGGACCGCCTGTTACGAAAATCGTTGGCAATAGTTTCTAACAACAGGTAGGAATAAAGCAAAAGGTAGTGGCAATGACTTAGCTTTTATAGAGCACTAAAATAAACCAAGCGTGCTAACATATATTTTCTCCCGGGCGCAGTTGCCATATTTTATCTAAAAATAAAAAAGTGCATCTGACCTGCCACAAAGGTAATGCTCAATAGTTGAATTTTTGATATTTCCGCAAATTTCATCGCTTGGAATGTACTGGAAATAGTACAGCTTAAATGATAAATTACCATCGAATACCTGAATTTAGGAATTTAGGTTAAAGTTTCTATAGCTATTTAACAACTAATTTTCCTTTGCTCCTGACTTTATAGTCTTGATTTTCTGAGGTACAATTTTTTTCATCATTTTTATCTTTATCTTCTGATGATTTATTTACCATTAATTCATTTCAAACATCTTTGCAAGAAATGCCTACGTTATTAATTGGGATGAAATAGGTAAACATCCTAAAAGCATGTCAAAAATTTAATTCAGCGAGTCTACTGTACTCCGCACAGGGTATCTTTGATTATGACGGTCAAACCCTCAGGCCTTATCCCCTCGCACCCGCGTGCGCTTGTAACCCACCAAACTTAGGTTGCATCTGACACCAATTTTAATCCTTAAACAAGCTGGCCATTCTTTCTGCATCTGACATCAGACAAGTAATAAGTATATAGTTGGAAAAATGCTCGAAGAGCACTGGAAAGTTATATGTTTTTGTTCCTTTAAAGAGTCAAAAGTGGAGCACAAGCTGCTCAAAACTACATTGATACCCACAATGAAAATCAAAATGGACTGAAGCATCTTGATATTCACCCATAAGCAAACATATCTCCGCCTTTTTTCTTTGATTTACATAAGGAACACAAATTGAACCGTTGTCCCTTAAAACTTGTAGCAGTTTCGAACTTATTTTAATGTTGTACAGTTAGTACCTTAGGTGGGCGGCTCCGAATTTCCGGGGGTGCAAAATTTTCTTATAGTCAAATATTGGCCTTAAAAATGGTGCTATGGCGGAAAAAACACCATTTTTGAACGTTTCTCGTCGAGCTCTATTGATTGGCATAAAAAAACTCGAAAAAAGCAACAACAAATATTTAAAAAATGAAATTCTGGGGGTGTAGCTGGGTTTTTGCCATTTTTCGTTGGGTATTTTGCCTTCTGGGGAAGTGCATACCCCCACGCCCAGGTATGGTTAGTACGTATTTAAAGCGACGGTCATATAAGATACCTACATAAGTAGATAGGTGTGTGTATGTAGGTAGTCTGATAGTTTGTTTCCTTATTAAGACTTTTCAAAACAGTTTCTGAACTCTAAGTTTTCAATACAGTTTCTGATCTATCGACTTACTGTTCTTGTCATGCTATAGTCTATTTCACGAAACTTTGTGCATGGAAATCAATTTTCAAGATCTAGCAAGGAGCTACAAAAGTGGTTTCTAGGCAGCTTACTGTAATAAAATTTTGTAAAATAAAACTTTGTTTGCTTATCGATTGCTGTGCGCAATATCATGGTTGCTGCATCAGTTTAAACCACTTTTGTAATCGATTTAAATTCACTTTAAAATTTAAATCCATGCAAAATGTTCCGTGAAACAGACTGTACTGACAATTAAATGGTTTCTAAGGAAAGAATTATTTATTATTGACTTATATTCTGACAAAGAAACGTGTTTTTAAAACTAAGCTTTTTGATTGTGTCTTTATTAATTTTGGCTAAACTTTACTTTATGGTGTGAACGGAAAACTTGCAGATGTATGTGGAAAGGAACGACATTGGTTGAAATGAGGAGGACATGCAAAAAGAAAGTGCGGAAAAAAATTTCATGGAAAACGGACCAATATTGGTGAAGATAGAGTTACGGTACTTTACTTTGTCATAAATGCACTCAGATGGCAGGCAATATAAGCGAGAATATAAATGTGGATCTGAGGTGTTTCAAAAAGTAGGGCATCAGGAAAAATTTGTGGCGATGTGAGCAAAAACGATTGAACAAGTTACTCCGGATATAGCTACATTAAAGTGGGGTATTTGACAGTTTACTAAAAATGTTCCGAATTTGGGCTAAAAACATATTTATCTGACATTTTCAAGGTCGCTGATTACGAAAAAATGACTTTCGTCGCGCGGAAAAAAATTTTTGTTTTAAAATTTTTAAATTTGAAAAAACAATTTTTCGCATGTTTTTTTCTGTCATTTTACTTGATAAGATATGTAAAAATTCAAGTTTCTGCTTAAATGACGTTTAGGCTTAGGCTTAGTGTATCTGAGAAGGTGATTTCGGCTGCTTAGGTCGATGTATAGATGCTTAGGTCGATGTGTAGATGCTCAGGTCGATGTATAGATGCTTAGGTCGACCTAAATTGGGTACATGTTATTCTGCATTCCACTGTTTGAATCTTCAAATCAATGGAACTTTGAGATGATCCACAAATGCTGTTTGGATCGTATTTAAGTAGAAATCTTTAACTGGATGTAAACAATGCTAAAAATAGTAAAATTTAAAAAAATTTCTTGAAAATTTGTGCAAAAAATTACAAAAAATGTTTCTTCAATCTTGGTTTCCGCGCAGTATAACTTAATTTTTTGTAATCTGCGACCTTGAAAATGGTAGAAAAATATGTTTGTAGTAAAAATTGAAATCTTTTGATAAACTGCAAAAATTCCTAAAAGTGGCTCAAAATGGTGAATGTCGAAGTATGATGTTTGAAGTACCGTAACTCTGTGAGTTTTGTATGGATTTGGTTTATTTCTTTTTTCCGCGTCTTTTAGTGACACAAAGTATCGTTTTTGCGCAATCGTATGGCAATTCTGCTGGAATGGCGCAAGATCGGTTCACACCATATTCTTCAAAAACTCCTTAATTTTGATTGAAATTTTTATCTTTATAATTGTAAACACTAAATTAGGATTTAAAAAAATTTCGAGTGACTTGAAAACAAATCCGAATTTTCATTTATCTAAGCCACAATTTCTCATTTTCTTCATTACAGAAAGCCTTTAGTCTATTTCAACTACCTCGTGCATGGACAGTAGTTCTTTAGACGAAATAAATCGACTACAAAATCCTGAAGCAACAATGGTGATACTGTGCAAAGAAATGAGGAAATATATGAACTTTTACTGTGCAAAGTTCCATTACAGTAATCTGCGTGGAAACTACTTTTGTAACTGATCGTTTAGATCGCTAAAAATTGATTTCCATGCACAAGGTTTCGTGAAATATACTATACAGATTCCCACAATCCCAACGGACAAGTTTGGCCATTACAATATTCGCGATTCAAGTTTAAAATTTACAAAACTTGATTCATGTATAGGTACATAACTACACGATTTGGCCATTGTAACATGACATACGAAAAAAGGCGGAGATATGTTTGCTTATGGGTGAATATCAAGATGCTTCAGTCCATTTTGATTTTCATTGTGGGTATCAACGTAGTTTTGAGCAGCTTGTGCTCCACTTTTGACTCTTTAAAAGAACAAAAAACATATAACTTTCCAGTGCTCTTCGAGCATTTTTCCAACTAGTTTCCGACTTTTGACTATCTAGTTTACGAGATTAAGAAAAATGTACCATCAAAATGGATACCGTTTTGAAGCTAATTGCAATTTGAGAAAGAATCTCCCTCGTACATCATAATATGTGCATTGAAAATGAAATTTTGGAGGAAGGTCTTGTTGGATATTTCCGTTTTATTTGGATATTTGGCTATCTGGGGAGTGCGATGAACTCAGCGCCAGTGTACATTCAATTCAAATTAGTTTACACGGAAAATTACGACGTTAGTGCAATGTAATATTTAAGCCACGAGCATACATATAGTTCCACATAACACGCGAGTTGCATAAAACACGAATTCAAAACAAACAAAAAGTGTTAACTCAAATCTAACGACCGATGTTTAAAGTGCAACAGAACGACAAGTAGAGAAACATAAAATGAATAAAATATGTAGGGCAAATTTACTACAGTAATACGATTAACAATAAACTACATTAAGATTTCACAATGGAAGTAAAATTGATCTCACTTTGTATTTTCGAAATATGCCGACAGTCACTAGAACTACACTTCTGGCCTTAATTTTAGTTTTTGAACTACAAGTCAGTAAATGTCAGTAAAGTACTATCTGGTAGTGTTATTTTGGTAGCCCAAATATGATTAAAATATGATATTGGTATAGTTGACTTAATTTTAATATGATATTAATATGATATTCTGCTATTTTTTATTTAAAATATGATATGTATATTTTTGATATTTGGGTTATATTTAATCTACAGGGTGTCCCAGCCAACTATTCGTGATTTTGTTTTTTAATAACTTTTGCAATTTTCATCCGTTTTCGTTCAAATTTTGTTACAGTATAGAAACGAAATTAAAATTTTATGTGTCATTTTTTCAGATCATTGTTTTAAATAGTTATCATTTTATCTGAAATATTCTACGGTGTATGCTGTTGGAGAACGCGCAAACGTGGCAGCATGGTATGAATGGACGAAAAGCGTCGTCATGGTTCAACGAAAGTTCAGAAGCGAGATGAGGTGTGACCCTCCCAGTGACCATAGCATTAGAAAGTGACATCTAGCTTTGATGGAGACCGGTTCGATTCAAGATGTCAAAAGGAAGCGAAGTCGATCGGCTCGTTCGGACGAAAGTTTAGGCCGTATCGATCTGCTTCGCTTCCTCTTGACATTGAACCGAACCAGTCTCCATCAAAGCTAAATGCCACTTTCTAATGCTATGGTCACTGGGAGGAACACGCTTCATCTCGCTTCTGAACTTTTGTTGAACCATGACGACGACGCTTTTCGTCCATACTACCATGGTGCTACTTTTGCACGTTTTCCAACGGCACACGCCATAAAATATTTCAAATAAAATAATAACTACTGAAAAATATGATCTGAAAAAATGACACATAAAATTTCAATGTTGTTTCTATACTGTAACAAAATTTGAAGGAAAACGGAAGAAAATTGCAAAAGTTAATAAAAACAAAATCACTAATAGTTAGCTGGGACACCCTACTTTTGGTAAGTAAGTACATATGTATACCTATTATGTAATTTCTACAGCCATAAAAAAAGTTGCAATTAATCAATATTTTTCCAAAGAAAAGCACAAGCATTACACTTCTAGACGCTGTTTAAAAAATTTTCATTTATTTAGAAAACTTCCAAAATTTACGAGATTATGCAAGTTACAAAGTTACATAAATTCTTTTCATTTTTGTCAGATGACAACATTTCGGAATAACGATCAAACATGAACATGGGAATGTGGGGTGTAGACCACCCAGAATAGAAAGATGAAAAATTTCGTAGGGAAAATGAGGCAAAATGAAGGCCTAAACCGGATGCAAATTAAAAGTTTTCTTCATAAGTGCTTCAAATTGACTAGAAACCGGGTAATATGTTTTTAACGCTATTTACGCGCTTATGCAAGTTTTTGAGGTCATTTTGGTCTAAAAAGCTGAATTCTTGACCCCTTTCCCAAATCGCCCATGCTGTGCACCTAGTATCACTATTATTAAATCACAAAGGCCAACAAAACAGATGGCAAACAAAAATCAAGAAAACAAGTAATTTGATGGGTCAATATCATGTCTTGTGGTACATACCTACCTATACTCTGTTTCATTCAAGATTGAGGTTTTCTTTTGAATTTATCCGTATGAATCAGGCTGCAAGAGTGGGTTAAACTTTTGATGCGGTGATGCGCTTTTGCAATAGCCAGTGTCTCACCATAAGTCAATATACTGTAGAATATCACAACTATAACGAGCGTGTAAGGAGAGAACCCGGTGCAAGTGAAAAACATAGGCCCTCCTGTGATTGGTCACTTCCATTTTGGATGCGCTCACTCTAATTGGCTGATTTCTTTTGATCATCGCAAAAAATTGCTGAGAAAAATTCATTCTCATATTTCGCTTCGGGGGCACGTGCCCCCTTATCTTCCTGGATAGGGGTCTGCTCAAATGCCTAAACTCGTCTGCACAAAAAATGGCCAAAGTTAATCTGCGAATTCATCATCATCGCAAAAAACGTCGACGGTATTCAGTACAGACAAGTAAAAGAAATCAGCCAATCAGAGTGAGCGCATCCAAAATGGCAGTGACCAATCACAGAAGGGCCTATGTTTTTCACTCGCACTGGGTTCTCTCCTTATCCGCTCGTCACAACTAAACTGTAAGTTTAAACCGATTTTGTGGGCACTTTAATTGTTTTTTCAAAAACCTCAAAGTTAAATGAGACAGACTATACCTATAGTCTGTTTCATTTAACTTTGCGGTTTTCTTTTAAATTTTTCCGCAAGAATCAGGCTACAAAAGTGGTTTAAAATGTTGATGCAGTAATGCGGCTGAGCAATAACATACGTCTCCATATGACACATTATACTGTAGAATATCATAATTACCGTATTAGTTTAAACACTTTTGTAATCACTTTGAATTTTTTTAAAAACCTCAAAGCTAAATGAAACAGACTATAACTAACATTTTGAAATCTCCCACATGATTTAGGCCAGGCCACCCTTAACCATCCATCATGTTTTTGCAATCGAAGTGCACCATCATGGTGTAAACTCCTAGTGCATATTAAGCTATGCTTTCTTAACATTCTCTGACAGCTATTACTTTCATTTAGTATAATTTTTTATGCTCTTTCTGAATATGTATGATATTTTTTTGTGAAAATTATTTTTGAAAGAGGTATTATTAAAAAACTATCACAATGCATAAGAATTACCCGTTGGACATTATGCAAAAACAAGAAAAAGTAGATTTCTGTTGTGCTCAACACATCCAGGGAATGCATTTAAAGAGCTGGAAAAGAATAAACCACTAAATTTTCTTATTAGAACCTTATTTTCCCATCTTGAGTTTTGTGATATCACTGTAAATAGACCAAAAAATTCCTATTTCTTATTTATTACTCTATAACTCCTATTCACGCTAAACCATTAAAAACAATGTAACTGAAGCCAAAATGAGGTTAGAAAAAGTTTTGGACACGTGGATAAGGTAGAGCAGAAAAAAATGCCACAAAATGCCTCCAGCATAGGACACGGTAAACGGAGGGTTAATAAGCTGAGCTCGTCATAAGTTATTTATCAACATCGACAGGATGTCACTCACTCATACTACACTGTGCTAATTGTATGTATGTACGATTGAAAATACCTACTGCATCATGCTCCAAAATTTGCAGATAAGATATAGAGCGGAAGAAGGAAAAAAATGCTACCACTTTATACCAAAATATATCAAAATTATATCAAAAATATTTTCACATTTTTGGGAGTTTTAATATGATAAGAATATGATATACCAAAATTCTCAGAATAAAAATATGATATTGGTAGTCCAACAAGTGCCTACCAAAATCATACCAAAATTGATTTTTGGTATATCAAAATAACACTACTATCTGGCACAAAACACCGGAAAAAATTGAAAACAAGATGATAAAAATGGCTAAAATCATCCAAGAATACATATCTGATCTTCATTGAGCCTGAAAATCATTTGACGACAGGGGCAGCCTCCCGCCCTTGCTTTAAATCCGCCAGTGGTATTTTCACAGGTAAAAAGAGTTAAGAATACCAGTCATTTTGATTTGAGTCACTGATCAATTTCCTATTTCCATAAAGAGAAGCGCTGAATGGATCAAGCGGTATGGTCAGTGGTACCGCAATACATTGAAATAATTTCTAAATAAAATTAGACTATCGGCATTACACTAATTGATTTATTTTGAGTGTGCTGTTAGTACGAAATACATGATTCAGAGCCAAAAATACGGATAATTGCTGTAATCGTAATCAACGAAGCAATTAGTTAATAACATACAAAACAAAAGATCATTAATCTAAATCAGCGGATAAAGCTGCAACTATTTTGAGGAAACAATCGCGCAAAGGAACCGGATGATCTTTTTTGCTCTCTTCATTTGAAAGGTATTCACATGAGCGAAGGTATTCATAAGAGCGAATGTATTCAGAAGAGCGAATGTATTCAGAAGAGCGAAGGTACAAACCGAATTTTTAGAGGCACATAATCACACATGGGCGTGGGGGGTCTCTGAACCCCAAGAATCTGGCGGACCCCCAAAAATTGATAATTTCCGCTAGACCCCCCCAGAGTTTTCATGCTGCCCATCTATGCACATAATTTATTTAAACGTTAAAATAATATTTTGGTTAAAGCTAAAATGATATTTTTGTGTATTAAAACATCATCTAAACAGCCTTTCAATAGCAATTTTTCGCCAAAAATCCAAAGACAATTTAGAAAATTATAGTCGTTGAAGCAGGACGTAAGAACGATCAAATAATGTACCTACCATAATACAAGCCCATCCCCTCATTTCATAAACTAATGCTTGAGTATCTAGATGAACAACAGGGATGCAAGCACCATGAAATTTATCCTTAAATTAAAATACGTGATTATACATAGAAGAGAAATTAATATACCTATAGCGTGCTTAATTTTTCGACGTTTCCCAACGAGCTTTGTCCATGTATCAAAAAAATTTGGAGAACGGGAAGGTTTTCAAAAATTATTTAAGGTTTTATTATTTTTATCAGAAGAGCGAAGGTTTCTCATCGAGCACTATCCATTGGCATCAAAAAAATTGCGGGAAAAAATTTCAAAAATTGAATTCTGGGGGTATTTTGGTTTATCGTGGGGGTGCATACCCCCAAACCTCCCACACCGAGGAGTGGTCACTCTTCTGACTACCTTGAATACCTTCGCGCTTGTGAATACCTTCGCTCTAATGCTACTGACCCAATAACGAGCTCTGTTCGATTCTAACGAAGCAAGATATCGATTTTCAACTTGCAAAAAAATCTCGAAATTCTTCTAATAATATAGGATTTGAATTATACGACTAAACATTCCAAACTCAAAATTGTGACTTAAAATTTTGAGACAATATGTAGTTTTAAACGCTCTATCGATTGATGCATAATACAACAAGGTGAACCTGTTTACAGGTAAGAGAACTGTAATTCTTTCCGCGATTTGCATATTCAAATAATTTATCACCAACAAATTAAAAATTTTAAGTTCAACATCAGGACGATTGCTACTAACTAGAATAACATAAAAACAACATAAAAAAGTCTGGTCATCGCTGAAAATCTTGAAATAAATGGCGAAATCTTAAAATTTAAAATTTTTCACTAGACATAAATGCAAATCATTCGCGTCACATTTGATTAAAAAATCTAATATTCTACGATTAGATGTAACTTTTCATGGCGAACAGAATGAGGTATCACATGACTAAATATAAAAACTAAAAAAATTCATTTTTTCCGCAATTTTAAATTCGATTTGATTCCTTCAATTTGAGTTTTAAAAAAATTTCCAAGCACACGTGTTGACTTTTTTCTTCGGAGGGTTCATAAAAAGAATTTGTACATTTTTTATCCATTAGTTCACTTGCAAGAGCGTGGCAGCTTTTTTGCAAACTTTAAAATTTGCACTTGAATTAAAATGTAAATTTTGATGATAAGCAAAAATTTTAAAATGGCAGAATGGTCTGGTTAGTTCTATCGATGCTGAAAAAATCATCAAAATACGATCAAATCCAAAGATTTTATTACAGAAATAACCGAAAAAAAGTGGCAATTGAAAACATAGGAACACTTAATAAAAAAATCTAATATTTTACAGTTAGATGTAATTCTTTTAGACGAACACAATGAGGTATCACACGACTATAAATCTTTTTGTGAGAAAAATTCAATTTTTTCGTAATTTTAAAATCGGTTTCATTCCTTGAATTCGACTTTTAAAATAATTTCCAAGGAGACGTCTCGACTTTTTTCTTAGAATGGTTCATAAAAAAAATTTCAACAGTTTCTGTTCATACCACCAGGAGCAGACCCCCGACCACATTTTTCTCAAAATTCGAAATTCACTCTATTTGAATACGATCAAAGCCAAGGATTTTATCGACGTTAGAAATTAAAAAACCCCGCTAATGCAAAACATAGCGAGTCAAACCAAACACGTAGGTATTAAGTTAATTTGATTATTGGTAATTATCAGTATACCTCGTCGCTGAATAAATAATTCAATAATGAAATTTAAACTTATATTTCACGACTCTAAATAATTAAAGAACCAATTCAGCTATACCTTTCCTACACACGACTTAAGCTTACCGTAATTGGCCTAATGATATTAGTAGGATGAATCTTACCTACATATTCATAGCACATGACATTAAAATTTGCTGTAATACAATTAAAAGAAAGTTTTAAGAAATGGCTAGCATATAAAAACAAATTCGGCGAATCTTTGTTTCCTGATCTTTTTCATTTCGCCTTATCGCTCATCTTTTCCTTTATTACTACGTTTTTATCCATCATTTCCATTTTCTGTTTTCGCGCATTTTACCAAAAAGCTGCGAAAAAATTCTCCTTCATAAAAAATGCAATCGAAGCGCAATTTTTGAAGATTCAATTCTGCAGAATCGTAATTTTACGTGAATTCAATTCATTTCAATTCGACACAGTATTGACTATTATGACAAATTAAAATAATTATGAATGACACGCGTGTGATAACATAATCACATAATGGAAAGATTAGAAATATTGCACAATTTTCTGTGCGGTAGTGCTGCTTCCTTAACCATATCGATACACTTGCTACATAAGTAGATACATCGGTAGTGTTGTAAAAGATATCTTTATCTTTATCTTTTTAGCAAGATAAAGATAAAGATAAAGATATCTTTATCTTTATCTTGACGATTTCTTTATTTTATCTTTATCTTTATCTTTATCTTTTAGGAAAATCACAGGCTATCTTTATCTTTATCTTTATCTTTTTGATAGGAATTTATCTTGCTAAAAAAGATAAAGTATGTACATAAGGTAGCATGTAATCCAAAATGCTGGTTTGACGTGAAATACATTTAGACGGATTTAAGTTTTACTGTAATACAAGAAAAGAAAAGAAAACGATTGTTTAAACCCTACGAAGTGCGGCTTAAACTAATGCCTGTATATCGAGGGTGTGGGTAAAATCCGGAAACGGAAATGGAAACAGAAACGATGAGCAAAATATGGAAACGGAAACGTAGTTATAGTATTTTGCACACAGTTCCGTTGGGGGTTTTTCCGCTCTGAGGGTAATCTAAAAGCCGGAAACGGGGTTCCCAAGTAGGGCCCATCAGGGTCAAGACACCCAACCCCGTTTCCGGCAAAATTTAACCCACTGGAGGGGAGTTTAGGGGCTCGGAAACGGGGTACCCCATAATTCAATTGTGAAGCTGAACCCGGTTTCGTCGGGGGTTTCTCCGCCCTGGTGTGGCATAAAGTGGCGGAAATGGGGTTTCCCAAGTAGGACCTATTAATGTGAACACCCCCAACTTCGTTTCCAGCAAAATTTCTCCCACTCTGGGGGGTTTAGGGGCTTGGAAACGGGATACCACATAATTCAAATGTGAAGCTGAACCCGGTTACGTCGGGGGTTTCTCCGCCCTGGGAGTTGTCCAAAGTGGAGGACCGGGGTTCCCGAAGTAGGAGCTATTAATGTGAATACCCCATACCCGTTTCCGATAAATTTTCTCCCACTGAAGGGGAAGGGGCTCGGAAACCGGGTACCCCATTATTCATATGTGAAGCTGACCCCGCTTCCATTGCGGGTCTCTCCGCCCTGGGGGTGGTCCAAAGTGCCGGAACCGCGGTTCCCCAAGTAGGGCCCATCAGGATGAACACCCCAATCTCGTTCCAGCCAATTTTCTCCCACTAAAGAGGGGTTTAGGGGCTTGGAAACAGGGAACCCCATTATTCATATATGTAGCTGACCCCGGCTCAGTCGGTGATTTCTCCGCCCTGGGGATAGTCCAAAGTGCCGGAACCGGGGTTCCGTAAGTAGGACACATCAGGTACAACACCCCAACCCCGTTTTCGGCAAAATGTTACCCATAGAATGGGAGTTTAGGGATTAGGAAACTCAGTAGCTAATTATTCATATATTTAACTGACCCCGATTCATTCGGGGGTTTCTCTGCCCTAGGAGTGGTCCAAAGTGGCGGAACCGGGAATTCGCAAGTAGGACCCATCAAGGTCAACACCCCAACCCCGTTTCCAGGCAAAATTTTACCCATGTACATATATGAATAATGGGGTACCCCGTTTTCGAGCCCCTAAACCCCCCTTGATTGGGAGAAATTTTGCCGGAAACAGGATCGAAGGTGTTCACTTTAATAGGTCCTACTTGGTGAACTCCAGCTACGGCACCTTGGACTGCCCCCAGAGCGAAGAAACCACTGACGGGACAGGGTTCAGGCCTCACATTTGAATTATGTGGTACCCCATTTCCGAGCCCCTAAACCCTCCTTCAGTAAATGAAAAGTTTTCGGAAAAGGGGTTGGGAATGTTGATGACCTTGATGGGCCTTACTTACGACCCCGGTTCCGGCACTTTAGACTACTTCCAGGGCTGGGAAACTCCTGACGGAACCGGGGTTTCTCATATAAATAATGGGGTCGTCCGTTTCCGAGTTCCTAAACGCCCTTCAGTGGGAGAAATTTTGCCGAAAACGGGGTTGGGGTGTTTACATTAATAGGTTTTACTCGAGGAACCCCGGTTCCGCATTTTCGGACCACCATCAGGTGCGAAGGAACCCACGACGGAACCGGGGTCAGCTACATATATGAATAATGAGGTACTCCGTTTCCGCGCCCCTAAACTCCCTTCCATGCGTAAAATTTTGCCGGAAACTGGGTTGCGGGTGTTGACCCTGATGGGTCCTACTTGGGGAACCCCGGTTTCGCCACTTTGGACCACCCCCAGGTGCGAAGAAACCCACGACGGAACCGGGGTCAGCTACATATATGAAAAATGAAATACTCGGTTTTCGCGCCCCTAAATTCCCTTCCATGGGTAAAATTTTGCCGGAAACGGGGTTGCGGGTGTTGACCCTGATGGGTCCTACTTGGGGAACCCCGGTTCCGCCACTTTGGACTACCCTCAGAGCGGAGAAACCCCCGACGGAACTGGGGTCAGCTACATGTATGAATAATGAGCTACTAAGTTTCCTAGTCCCTAAACCCACATTCTATGGGTAAAATTTTGCCGAAACGTGGTTGGGGGTGTTCACCCTGATGAGCCCTACTCACGGAACCCCAGTTTCGACACTTTGGACTGCCCCCAGGGCGGAGAAACCCCCGATGGAGCTGGGGTCAGCTACATATGTGAATAATGGGGTACCCTGTTTCCGAGCCCCTAAATCTCCATTCCATGCAGCGCTTTTTTTTTGTACAAGGTCCGTTCGTACATGTACAAAGATGGTCCCCAAAAGTCTTTGTGCATTTCGTACCTGCAAATTTTTCTGTACTAAAATATGGTACAGTAGCAATTTTAGTGTTGTAAAAACAGAGTTGTTCGACTTTTGGTAGTGTATTCCACCTAATTTCTGGTTCTCTAAAGGCAAAAATCACCAAGAATCGTCTTGAAACAGCGCGAAGCGCCGAAAAATTTGACATTTTTCCTTTTAAAATGCAATTTCTGCAATTATAAAGATATATAGAACACACAATTACTCATTTCGGCTCAAAGCGCCGAAAATTGTTTTAATTTTAGACCTTTTTTGCAATTTTTGACTCCCAAAAATCGTTGTTCCTGTAATAAGACGATCCCAAAAAGTTTTTGTACATCGGGAAAAATCTTTGCTGAATACAAAAAAACGCTGCTTCCATGCGTAAGATTTTGCCGGAAACGAGGTTGGTGGTTTCGACCCTGATGTGCCCTACTTTTGGAACTTCGGTCACGGCACTTTGGACTACCCTCAGTCGGAGAAACTCTCAACGGAACCGGGGTCAGGTTCTCATATGAATACTGGGGTACCCAGTATCCGAGCCCCTGAATCCCCCTTAAGTGGGAGAAATTTAACCGGAAACGGGGTTTGGGGTGTTCATCCTGATGGGCCCTACTTGGGAAACCTCGGTTACGGTGTTTTGGATCGTTTCCGTCTCCGTTCCGGCTTTTACACATCGTTTCCGTTTCCGGATTTTGGATTTTACATATAATTTCTGGTTTCGTTTCGATGCTTGTGAAAAGAAAGAAGTGACTTGCTGTCAGCGAATAACAGGCACATAGCTCTGAGGGAATGGAAGAACCGGACCGGACCCCCCAAATTCAGTAGATAGGACTTTTTAAACATTATTTTGTGCTATTTTTGGCCATGTGGGCTTAGTCCCCCCGAAATTGGTGTTGGTTCCCACGAAAATAGGGCGGCCAGTTACGTGCCTGGCCAGTAGTAGTATTACGTGGGTCAGTTAGATACCGCGGGTAAAGCCCCAAACCTACATTTATGTGTGCTTCATGCCTATTACCTCTTTGACCTCAGGTGTAAAAGTTAGGCATTCAGTTGGCTGCTTTGCATCACCCACTCTGGTTTATTGCACTTCACATACAACATTCTCCTATGGTCTGTTTCATTTAACTTTGCGGTTTTCTTCTGAAATTTTCCAAAAGAATCAGGCTACAAAAGCGGTTTAAACTTTTGATGCAGTAATGCGGCTCAAAACAAGCATACGTCTCTATATGACTCAACATACTGTAATATATCATATTTATTGTATTAGTTTGAAACACTTTTGTAACCGCTTCAAACTTTTTTATAAACCTCAAAGTTAAATGAACCAGACTATATGTAGGTTCAGGTGACCGTATTTACACTTATCTTTATCTTTATATTTATCTTTTTGGTTCCTTTATCTTGCAAATTATCTTTATCTTTCTTAATTTTTTATCTTTGTCTTAATCCTTATCTTTATCTTTTAGATTTTAAAATTTCAACTTTATCTTCATCTTTTATCTTGCGAAAAATCCTTATCTTTTACAACACTATACATCGGTTACATACATACCTACATACTTTTTTCATAATATCGTTTAACAAACGAGTCCTTTCTTATCTATCTTCGCGCAACGAAATACAATGTCAATATTATCGATCTTCGCACAACGAAATAAAATGTCAATCTTATCGATCTTCGCGCAACGAAATAAAATATCAATTGTTGACTTCCGAAAAATCCTTAATTCTTTTTCTTTTTTAAAGCAATACAAACTCAAAACTATGAATTAAAATTGTACAGTAATAGGTAATTTTCATATGATACAAACAAGATGATGGTGTACATACGAAAAAGAACTTTAATTTCTTTTCCGATTTGCATATGCAAATGATTTAATAAGAAGAAATTAATCATCATAATATCAGCATGAAAACGATTGTTATTAATTAGAGCAACATAAAAACAAAATAAAAAATACTTGTTATCGCTGAAAATCCTGAAATAAACGACAAAGTCTTGAAATTTACACTTTTTCCAAAGGTTAAAATGTAATTTAATTACGTCACATTTGATAAATAAATCTAATATTTTACAGTTAGATGTAATTCTTTTAGACGTACACAATGAGGTATCACACGACTATAAATCTTTTTGTGAGAAAAATTCAATTTTTCGTAATTTTAAAATCGGTTTCATTCCTTGAATTTGACTTTTAAAAAAATTTCCAAGGGGACGTCTCGACTTTTTTTCTTAGAATGGTTCATAAAAAAATTTCAACAGTTTCTGTCCATACCACCAGGAGCAGACCCCCGACCACATTTTTCTCAAAATTCGAAATTCACCCTTGAATAAAAACGGCAATTTTAAACTTGAGAAAAAAATTTAAACCTGCAATGGGATCTGGTTAGAACAACTGATCCTCCAAAAATTATTTGAATACGATCAAAGCCAAGGATTTTATCGACGTTAGAAATTAAAAAACCCCGCCAATGCAAAACATAGCGAGTCAAACATATATATAGAGAGCTACCGCTCTCTATATGATTTCAGCTGTATTGCGAATCCAGACATACTATCAGGTAAACTCTCACCATACATTTGTTTTTCATATTACTGAGCTTATCGTGCACGTAGTGCGAGCCGGATTAAAATACAATCAGTTTTATTTATAACCTAGCAAATATTAGCATGAGTTTGTGCGACTTTTAATGCACTTACAGATATGCTTGTTATTCTTTCCAAAACAAGTTTTGTGAAAGGTTATGACCATAGGTGAGCAACAATCAACTTCTAGTACGTCCAGTGAAACAAAATTTTCAAAAATAACACCAAAAACTCAATTGTAGGGTCATTCGATTCTTAGGGGTTCGATGGATTTTCAGGTAATTGAGTCCAGCTACACTTTAAAACCCTATTGCATGTCTGGGCCCAGTTGCACCATTGACTATTGAACAATTCTATTAGTTCAATAGCTGAATAGTGAAAAATTCCTGTGGCACCGTCGGCTACATTAATGAACTATTAGAGTAGTCCAGTAGGACTATTAAAATAGTGAAATTCGGACTATTCTAACACTCTCGGTTGCACCATGTCGTCACTATTATAATAGTCCAATAGTGTAAAGCCGTTAGGTGTTTATTTATCAAATAGTTGAGGACCATTATTAGAAGCGGTGTTGTTGCTAAATTGGAGATTAGAGTCTGTATTTGTACGCTATGTATTTAGTAGTGAGGACGACGGAAATTTCAATCAATATAATGATCGTAAGAAGTCGGATTAGGAAATTATAGCTGATCGAAATAGCAAAGTCGAAAAATTTCCCGAAGCTTCTGTTGTTTCAGTTTTCGTTAAAGAATCAGAAAGTTGTCCGATTACAACGTCTTGATAAGCCTCTCCATTGACACTTATAGAGAAAATGCAAGCTTTACAGGTTTAAACAGTGATTTGCTACAGAACCATTGATTTGTTGATACTAGAAACTACTATTACACTACTAAAAGAATACTGTTAATACTAGGGTTTGGTGTAAGCCTTTAGTACTAGACTGTTGAAGTATACTGTTCAATGCACTATTGAAATATTGAAAAATTGAAGTGGTGCAACCGCCTACGGCCCACTTGCACCAACGACTTGTAACTCACAACCACTTACAGGCTGGTGAAACCATCTTTTTAACAAGTCTAAGCGGTGGCAACGAAACGTATCTGGCTACTTGCTACAGCTTACAAGGTACCATTAACAATTTACAAGTTAAAGGTAGAGTAATGCTTTCTTAACTTGTAGAAGGTTACAAGCTTGTCAACATTTTTTACAAGCCTGCATCGAACTATAGTCCGTTCCATTCCAACTGGCCCATTTCCGCTTCATGACTTATTACTCTAGAAGAACATTTTATGGGTTATATTATTGCAGCAGGCTGTTAGATGCGTCTTATGTAGAGTAAAGCACATTGAACATCAATAAGAAGAGTTTAAAGCGGCTAACTGTTAAGAGAGCATAGCTGAAGATTTCATTTGGAAAGTAAAAATCTATTACAGTAATAAGACATTAGCAAAAAATGGGCACTTTGGAATAGAAAAGAGTATAACAGTTGTTCTAATAATGTCTGTTCTATTCCAGACGGCCCATTTTTTCTTTGTGGCTTATTACTGTAGCATAATATTTTACACTTCATGTCGTTGCTGTAACTTGTTTGATGTGCCACATGTTGAGCAAAGCAAATTAAACATCGATAAGTAGAGTTTAAAGTAAGCAACAGCCACGAGAGCATAATCGATGAAGTCATTAGTGCAGTAAATAACTATTACATTAATAAGGCGTCAGCAAAAATGAGCCGCTTGGAATGGAACAGACTATAATTTTTTCACTAGTTGTGTGATATACCAACATGTTGACAGCAATACAATTTATAACCGGCACAAATAGTTAGATTAGAGTGATATTCTAACAACGTACGTCTAACGTAAAAAACAAAAGTTGTAGACTGATGAAGGAAGCACTGGCCTTCGGTTTCCCGCTAAATCAAATTTTTACCTACATTAGCAGTATTGTTAGGTCAAATGTTGAACAAGCATCGATTGTTAACAAGAAGAGATGAAAAAACAACACAATTACTGAAAGAGTCGAAAGTTTGAATTGTTAATCATTGAATCGAAAGGAGTGTGCTATGAAAGCCTTACGGTGCATAATTCGATAGAAAAACAGAATTTGTTAAGCGAGCGCTTTCGTCCTATGCATTTGTTAAGGAGAAGATGCTATTCATTGACTTAAAAATGGGTATTTATAAGTGAAAAAGATTGAAAAAACACTAATTATAATTTACAAAATCCTGTGGGTCATCCTAGAAATCAGCTTTCAAAAGGGCTCTCATAATACCAGTGCTAAATTTCAAACATCGTTGAATTTCATTGCCAATTTTTTCAAAGATCTAAATCGCTATTAAGTCGTTGTAAATCAGAGGTTGACTTAGGTCAAATAACGTGAGAGGCTTCAAATATCAATGCAGTCAGCACTTTGTGAAGAAGAGTAAAAACTGTTTTTTATTTATCCTGATTTTGATAAGTTTGGATAAAAGGAGAATAGCTAACTTATCTTACCCCGTCCTTTTACGACTTATAGTAAAAAGCACTTTTTAAAAACCGGCATGTGGAAATAGCCGAACAGAAAATTTTGTTTAACCGGAGCTCATAATACTAGCAGAAAAAATGACTTTTTAAAGAGCACTTATAGTTGCTTAAAAATTAGCTTGTGAAAACGTCATTGCAACCCGATTCACAAGTATTCTAGTAGAAAAACGGAGCTTGTAAAAAATTTGTTGCTACCTATAGTTGTAAAAAACTTAATAGGTTCAAAAGTCATTGCAACGCTAGTAACTGGTTTTTAGTTGACTTGTTATTTGTTATCAATTAAAAGTCGTTGGTGTAACTGGGCCCTGATCAGTGATTTATCAGCTTTGCTTTTGCAGTAGGTCAAAACTGCCTATGACTGTTATTTGCCAATCGTGTCTAAATTGTTGAACCTTTAAAATATTGCCAAAATAAATATATAGTGCAGAACGGTACCTTCACAATATGATAGTAGCCCTGTCAATTATTTCGTTAAGTGCTATTGGCATCATCTTGTTGAATATCATTGCATGCGATGCGACCATAGGTGGGCGGAACCAAAGTTCTGAGTAGGTGCAAGAAAAGGTCAAAAATAACCTAAAAAATGGTGGTATGGCTGAAAAACACAATTTTTCAACGTTTCTCATCGAGCACTATCATTTGGCATCAAAAATTGCGAAAAAAAACAAATTTTTAAAAAATTAAATTCTAGGGAGGGGTATTTTGGTTTCTGCGGGGTACATACCCCTCAAACTGCCACCCCTACGCCCAGGTATGGATGCGACCTTAAATTGACTAACACATGCCTGTTAACTTCAGTCTTTCGCAGCAAGTCATAGCCCAATACACATATGTATAACTGAGTACGTTTTTTCAATATTCTCTAAACGACTGTTAGAGCTTTGTTCCTTATTTAAAAAGAAGGTTTCATTTATTAGAAATATTCTAATTCCGCAGTTAGTAACTTTTTCTGCGCGAATCTGCTGAAGAATGTTTTCGCGAATGAAAGCATTGTACCAACTAAAAACGAGGCAAAGGAATAATAATAGTGATCAAGTGGTTTTAGCACGAGGCGGACATTTAGGGTGCTTATCGATATCAATAATTGTTTTATTGTTCGACCTAATCCACGAAGTGTGGGCTAAATTATCACTGGAATTTGAGCAAACAGATTGTTGCAACCTAAAAGTGTCTTTTATTGCCTTCAAGTACGGGACTTTGCTCTATTTTCTCAGCGGGAATACCTGCTGCTTTTATTGCTTTTGCCCGAACTTATCAATTTGTGAAGCATTGAAATAATGATTTTTTTATTCACGATGCATTTAACACGCATATAGTAGGCAGATACGCGAATATAAATGAATACAAAATACGACTTTTTAAACGATCTAACAGCTACGTCTTTTAAGGGTTGGGGGAGCTTGCGCCCCCTTGACTGACTACGGACCCTGCCCCTCCCCCGCAAAATGACAGGCGAGCTTCCGTACAACTGTCGATAAGAAAAATCGTAGAAAATTTTTTTAATGAATTTTTAGCTTATTTTTGGCTCAAAAGTGTCAAATTTCCGGCGCTTCGCGCACTACAATCATTCGTAAATAGTATATTGAGTTCCCCTAAAAAGTTTTAAACCCCACACCCTCTTCCAATTAATCTTTCAATTCCCTAGAATTGGCAATTTTCGAAAAGTTCACTAAAAAAAATCGTAGGAACGGTACACTTTTAAGCGTTTCGTAGCTATTTAGCTCCCCAAAAGTTATAAATTTTCGGCGCATCGCGCCACATACTCATTTTCTGAATATATATTTTGTTTAATCCGTTTAAATTACTCGATTTTTGTAGCTTTTTAAACGTTTTGTTGATCTAGAGGGATGAAGCATGGTCAAAAACGCTGATAAACGATGTTTTTGACACGAATTCGCCATTTTTGGGCCAAAAAAGGCAATTTAAAATTACTCCCCCTAGAATTTCCATGCCACGCATATCTGGTAAGAACGAGTAGTTCGCTGGTCAGCATAGACAAAAGCTTTTAAGTATAGTCAAGCAAAAACGAAAAAATCCGCAAAGATAAGCATCCGCCTACTTACAATATATTTTTTCCGAGCTGCAAAATCTTATCGCTTACATATGTAGCTAGGACGCGTGCAGAAAAAAATTTTATTTCAACTTACGCCGGACACTCTAAGGTCGAACTTGAAAAATTTCGGCTTAAACTTACGAAAAAGTGGTGTAATATTTATTTTACGCAATAAATATTCAAGCGCATACGTAATCGTATAAAATACCTATACCTCGGCTTCCAAAAAAACGATAATTAGGCAATAGATTAAATAAATCTGTTCCTATACGTTTAGAAGCGCGCTTCATTTTCGATGATCAGGACACGTATTCCGGCTAGGACCACACAAAAATTGCATAGAACGTCTTGCATTACCCATTAAGCTCAACGCCCTTTCGAACATTATCGAAGACGTGGACACGTTGTATTGCAATCTGCATTGGAGAAATTGCGAACGATACTGGCTATCGTGGCGCGTCTTGACGTCTTCTGCACAGGCGCAAAGAAATATTTCCAGTTCTTTGTAACGGGTGGGGCAAGCTGGAGCCAAGCTATACAGAAATATCATTTATAAGAAAATAAAACCAACAGAGACAGGGGATCATGGCGGCACAAAAGTTTGGGGGGGGTACAAGATTTTTTCAAAGGTCAAAAATGGCCTTAAAAATGGTGGTATGGCGCAAAAACAGCATTTTCTAACGTTTCTCATCGAGCACTATCCATTGGTATCAAAATATTGCGGGAAAAAAGAAAAAATTCAAAAATTGAATTCTGGTTGGGTGGTATTTTGGTTTCGGGGGTTGCATACCCCTCATACCCCCGCCCAGGTATCCAGGGGATTAAATGCGGGCATAGGCAGCAAACGAATTTCGGTGACACAATTTTGGTATAAGGGGTTTTTGGGACAAATTTGGGAATTCAGGAATTATTAGTTATTTTTTAATCGTTAATTAATAATTAATCAGATTAAGCCTCCGTTTACCGTGTCCTATGCCGGAGGCATAATGAATCACTTTCTTGGCATGTTTTTCTGTTCTACCTTATCCACGTGTCCAAAACATTGTCTAGCCTCGTTTTGGCTTCAGTTACATCGGTTTTAATGATTTAGTTCGAAGTTTAGCTAAAGAGTAGTAAGAAATAGGCATTTTTTGACCTATTTACACTGATATCACAAAAACTCAAGATGGAAAAATGAGGTTCTACTAAGAAAATTTAGTGGTTTATTTCTTTCCAGCTCTTTAAATGCATCCCCTAGATGTGTTTAACACAACAGAAATCTACTTTTTCTTGTTTTTGCATAATGTCCAAGAGGTGCATTCTTATGCATTGTGATAGGTTTTTAATTATACATCTTTCAACAATACTTTTCACAAAAAATAACATACTTATTCAGAAAGAGCATAACGAATTGCGCTAAATGAAAGTAATAGCTGTCAGAGAATGTTAAGAAGGCATAGCTTAATGTGCACTAGAAGTTTATGCCATGATGGTGCACTTCGACTGCAAAAACATTATGGTAAACTGAGGATTTAATATTATAAGACAAATCAAATTTCAGAACAAAACTTGTGAACATCGCTAAAAAGTGCTGAGAATTCAATCATGGTGGTCCATAGTGATTGGCGGCGGACATTGGATTTTTGGGGGCTAAGCTCCTCATGCCTTGTGGTTGGTAAGAGTTCATTCAAAAAATCGAACCTTCCCCCACTCCTCTCCGATAGACCCGCCCTAGCCTTCTATTTTTTAGAAATTTTCTATTCTGTTTGAATTTCAAGCCAATAGTTAGAGTCCTAAAACGCAATCCCCAAAATCGCTCTGATTGTTCTGTAATTTTTTCTACCCGATTTCTCCAAAACCATTCAGAATTTTTTGACTTAATTTTTTTATTTAACTTTTTCTTTAATTTCTTAATCTTGTATCAAAATTAATCTCGAACGGATTTAAAAGTGCATATTAAAATAAGTCACACAGGCTCCTTAATTAGAAGTCATTAACGGAATTACCAATGAGCGAAACTTTATAACAACCTTACGTCATTCGAAACTAGAACTTAAAGATCGTATTTGACATGAACGTTAAATTGAAAAGCTTGAATATATTTTTAGAAATTCTTCTGTTGTAGAGAAAAATCAATATTGTGCTCTGGGAGCACTGATTTCAAAAGTAATTTTTTCTAAAAAAAGAGCCTAATCGCCACGCATGGAGAGCGACAGAATTTATTGGTCTGGGTGATGTAAAATTGGCAAAAATCTTATAGAAACGTGCCAAAAATTCAATTATTAGGGTCTATCAGTTTTTTGGGTAGGGTCCTATAGGCTCGTAGCAGACGTGCATGTGAGAAAAATAAAAAATGGGAAATTTTCTGAGAAAAATATGGCAAAATGAAGGCAAAAAACGTAAATGAAGAATTTGCTTCAAAAATTCCTGAAATTGACCAGAAACTGTATTTTAACTTAGTTTTAAGGGCGTTGCCAGGCGGGTGGCACAAGGGGCACGTGCTTCCGCCTAAACCAAATCAATATATTTCTTAATGGATGAAAACATGAAATGGCCAAAAATTTTCGGCGCTTTGCGCCAATTGATGTACTTTAGAATACTTTTCTTTTATTTTCACTAGCATTCTTAATTGACCTCGTAGATATGCTTATTATTGTTAGATTACAATATTTTTGTACGCCTATCTTACATTTGAAATAACTCAGAATACGTCCTCTTTGTGCATTTTTATGTCTAAATTTCTGATATTCTTCGAATTTTTTATCCATTTTCTAATGTCGGGAAACTAAATTTAGAATTTAATCTATTCTAAGTCTTGGTGGTGACAGTCTCTGAATTCTGTGCTACACGCGGATCAAATTTTTCAAAGCACTTTTTGATGTTAAAAGCTAAAATTTACGCGCTTCGTGATAATTCATTCATTTAATGTTTCTCTCGGTTTTACGATTTAGAAAATTCTTGCGCGTGCAATTATTTAATGCATTTCTACTGTCGCAATCTCCACAATTTTGACTTAAAAGATTGGCTGTTTTTGACATATCCAATCATTTCTTAAAAAATCTGGCAAAAAAATTTTTGGAAATTCATGTATTTGATTTTCTGGCATTAAATCCACATTTATGCAATTCACACGAATTTAATCAATTTTGCCAGTATGCTACATTTCAAACCAAAAACTTGGACGCTTAATGCGCATTGAAGCGTTTGGATGCATTTTCTGATTTTAGGATCTCCGTTTTTCGCGCTTGACACGCATCAAACCAGAAGAAATTGGGATTTTCGGGTGGCTTTGATCGTCCTTATGCATTGTCTCAAAAATCTGTTACTTACTAATGCGATTTGATTGTTTTATGTGTTTTATGGTACTTATCCAGAATCTATGCATCTTTTATGCTCATCGCTGTGGTCTGTTTCATTTATCCAAGAGCTTGTTTAGCTAATCTTTTCCGAGGCTACAGTACTCTATGTCCCCTACTTACTGTAGGCCATTTAGATATCATTGGAGCTACATAGAAAGGAAGGGATTTTCAATTAAATTTATTATGGCATAATTTATTAGCGTAGTGGTAGAACGTCTGATTGTCGTCGAAACAACGCGGTTCGATTCCTGCTGCAAGATTTTTATTCAGCAGACTCACTGTAGTATGTCACAGCACTGTTTAGATGCTTGAATTAAGTCTATATGAACGGTTTAGTGCATAAAAAAATGAAAGAATGGCGGCCGCTCGCCCACACTCAACTTTTCTGTCGAGTTACAGTAAATCAACTAGTTAGGCTTACTGGCCTTCTAAAAAATTTTATAAAAAAGTTCTCGAATAAATGGAATAGACTATAGCTTTATAATTTTTAAACAGCCTTACAGCAAAATAAGGGGAAAATTTTTAATTTTTCATGCTGTGAGGTGCGCTATGATGAGAAAACTGACGGACAACAAAGTTTTGAGCATGATAATGTACAAATATGGTTCAACAAAATATATATAACAAAACACCACGCCCAAATACTAGAAAAACCTTAAACAAATTTTACATTTGTGCCTTCATCGAAACAAAATCCTAGCTGCGCTCAGTATAGTTTTATTGTTATTTTAGCATTAATGCCAGTTTTTGACGTCATTTTAACCGAAAGCTAATTATATGACCACCCCACACAGGATGATCTCTTTAGCAGGTTATATTGTTTTGTTTATGGTTTGTGAAAAATTCTCTTCAAAACAAACAGATAAAAAGGTCGTGGAATTCCATATATTTTTAAAATTTTTTCATTCCTTTAGTTTGATCGTTTGAATTTTTGCCCATACCGCAACCCCTTTTTTGGCCTTTGAAACTTAACGATTTTACTCCTCCTAATCCTTCCTATTCAGAATACACGTGGGCGTGGGGGTGTTATAGAGTGTTTTCACAGTCTACTCCCCTGATAATGCTGGTACAGACCCAGATAACGATAGACCGCCCGCCCAACATTACGTTTTTGACCGTTTTTGGGGATTTTGCCGGTTTTACATGAGCGCCTGTTTGGTAACTTTTTGATGTCGCACAATATCACTCACTCTCTGATGAATTGTTCTACGTCGTTTGATCCGATGGTATCGTTTTGATTTAGCATGCAGTTTTTCAAGTCATCGCGTACTTCCTGCAAGATGTTTTCGGCACAAGCACTAAAATTTTGACTTTGATCTGTAGGATTGAAAAGTGCAAGCGAGCACAGCAGAGGGAAGGCGCGTAGCAAGATATATAAGCACATCGATCGCAGTGTTTGGCAAACAGTAATGGCAGTAAGAATAGCTGCGAAGTGCATTACAATAAATTTCATTAAATGTATTTGATAAAATTTCTCTTATCTTGATACTCCGTGAATTTTGCTCGGATTAAATTATTTAAATCAAATCGTAAAATATACAGCCAATGAACCGCTACGCTGCGACATATTTGCTAATGAATTGCGATTAAAGAAAGAAAGAATGGAGACAAAACGAATTAAGAGCATAGATACATGGACGGCATGAAATTTCTGAGGGGGATCTAGTTGGGTTAAATCGTCCAAAATCGCTAAAAAAGTTGCTAAAAGAGAATTCTGAGCATCTGCAGTAATCTGCGGCGGTTTTTAACTCCTTGGGGGGGGCAACTTCCCACACCAACGTGTGATCAGGAATATATTTGAAATTTGAATACACTTTTCGTTTTTATCAAATTTTTTTTCGAATTTCTTTATATTTTTTATGCATATAGTTTTGAGAAAAACGAGCGTGCTTAGATTCGTAAAAATAGACGTTTTTGACGAGTATCCAACGTTTTTACGCCCAACAAAGATACACTATAAACATTTTTCTGGGCAGACCCCTCACTATTTTTATGTTGTTAATACACGAATTTCATAGCTGTATACACACGAGTGATCGAACCTATGTAATCATCACCACCATACACAGACAGCGTAGGAATTATGGGATATCTGATCAGGCAAATTAAAAAAACATCAAGAATTTAAGTAAAGGAGCCACCGTAATCTGCCGGATGTGTTATTATTCTAGGGGTGTAATTTTTTCCCAGCCCCCTCTATCATGCCTAGTCAACCTCCTAGGTCAAGCAATTGCTCTAAATCTATATTTCAGTCACACTACTCACCGCAAGCCTGCCTACGACCAAGTCGTTATACAGTGAACTGTCTCACTAATAATATGATATAATAATTATATAATAATGTAATAATGTAATAATGTAATACTGATTATGAAATTATAATAATATAATATAATAATATAATACTACATAATAATGATCTGATAATTATATAATGATGATCGGATAATAATATAATAAAATTATAATATATTATAACGAAATACTAATTCTGTATCACTGTCTTAAAAAGACCTCCAAAAAATAGAGAAGTTCGTACGTTTATATGCTAAATTTGATAAAGTCATTGCACACCTGTAAAAATAAAGCTGCATTGTTCTTTATGCAGGTATTCGCATAATTCGTATGGATAAAATGCCGAGCAATTTCCAGCTTACTAAGCGTATTAAGCTTTACTTATTTGCCTACGCTCATGCTAACTCCCAGTGTGATGAGCATTCATGTGCATAAATGGAATTTAGAAATGCATGATTTCTTCAAGAATATAAAATTAAGAAAAATTAGGATAAAATGAAAAATTTTGACGTCCGAGATGATTTCGGAAAAATTCTACTGTTGAAAATATCGGTAATTACTGTTTTATAGCGCATATTAAAAATTTACTCGATACAACAGGCGTACTAATGTTTATTGACATAATGCCAAATTTTAAAGACCGATTTGTAGGTATCCTTATGATTACCGAAGAAATTACATATGACTGTACAAACATCAAAAGGTTTATACGGCGTGAAATTTGTACTTACCAAAATGATTGAGTATGTTCACACTCCTTTGGAAAAAGAAGGATGAATAAACGTGAAATTACGCATCATTAAGTACATAAAAAAGAGAGGACTAGAGAAATGTTGCCAAAGTCTGCTTGTGAAAGTTGCAAGAATCTACTGAAAATTCGACCTCCGCTCAAAAACGCAAAAAAATTGAATTAACATATGCGGCTTCTGAGAAAAGCATACCTTTACAAAACATAGATCACAGGCCCAAAAAACAAATTATGAAGAAGCTGATAACCGATTTAGTATCTTATCGAAATCAAATTTCTCTATAATATGCAATCAATGTTTAGTAATCTAATTAAATGAGGTAAGGTAGTCTTGTTTAAGAAAGATAGTGCTTAGGTTCAGAACAATATTGATTTTCGCGTTCTTGGACTGATGTCATTATTTGGCGTTTTACCGTATTTGTTTACTGACTAATTAACTCGAATCATGCGAATTAAAAGTAGGGTAATAGCAACGAAAAATGCTCCCATGGAACAAAAAGGACGAACATACTTGGAATTACGCATCGATCGGGACATAAAATGAGGAAGCAGGGAAGAATTAGCTGAGTATTTCCAGTGAAAGTTGTAAGAATCTACTAAAAATTCTACTTCCGCTCAAAAACCGACAAAAATCAAAAAAATATTATGCGGCCCGCAGAAGGGTATTGCATCTTCGTCGTAGAAATAAATAACATGAACAGCTCATCCCTATAAAAGGAGCGATCACTAATCAAAAACGGCATAATGTGCCTTCTTAATGCTAGCGCGGCACGCACTGCCATGGGGTAGCAATTAACAAGATAGTTTGCTTGTCATAATTTATTTATGAAGCCATTGCCAATTTACTAAATATTGGTTATATATTGAGGAGAAAATTGATATCGATAAGATACTAAATCGGTTATCAGCTTCCTCATAATCTGTTTTCCAAGCCAGTGAGCAATGGTTTGTAAAAGCACGATTTTTTTAGAAGCCGCAGAACATCCTTCAAGTTTTTGCATTTTTTAAGCGGTAGTCAAGTTTTCAAAAGATTCGTACAACCTTCACAAGCATACTTTGGTAACTTTTCCCTGTTCCTCTCATTTTATGTCCTCCTTATTGATGCATAAATCCGAGTATGTTCGTCCTTTTTCTTCCATCAGAGTATTTTTCTTAGCTAGCACCCTACTTTTAATTAGCATGATTTAAGTAAATCAGACAGTAAACAAATACTGTAATACGCCAAATAATCATACGTAGGCAGCAAGAAAATTCTGGGGGGGGGGTGCAAGATTTTTTTGAAGGTCAAAAAATGGCCTTAAAAATAGTGGTATGGCGATAAAAACACCATTTTTCGACGTTTCTCATCAAGCACTATCCATTGGCATCAAAAAATTGCGAAAAAAACGAAAAAAATTTTCAAAAATTGAATTCTGGGGGGGGTATTTTGATTTCTGGGGGGGGGTATTTTGGTTTCTGGGGGAGGTGCATACCCCCCAAACCCCCCCACGCCCAGGTGTGCAAATAATGATAATAGTCCAAGAAAGCGTAAAGCAATATTGTTCTGAGCATTATCTTTTTTCAACAAGACAACCTTACCTTATTTAATCAGATCGAATGTTTTCAGCGTAAACTTTTCGCAACTACATACTGTGTGTAATTAACACTTACACTCAGATTCGTAATCCTGACGTCACATGCATTATTATGAAAAAGAAAATTAAACTCTCGCAACGCTATAAAACTAAAATTAATTTTTGGTTTAAACTTTACACAACTACTGGATGTAAAGAAAACATATACTCAGATTCGTATACGAGACATATCTTAAAAAATATCACGTTTTGCAACGTCATGGAAGTAAAATAAACGTGTAGTGTAAACTTTACAGATCAACAATAAATGAATAGTGTAAAACTTTAAACAACTGCGAGGTGTAGAGTGAGCTAACAGTCAGATTCGTAATTCTGACGTTGCAAAGCACGTTTTAGAAAAAAAGATTTTGCACCGCACTTAAAGTAAAGTTTATGTTTATTGTAAACTTTACATAACTGAAGTTTATGAAGAGAAAATATACAGGCGGAATCTTAATCCTGACCATGCGGACCATATTTTTCTGAAAAATTAACGTTCTGCAATGCTCTTAAAGTAAAATAAATTTGTAGCGTAAACTAAACGTTCAATAATAAATGAATAGTGTATAGTTTAAACATCTACTAAGTGTAGAGAAATGTAACTGTCAGATTCGTGATTCTGACGTTGCATAAAACATTTTTAAAAAATTAAGCTTCCTCAAAGCTCTATAACTAAAGTTTATTTCCAGTGTAAACTTCACATAACCACCGGGCTTAAAGAAGATTTTAGTCGGATTCGTATTTCTGATATTACTGTCATATTACGATCAATATTAATGAGAAAAATTAATTCTTCGGGATGGTCTGAAGACCAATAAATGTTAGATGTAAAGCACTTTACACTACTGTTGAGTGTAAACAGACGCACCTAACTGACGTCTGACAATTGACCTCGGTACATATTTGGACTCGTGATCGTGTCCCGACTCATAAATGAAGAAGTCCGCAGAATAAAATAAGTCAGGAACACGCTTACACCTCCGATTTTTAACGTTACACCTGCTACAAATGCTCAATATTATTGTAGATGAACACAATTTTCTGTGACGTGCACCCCATAGAAAGTAGTTTATCTTTATTCAATCCGGAAAATCCCTACTTCTAAAAGGATAAATAAGCGAACAAAAAGGGACAAAATCGTATTGTTTTACTATTCACCATTTTGCGAACTTTAAGAATTTGTACCTAAGTCCTCATTAAGTGTAAAGAAATTCGGCTTGGGCCTAATTTTCTAGCCCTTAAATCGTTATACCTTGGTCTGTGAAAGACTACTGGTACGCGTCGGATTTGATATAATGACCAATCATAAAAATGGAAAAAATGTGTTTGTTTCATCCCATGTTACACCCATGATTTCTAACTTTCCACCTACATGAGTAACTCAATATTGCGTTTTTTTAAAAGCGACTTGCTGCTACGTTAAGCTTTTAGAACGTACTTTATTTTTATTATGTCCAACTTGTCCCGAGTTAATACCGGATAATTAAGTAGAGAAATGTTAGACATGAGCTGGTTTTTACATCATCCGCTAGAGTAGTTAAGTTTAAACCACCATATCCAACTCCGTATTGAGTGTACAAACGTTTTCTGGTCAGCCAAAAGTAGCTCTTGAGTCCTGATAAATTTGCCAATCTAAAAATTAATTACTTAAATAGATTGAAAAATCTTTTTGAGCTTATTCAATTGTCGATGTTTAAAAAAACGGAGTAAACAGAATGCAAAACTGATTTGGAAAACTCGTATGATCGACCAGAATTTTAAAAAGCTTCATATATGTTATAACGTTACAGTAAAACTTTACACTCTCTTTACACACTAAGTAATAATTTTAAAAAGACGGTTAACGAATTTTTCGATTATCTATCTTTTAAGAAACCGCACAATGCATAAGTGTCCCAGTGTTGCTGTAGAGGGGGTTGCGCAGGTGTTAGGAGTATCCAAGTATATTATAGGTATGCGCTAACGCGCTACCTGTGATTAGTTCTATTTTAGTAACAGGTACCGTCGCTTCAGAAGGCGAGAATATCTAATTTTTTTAAATACTGCTTAAACGTTGGTAGGTACATCTTTTCGGCTTGAATTATGCTTATACTACGCCATGCCTCTTTAGTTAGATGCTTTCGAAGATGTAAATACGATTAGAAATGTATTTATGCCCATAAAAGTTCTAATTCGGCAATAATTCTGGGAATATATTTTTAAAACGAATCGTCCCAGTTATTAGCGCGCAATTATCTGCACGTTTCAACACCTTCCTTCCCATATCTAGTTTCCTAGACGAATACATTTTTTCTGATGCTGCGGTTTCCCAAAATATGGAATCACATTTAGGCAGTGCTCGAATTCTAGGTACGGGTGTTCAAAAATTTTCCATGATCGAAATAGCGCCCAAAAATATGACAGTAAGGGCAAAAATACTTACCTTTTTTACATTCCATATTGCAGTCTATCCATTGGCTTTTAAAAAACTGCGAAACAGCGGAAAAATCTTCAAAATATAATTTTAGAAGAATGATCGAAATCTCGCGGAGGTTTTTATTATGGGTGTCAAGTTTCCCTAGACCCCCACTACTAAGTTTCTAACAAGGGGTGCAGAGGTCCAAATTTTCACAAGAGTGTCAAAAATTATCGAAAAAAATTCTTTTCATCATGCTTAACCCTCGTTTTACCTTGCCCTATGCCAGAGGCTTAATGAATCACTTTATTGGCGTTTTTCTATTCTTCCTAATCCATATGTCCAAAACTTTGTATAGCCTCGTTTTGGCCTTATTTACATCGGTTTTGATGGTTTAGAGGGATAATAAGTTATGGAGTAGTAAAAAATAGGCATTTGTTAGCCTATTTACAGTGATATCATAATAACTCAAAATGGGAAAATAAGGTTATAATAAGAAATTTAGTTGTTTTTTCCTTTCCAGCTTTTCAGATGCAACCCCTGGTTGTGTTTAAGCAACAGAAATCTAATTTTTCTTGTTTTTGCATAAATATCCACCAGGCGCCTATTCTTATGCATTGTAATAGATTTTAGTTGTACCTCTTTCAAAAATGATTTTCACAGAATATAACAAACGTTATTTGAAAAAAGCATCAAAACTGTACTAAATGAAAGTAATAAGTGTCACAGCGTGTAAAGAAGGTGTAGCTAAATCTAGACTAGGAGTTTTTGCTATGATGGTGAACTTTGACTGCCAAAAAACGATGATAAAAGGTTTGTGGTCTTTCAATATAATCGAAAAAAAGTTGAACATTTTTTTAGGTTCTCTACGAAAAACGTTCAAAATTAATGCAACAATCGACGCAAAGTGCAGGAAAAATTCTCGAGAAATCATTTTAAGAATTTAAAAATCCTCGTTCTGTATGTATGTACATAAAGTCGCAAAAAAGTCAGCCTAAAGCACCAAAAATTTTAAAAATGATGATAAAAAATGGCTACATTCATCAAAGATCCCACATTATTCTCGATTGCGCTCGGCTATTTTCGAACGACAAGAGGCGGCCGCCCAAGCCCCCTACCCCCGCCCTTCTAAATTCGAGCCTATCTTGGAAGTGGAATAGTAGCCGGTCATTATTAGTTCGACAGTTCATTCAGGACACGATGGGCCTACTGAGACGTCCGGCGCGAGGAATAAGGCAAACAGTGGGTCTAGTAGTAACGCTGGGATCAGTAGGAGCGTGGAAGCAATAGCTCCTCAAATCTGGGCTAATAAAAGTTCGCAGGTACAGTCGAAATTATAACGAATGATCTGGAGCTGCTGCCTTTTTATATTTTTCAATCTGCATAAGATGAAGTGAAGATACGTGCAATTTTTGTTGTCCATTCCAGTTATACATATATATGTTTTGAAAGGCATAATCAATTTCTTAGCAGCAATTGTTTACCCTTTTTGTTTACATTTTATAAACGACATTATAAAGTCAGATTATGTGTGTTAGGAATTGAAAATAGGATAAAGCGGCTTCGCGGTTTAGCCGTTGAAGGCATTATTGCACGTTTTTCCTACATATTTTCAATGAACGAAAGTCACGTAAACTTAGGCCCGTTTTCACAATCGCGTGTTAACGGCATATCAACCTGACACGGTGCTAAATTTGGTTTTGACCTGGTGTTAACTTTTTACTCGGTATTCACAATTGCGTATTTACCCTTCCGTCCATCAGGTTTAACGGCGTGTTTGTAACAGTTGGTCGTTATTTTTCAAATTCTGATGGATATTCTTCGGCCTTTTGGATCATATTGACGAAAATGAAGAAGTTTCACCATATTCGCCATTTTTCGAGGCCAAGGCACTAACAGCTGAGAAAACGTAAACTTAGTCTTGTCCGCATGGCCCATCAAAGGACCTCCTACATACATAAATACTTATTGAATCGGCTTAATAGGGGTGTGCAAAAAGAATGCTAAACTACAATGTTACACGCCGCAACTTCGGCAAATGACTATATAAAATTTTAAGTTAATAGATAAAAATGTCTTCGTTTAAATCGTTTCAAAAATTTTAGCCATATTCCAGCGTTTCGAGAACAAAAGCGAATTAATTTCACCCTATTTTGATATTGTTTAAACCCCAACAGCTTGTTTAGCTCTGTCGTCAATTCGCTTACCCGTTTGACAACAGTATAAAGTTTTCGCACCTAATAGGAAGGAGTAGCTACTCGTGCCATTAATTTTTTCGACGGGAAATATTGCCAATACAGGGTACCTATGTAAATACTCTGTAATGAAATACAATGCGAAAACCATGGCGTTTGAAAAAGTACAAGTAGGTTGTAAACAAGTCGCCCAAATGCAGAAACACAGGCAGTTGGCCAACAATTTTACTCAATCAAAACAAGGTCATTTTAATTCATCAAAATCAGCTTATTTCAAATTTAAATGTTCACATCAGTGTATGCTATCATAGGTAGCACGTTAGCGCGAAATAGTAATACACATGGGTTGAGTACCCCTGACAAATGAGCCCCCTACACTTATAATACGGCATATCTGCGCGATGCAGTTTTTTAAATGAATTTTCTAAAAGAGATAATAAACAATTTCTTCTCCTTTTTTTGTTTTTCTTTACACCCAATATCGACTGTGTGAAGAACGTGTAGAGTTTTTGTGTCACGTCATAAAATATAGCTATTTCGGACGGTATTTTTCCGCAGCTTGTAAAAAACTTAGTATTAAAGCTCCAAGTGATTTAATGATTTTGAATTGTAGAGGAAGGAACGCTACAGATGACACTTTTTTGTTTTTTTTTGAATTTTGCATCAGTTCTTGAATGGGAGTGAGTGTAAAGAGTGTTAAAATCTGGAGGTAAAAAGGACATTTTGATCATTCTCGACATATTTATTTCTGCCACATTATTTGTGTAATGGTTGCTAAAAATTAATTTATGGAAAATACTCAGTTTCAAGGGATACACGAATAACTTAAGCGCGTTTTTGTAAACACATCGATAGCCTTAGTTGTAGCTGTTTAAAATTTACAATCAGGTGGTGGACGAAAAAACACGTTTTTACACTACTTTTATTAGTTTGTCAACCGCTCCGATTATAAGTTGGGACGTGCAAAGTATTATAAAAATAAAGCACGTCTCAAGGCTTACAGATCCCACTTAAAAGCGTTTATTTAAACTCAATATAGAAATAATTCTAATGGTGTAAAGTTTCAACTCTGAAGTAAAAAAACACGATTTAACCTTTTTTGTCAGTCAACCACTTCCGGTTTTGAATTGAGTAGGGCGAACTTTTCTAAAAAAAGACCAATGTCATTGACAACACATAGTACCTACTTAGTCGCGTTTCTTTACACTCAATAATGAGTTATTGTTAGAGGAGTAAAATTCCAACTTTGGGGTTGAAGAAGGCGTTTTCGGCAGGTTCGCGTCTGTCACCTTATCCTGATATGAGTTGAAACATTATGCTGACAAAGAAAAATGTACTAAAGACTGAGGATCGAGCATGCACATAAGTGCGTTTAGGCTAAATATTGACTTATTATGGAGGTGTAAAGTTTACACTAGAAAATTTATTTTACTTATAGAGCCTAGAGAAGCGTGGGTTTTTCCGCTTTTTGTTCTTCGTAACGTCAATATTAAGATTAAGAATCTGACTGTTATTTTCTTTACGCCTATTAGTCGTATAACGTTTACGCAATTTAGTTATTGCAGGTAGAAGTGCAAAGCTAACAACACTAAACATTTATTTTGCAACACTAAATTGTAAAACATAAATTATTTCCAGACTGTTCTCGTATTGTCAGAATTATACTTTTGAATATTAAACTTCTTTACACCCCGTATTTGCTGTAAAGTTTACACTGAAAAATAAACTCAGATCTAGCGCATTTCGGAAGCTTGATTTTTTTCAAAATGTTCCGTGTAACATCAGAATGACGAATCTGACTGTTAGTTTTCTCTATACCCACTAGTTGTGTGAAAATTACACTATTCATTTATCATCAATGTACAAACTTTACACTACAAATGTTTTTTACTATCAGAGCGATGGAAAACTCGAGTTGTTTCAAAATATGTTCCGTAAGGTCAGGCTTACGAATCTGAGCGTTTGTTTCCTTTATACTCAGTAGTCGTGTAGAGTTTACGCTGAAAATTTACATAAGGCACTAGAGCGTTGCAAAAACTTGATTTTTTCAAAATGTTCCGAGTAACGTCAGGATTACGAATCTGAGTGTAAGTCTTCTTTACATCCGGTAGTTGCGTAAAGTTAACGCTGAAAATTTTTGATCACTTCAAATAAGGTAAGGTTGTCTAGTTTGCAACAGATAATGGTGATCTTCATAACAATCTTGTTTTCCGCGTTCCTGGACTGCTTTCATTATTGTGGCATGTTACCGTATGTATTTACTGACTGATTCACTCAAATCTTGCAATTAAAAGAAGGGTACTAGCAAGAAAAAAGTTCCGATGGAATAAAAAGGATGATTATACTTAGAATTACGCATCAATGAGGACATAAACGAAGGGGACTAGGAAAAAAGTTACCTGTGTATGCAAGTGAAAGTTGTAAGAATACTAAAAATTAGACTTCCGATAAAAAAGCAAAAAATAAAAATATATTCTGCGGCTGCTGAAAAAAGCGTGCCTTCACAATACATTGTTCACTGGCTCAGAAAAGAGGGAAGCTTTGAAATGTTTTAATGACCGATTTAATTTCTTATCAATTGGAGCTATGCTGGGGCCGCCTATATTGTTGGGGCCGGGGCCAGGGCCTGGCCCCGGCGCAGGGCCCGGGGCCGGAGCCTGGCCGGAGCCCAAAGAAAGTGCTGCTACGTCTTTTAGAATCTTTACGCACAGTAAACACATGCATTATATGATTTCAGGCATCAACAGTCAATTAAACTCGGTATAAGATGCGTGGGAATGCGATTTGTAGATTCAGAAAATAACTTTGATTTGCAATTGCAACATTTCAAAAGCTGAATAGGTGGACGCTGGAGAAAACCCTCCTAACGTTCTGGCAGGCCAAGAAAACGGTATAAACGACGCATCAACTTTGACTATTGAGTGAATGCTAATTTTTAACATGTTTGAAATAAAATTTTTATGAAGCTGATGTTAAATGAATACCAACCACCTCATATTTGGAAGTTGAATGCATTAAACTGTCAAAACAATTCCCCCAGTATGATTACTGTATGCAGGAGTAATTATGATTCAGACTGCCTCTGATTCGGTATAATTGGTCACGTAAATCTCTGCTAGAACGTTGAATATATAAGGCTCCGGCCCCGGCTCGGGGCCTCAGCAAAGGCGCAGGGGCCGGGGCCAGGCCCTTGCACAGCTCTATTGTCAATATCAAATTACTCTTTCAATATATATAACCAAGATTTAGTTAATCTTGAATGGCTTCATATATGAATTATGACAAGCACACCTTCTTTTTTCATTGCTGCCCCATAGCAATGCGTCCCATGCTAGCGTGCTAGCGTAGAATGCACATTATGTCGATTTTGATTAGTGATCGCTTCTTTTCCAGGAATAAGCAATTCGTGTTATTCATTTTTACGTTGAAAGTGCAATTCCCTTCTGCAGGCTACATAATGAAGTTCGATTTTTTCATTTTTAGAGGGAGTCTCAGTACTCGTAGATTCTTACAACTTCCACATACATGCAGGTAACTTTTCTCCAGTCCGCTTATTTTGTGTCCTTAATAATGCATAATTCCAAGTATATGCGTCCTTTTTATACCACCGCAGCTTTTTTCGTTGCCAGTGATTTAATATCTGGTTACAGCCTTTCTGACCCACTCTCGATTCGTCTCGGATGAAGAAAGCCGAAATTTTATCGGTGGGATAGAAAACTTCAATCATAAAACCTAAATATTTCATTAAAAAAACTGAAACTCATTGACGTGTTTTATGTCAATTACGAGCAATATGGGCCTTCACCTTGCCTTAAATGCAAAAGACCCCCAGAATAAAAGTTTTAACAATTTTTTCGCCTTTTTCGCGATTTTTATGCCAACAGATAAAGCTTGTGAAAAACATCGAAAATGGTGATTTTGCCATAAATATTATGGCCCACTTTTGTCATCTTTGGAAATTCATGTCCCTTTTAATGTTGCTCATGTACAGAGGTAACCCAACATGAGTGTGAGGGCATACAATCCTCTGAATAAGTTTCTGCAGATCACTGTAGACCACACCTGGGCGTGGAGGGTTTGGGGGTATGCACCCCCCAGAAACCAAAATACCCCCCCCCAGAAATCAAAATACCTCCCCAGAATTCAATTTTTGAAAATTTTTTTCGCTTTTTTAACAATTTTTTGATGGCAATGGATAGTGCTTGATGAGAAACATCGAAAAATGGTGTTTTTATCACCATACCACCATTTTTAAGGCCATTTTTTGACCTTCAAAAAAATCTTGCACCCCCCCCCCCAGAAATTTATTGCTGCCCACGTACGCTGTAGACCCCGTAATTCTATTTTGAGTGACATTTTAGGCTATTTTTGGCAATTTTACCCATCTTACCCCGCCCTTCCAGAATTTTCTTGCTGCCCCTGTACAGATGGAATGGACGTAGCTATATATGCGCAGCATGGAAATTCTTGGGCGAGAAAACCATATATTTCAAAAGTGTCTTTTTGTGCTCAACGACGGTGAATACGCGCCTAAAAATAATTTTTCGGCGTTTTTGATGATTTTCTTTGTTCCTAATTGAGTAAGATTTTTAAAAAATTTTAGCGCACTCAATCAAAATCAACAAAATAACCAAAAATGGCTTTTGACGCCAAGCGCGGAAAAAATCACTAAAAACGTCTTAAACCATGACATCTTCGAAGTTTTTGGGAATCTGCAGATTTTGCCTTAGCGGTGAAGATACTTTTTTCGGCGGGTAAAACACTTTTGCGGAATGTAAAAGCCTCCTCTGAAATCCTTTAATGATAAAAAAGTTATACTTAGAAACCTTATACTAAGTCGAATCAAAAGGCCAAATTCCGGTTATTTTCGCCCAATCATGCATAGATTTTTTTACCATTTTTCATACAGTGACAACACAGGTGTATATATTTCAAATGATACTTAATACTTATTATGGGGTAATCTTACCTACCTAGACTTATCTAAGCGTTGGTCAGGTTGATGTGCCTTGAAAGGACACATGACAGTCTAATAATGAACCTGGGTCACCTTACCAGAATTCTGTCTATCGCTTAGGTCAGGCATCTACAATCTAGATTCCTTATCTTCTTACTTACTTAATCCGTTTTTAATACAAACGCCCTAGATCAACTAAGATCTCTGGCCAAATCCTGACCCGGGAAACTAGACAAGGCTCTTAACATGTAGTGCTTTTCAGGAAGATGTTTGGTTCCTAAAAGCACAAGGACTTGAACTTTGAAAACAGCAATACAGAGCTCTTATCAGACAGTCATCTTTAGTAATAATTATCCTAATTTGTAATAATTTATGGAGTAATAAATTTGATAATTTGCTCTAGAAGAATGATAAGTAAATGGCCTCACCCTCGACAGCCGATTTTTTAATAATGCTTGCAGCTCATAAAATAACTAGCAAAGAATAATGCTTCGATGGAACAAAAAAGGTAAATATACTTGAATTTCTTCATTGTTAAGGATGTGAAAGGAGGGGACTAGGAAAGATTTCCCTATATGCGCAGAAGCCATAAGAATGTGCTAAACAGTTAGACTTCCCCTAAACAACGCAAAAATCGAATTATGATCTGCGGCCTATGCGCGTCGCCTATCTGCAGATTTTCCGTAGTAATTTCGATTACGATGGCGAGTATTTTGACTATTCTATTTTGGAAAATTTAATTTGTTGTTTTTCTTGAACACTATTGAGTTGGCCATGTAGGTGTAAAGTTTACACTATTATCTTCTACACCAGAGCATTGTGGAAGGTCAAGATTTCATTAAATAAATAATACATTGATTATTTAATAGTCATGAAAGTGTCTTCAATACTCTTTTGCGAAACACTTAAATAAGCTTTGTGACTACACCCTCATTTTTCACGGGCCGCAGAATATACTTCGAGTTTGGCGTTGTTTAGGGGAAGTGTAACTGTTTAGCACATTCCTATCATTCCTATTAATAATTCAGGTCATATATCCATCGGTGGGAAGCGCCTAAATTCTGGGGGTGCAAGTAGCTGAAGAAATTTCTTTTTTCGTCTCGATTCCCATACACTAAAATGATAACAGATCGTGAAATATTGCGTGAAAAGAGAAAAAAATTACGTTTCAAGATATTGTAGCCCTCTACGTTATAAAACCAGTTGGACTGCACAGAAACCAAAATTGAGTTAGATAAGCTTTAGGGCACGATAATCGTAAAAAACCGTATACTTTACACTTTTGTGCAACAACCGTTCAGTGTAAAGAAATTTTAAGGTCAGATTCGTAATCTACGACTTAAGGGCAACATTTTTAAATAAAAATTGGCTCTCCGCAAATTGTTTGATACCCAATGCTCTAAGCGAAAAAGTTCTTCTCTGTGTAAACTTTACACTTGAGCACATAACGCAATATTAGGTGTATAAAATCAAAATAAACTAGGATCTGTAACGCTAAGGTCAGGGCACATTTTAAGCATAATTTGCATGTTCCGCCTACTTAGCAGAGTAGCTGAAGAAATTTCGCATTTTGTCTCGAATCTTTTACACTAAAACGATCACAGATCGAGAAATATTGCATTAAAAGAGAAAAAATTTACATTTTGAGGTGTTGTAACCTCCTACATTATAAAACCAATTGGACTACACAGGAACCAAAATTGAGTTAGATAAGCGTTAGGACACGCTAACAGTAAAAAAATCACGCATACTTTATACTTTTTTGCGACAACCATAAAGTGTAAAGAAATTTTAAGGTCCGATTCGTAATCTAAAACTCAGGAGCAACAGTTTCAAAAAAAATGGCCCTCCACTAATTGTTTGATATTAAATGCTCTGGATGGAAAAGTGCTTCTCAGTGTAAACTTTACACTTGTGCTAATAACGCAATATTGGGTGTATAGAAACAGAATAAACTAGGATCTGTAACGCTAAGGTCAGGGCACATTTTAAGCATAATTAGCATGTTCCGCCTACTTAGCGGAGTGACTGGAGAAATTTCGTTTATCGTCTCAAACCCTTTTCACTAAAACGATCACAAATGAAGAAATATTCTTTAAATGAGAAAAAAATTTTGTTTTGAGATATTGTTACCCTCTACATTATAAAACCAGTTGGACTGAACAGAAACCAAAATTGAGTTAGATGAGCTGAAGGACACGCAAAGAGTAAAAAACACATGTAGTTTACACTTTTGTGTAACAACTATTGAGTGCTAAGAAATTTTAAGTTTAGATTCGTAATCTGCAACTCGGGGGCAACATTTTTAGAAAAATTGGCCCACCGCAAATTCTTTGATTTTTCGGTCTACACTTCACACACTCATTGATAACTCGGTTTCGAGTGTAAACAACAAAAAAATACGGGCATGGAATTGTTTAGTTATCCATCGATTAAAGAGCAAAATAAGGAAACTAAATAGGCATACATACAAAGGCATTAAGATGAAAAATGCATGTTATAATTTTACACGCTACAAGGATACTAAATATCACAGAGCACAGTGACCAATTTGGTATCAAATCGCATTTTAGCAAATACCGATCTGGCTGCCCAAATTTGTAGTATGAAAATGCGCGTGAATTTTGAGAAAAAGAGGGGAAAATTGGTCCTGGGAATGTGATTGTTGCGAGAGTTTGCAATAATAATCTCATAGGCCTGTTTAATAAAATCATTGCAAGCATACCTGGGCCTGTGGGAATTTGGGGGTATGCATCCCCCAGAAATCAAAATCCCTGCCACCAGGAAGCAAAATACCCTATGAACTCAATTTATGGATTTTTCGCAATTTTTGGATAGCAATGGATAGTGCTCGATGAGAAACGTTGATAATGGTGTCTTTTCGCCATACTACCATTAGGGCAATTTTTTGACCTTTGAAAAATTTTGCACTCCCTCCACCAATACTTTGGTTGCCGCATGTGGGCGACACCATAGTTCTGGGGAGGTTACAAGATTTTTTCAAGGTCAAAGAACGGCCTTAAAAATCGTGGTATTACGAAAAAAACAACATTTTTAAGCGTTTCTTATTGAGCACTATCCATTGGCATCAAAAAACTGCAAAAAAGATAAAAAATTTCAAAAATTAAATTATAATGGCGGGGGAGGGGGTATTTTGGTTTCTGGGGAGGTGCATACCCCGAAATCCCCCACGCCCAGGTATGGTGCCGCCAACCTATGATCACAAAGGGTTGTATCAAATAACCAGTGTTTGCAAAGTAAACGCATGATTGACCGATTAACAAAAAGGAATTATAGTCCACTGCTACAAAGGCTAACAATCAAGTGATTTTTGATGATTATGATTCATACTGAATTGTGTAATATGTGTGTATAGTCTGTTTCACATTACTTTGGGCATAAATTTTAAGAATTTTAATCGACAGCAGCCGACAGATTACGACGATCCACACTTTAATCGCAACCTGACAGCTTTTTGTTCGTAGATAGTTTTTAAAACTTGAGCCCAAACTTGTGTGAAACTGATTATTGATAGGGGCCTACATACGTGCGCTATTTGGGTGAGAGAGAATTTAGGGAACGCACAACCCCAGAATAGAAAAATGAGAAAGTTCCCAGGGGAATAAATTAGGCACAATGAAGACATATAGGGTTGAACAGTGATAATATCCTCTAAAAGTACTTGAAACTGACCAAAAACTGTGGAATAAAGTGGTTTTAACGATATGTACCAATTTTAGAGTCATTTTAAGCTAAAAACCCGATTTCCGACCCCCAGCCCCAGATAAGACACACTGTGCACCTATGATGGCTAAAAAACATGCACTTGGGGGCTGTAAAGTCTACAGACTAAGAACGGAAACATGGGAAATTCTTAGGGGAAAATGAAGCAAAATTAAATCCGGAAATAAATTAAAATTAAAAAATTTTCTTCAAAAGTTCTTGACATTGACCAGAAATTGTGAATGCTCTAGTTTTTACGCTATGCATTTATAACAGATTTTTGAGGTCCTTTTGGCTCTAAAAGCTCAATTTTAATACCCCCGGACTGTGTGACCACCCGGATCGGCCATGCTGTGTACGTTTTGCTTTTCTGCATTCTTCTCGAAATAACATTAAGGTTTTCAGTGTTAAACATTTTTCTGTCGCTTGGCAATAAACTCTTGATTTTTGAGAGCTTGAGCGATTTGCTGGAATTTATGTACCGACACGCTATGTACGGCAAAAAGGAATACATTTATTTGCTATTGTTTTAGAGCGCGTTTGCCTCGCGACAAGCTTAATTAAAGTTGGTTTTGTTTCATTCACATTTGCGTCAGTTAACGACAATGAGTTGCTTTTTGCGTACCATAAATGGGTTGCAACAAACGTCTGGGGAGGGGTACGATTGGGCCAAATTGCCGAAAATTCAATTCAGGGTTCTATCGATTTTAAGAAAGGTTTCTCTCAGATTTTGAGGAGTCATATCCAACGCCCCACGCTCATGTGTGGTCATAACCGTTTGACAATAAATCATTTTCAAAGGCCTAAGTCTGAATAATAAGTAGATTTACCTGCTGCGACATACCAACATTTACGAAAGCAAAAAAGTAAAAGCAACAAGAAAAAATCAACAGTCACTCGTTCGCGATTTTCATGAATAACAGACCCACCGATACCTGGGCGTGGGGGTTTCGAAGGTATGCATCCCCCCAGAAATTAAAATACCCCTAAGAATTCAATTTTTGAACATTTCTGTTTTTTCGCAATTTTCGATGCCAATGGATAGTGCTCGATGGGAAATGTTGGAAAATTGTGTTTTTTTCGCCATAGCACCATATTTAAGGTCATTTTTGACCTTCAAATAAATCTCGCACCTTCTATAACTCTGGTGCTGCCGACCGATGAACAGACCGATCTTATTTTTTACCAATCACTGACTAAGATACAAACGATGATTTTTGAAGAACAACAAAGTCAAGATGTGTCATCAGTGTATAAATCCGGAAAAGTTTCAATGTGTAAATCTTATAAGTGTTTTTTTTAATTTATTAGAACAGTAAGACGATGCAACAAATAATATACTAATGTAAAGAAAATATCAACAATAAATTAGCGAGATACTACTTTAAGGAATTTTCAGACTGATAGATAAAATCATAGCGAAGCACATTTTCAAAAGTGAGAGGGCGGCTATAAACTTACGTATCTCAATCAACGCAACGAAATTCAATAAGACTCATACAAAAATTAAATTTTTCTACCTATGTATGTTTCGCGGATAAGCTTTAAAATGTTTAACGCGACTTAGAATAAATCTAAAAATCACTTTTCTTGCTTAACGTCCGATTTCTTCATTTCCTTCAGCCGGTTACCTGCTTAACTTTTCGCTTAACTCCGTACTTAAAAGCCTCCCATTTCATTCTGTTCTGCAATGACATTCTTCCTCTGGCATCTGCTTCATCGCCTATTTTGGTTTCGTCTAAGAACGCTAAAGAAAAAACATTGTAGCTTTATTTGCAATACAACAAATGGGAGATTTGCACTTGATAATAACAAAAACACAAACCTGTCTTTAAAATATTGAAAATTAGCCGTCGTTCATTAAAAATAATAAATATAAATTATATTCCATAAATAATGGATCTTAATAAATAAATAATTCTTTGACGTTTCTAAGGCATCGTTTAAAATATATAAAAGCAATGGCTAAAAAAACAAGAAAAAATTTAGGAAAATTAACCTCTTTTGGAGTACGCTGTAAGCATCAAATATATAAAACTGCGTTCACCTTTGATCTATCAGCAATGACATTCTAGAAAAGTATGTGGGTATATGTGCTTTAAGCGGCAGTTTCATGCATTATTTTTCCATTGAAAACAGCGGAGCACGTGTAGTGCTTTTAAGCGAAAGTGAATAATTTATCAATTATTATTGAACACTGAGGTCGAGGTCATACATGAGCGTGAGTCTGGAGAATAAGGTAGGACCCTCTAGAATCTGGCGGATACCGCGAAAAAATCTGTTAGACAACCCATAGATTAATTTAAAAAGTTTCTGACGATTTCGCCCTGTCTGACTCCCCAAATTTGTTTGCTATTCATATATGATCGAGGCCCCTTACCTCGTACTAGCGCTGAGCGATAGAAAATTTAGATGTTGAAAGCTTTAAGACTACAAGAAATGAGTAAAATGCATGTGGAACGAATATCGGGAATCTCATAGAAGGTGTCTATCTTTCAAATTACTCTCGAATTATCTATAATTTGCTTTAAAATGCATGTTGTCAAAAGATGTTCCTAAATGCCCTTAGGGGATGAAATCAGCTCATCAGCAAATATTTTTCAACGTTATCAAGGAGCCTCATATCATACGTAGGAGCACAGAAAAATTCTCCGAAACCTCGGCGACAAAATTTAACACTTTGACACATTTATGCCTTTAGCATTTGATCTACAGATAATGAAAATAAATAATAGTGTTAATTATCGAAATGCATTCGGCTTTTCAAAAAAATAATGGAAATTAAATGATATTAAACAGCTACGGTAAGATTGTAGACCAAGCAACTATACCTCCTGTCTGTTGAAGATTGCTTGCATTCAAATGGTTATTGGCCATTCATCAGCAATCACTTGATGAATTACTGTGAAATAAAGCGATCTAAGTAGATAATTTTCAAATAAGACTATTTTGCCTAAAAAATTGTGTTATCTCATGCCTTCGTTATGCTATCCTCTAAAAACTCTCCTAATTTTGCGAAGTCACCACAGCATCCAGTCGTTTTATATTTACAAAAGTAGCAAAATACTAAAATGTTTTTGTGCTCTAAGCCTAACCTATTCTTGTTTTTATTTTTTTAGTAGTTCGTCATATATCTTGATTTAATTTTTTTCCAACATGGTCGCTTCCATAAGCTACGCCTTTCACTGGCTGTGCATTCCATTGATTAAGCACTTTTTTGAATCCCTAAAAAGGCGCTTTTTAAAGAATACCTAATTGAATGATTCAGAAGATAATTCACAGTTTTCAATGTGTTGTCATGGAGGCAGCCATATTAAAAAACACTTTTATATTAGACGTTTTCATCTGTAATTTGTTAAGGTTTCAATTTTTTAAATTTTTTTCGCTAAATGGCTGGAGAATTGCATGCTGTTTCTAATGTGCTATGCTTCATGCTCAGATTCTTCTTAGTTCTGTTAGGGAGGTCAAGAAAATAGACGTTTTCATCTGTAATTTGTTAAGGTTTCAATTTTTTAAATTTTTTTCGCTAAATGGCTGGAGAATTGCATGCTGTTTCTAATGTGCTATGCTTCATGCTCAGATTCTTCTTAGTTCTGTTAGGAGGTCAAGAAAACCCGCTGAACGCGACGTTAAAAAAAACAAAACAAGATCAACAATTGCAGAAAATAAGCCTAAAAACGTTTAGAAATGATACTTCGAGCATGAACATAAAACTGCACATAAATGTAAATTTTATCCGCAGGACATTATATCAGTCTGCAGCTATTTGAGAAAATCTAAAATTGCTCTTAATGCTCCTTATCAACTTTAACCGTACTAACACATTGTTGATTTTCCTAATCACATTTTAAAAAATTATGTTATTGCACGTTGGTAAATTGTCTTCTTACCCGAATTGGCCGGTACTGTTAACGACTGCTCAACGCAAACTGACAACAGCAAGCTGACTAATAAAAAGTGATAGAGCATCGTAATATGCGAGTACGTATGTATTCCTGAATAAAAATTCATTATACAGTCGCAACCACACCTGGGCGTGGGGGTTTGGGGGGTATGCACTCCCCCAGAAACCAAAATACCCCCCCAGAAATCAAAATACCCCCAGAATTCAATTTTTGAAAATTTTTTTCGTTTTTTCGCAATTTTTTGATGCCAATGGATAGTGCTTGATGAGAAACGTCGAAAAATGGTGTTTTTATCGCCATACCACCATTTTTAAGGCCATTTTTCGACCTTCAAAGAAATCTTGCACCCCCCCCCAGAATTTTCTTGCTGCCCACGTATGGTCGCAACTCAAAAAATAAACATTAAGGCTAAGCTAGGAGCACGAGGATAAGCTCTAACGAAATTCAGCTTTCTTTCATCCAAACAGATTATTAAACTTTCTGAACAGATTAATAAACTTATATTAAGCCATCGCTGGATTTAGAGACCAATGAACAATAATTGGAAATGATTTTTTCAAATAATCGATAAATTCTCACAGCTATCCGATTTTGTTACGTATCAATAGAAAATTACTGATTAGATGGCTTTTTACTAGCCGAGCTCCAATTTTCAAGATTTGATTAATTTTTGTCGCGAGAAAGCGAATAGTGGTTTTCTGCAAAATAAATGCAACAAAGCTCGGTTTTTTACAAAATTTTTTCTCTAATTCGCGCGTTGAAGAAATTTCGAGTATTTTTATCCCAAGAAAAATTGTATAGTTGGCAAAACCGCATAAGCTACATAAGACAAGCATATTGAAATTTTTTTCCAATAAATCGTTCGGAAGTTAAGGAAACACTTGCTAAGAATTTCAGTCATACTAGTATCTAAACATTGAAGGATACATGTTTTTTAATTATGGTCATCCAAGAAGCTAGATTACCTATCTTTATAGCAATTTAGTCACAGTATTAACGTGAAAACTATAAAATAATTCCATGATTTATTACTTACATAAAGAGTATACAAAGTATCGGTAATTTTTAATTAGTGCTTCGTACAAGTGAGGTAAACATATTTGGAAAATATTTTGAAAAAATTTTTTTTCTTTGATGATTTCAAAGTTGAACCGCTTTTTCGCTCTAGGAAGAGGAACTGTTCTTCGCTCAGCTATAAAATTTTCCTCACTATAACGTTAAGAGGAGCTTCTTGAAAATTTCATTATTGTCTTATTTAAATACAAGTTACAAATGCGTCTACCAGTTTAGAGACATAAAACGCAAAAATTAGGTCGAGAACGGATATTAAATGCAACGTCGACTAAAATCGGCGAAAAATTTCAGGATTATCCTCCTGAGGAGCTATCCCATGGTACGCAGACAGAAAGGCACAGGGAAAAGGGTATATTGCGCAAACTTTTATTATGTAAAAGGCAGCTAAGGGCGAATAGACCATAAAAATTTACATTTTAGTTGCCAAAGCGCGAGAAGTACAGCTACATTTGTGCATACAAACGCCTAAAGAATAGAATCTTCTGAATTTGGGCAATACATAAGCGCCTTAGATCAGGCTGATCCCTTGAACAGCCACGCTGTACACGTATTGGATAGAGCAGTCCTACTATCTAAAACGCATTGATTGGACTGAAGCAATATTGAGATCACCCTGCGATTTTATAGATTGTGCTAAAGCGTATCACAATAAGCATCGTGCAGTTTTATTTGCTCTTGCGCTGCTCATCCCTCCACCCCATCAAACTACTACGCCCACTAGCATGAAATCCAATTCAACATGCGATTCGAGATTAAAACATAGCTTTGCTTCTGTTGGCTCACCTGCTCAATTTCTACTATGTGATGTCACTCTTCTCTTTTTGAAAGCAAACATCAAGCCCCCGTTTTGCGAGGTCAATCGCACGTTGCCTCGCCTTGTTTGCCTTTTTATCGAGCATTAGCTATCACAAATCATGGAAATGAATGAGGGGGCGAAGCAAGAATGATTTCGTGAGTTGAAACGACGGTAAACTTTATCGAGGCTGATCACCTAATTGTCGGCGGGTCGAGCATTGCGTCTTTAAACGCCACGCAATATAGAGTCAGGAGGGCAAATACATAAGTGCCCTAAGCGTATATAACGTCTAAAATAAATTGTCACAAATTTCGAATTTATTCGTAAAAACATTCGAGTCAAAAGCGATTTTAAATAAAGGTAGACAAGTTAACCCGCCGAAAAAACGCCATTTCGCATGTGTAAGGCAAATTTTTGGCCCTATTTCAGACCGTTTTCGGAAAAGTTGGGGTACCGCGCCTTCCTAACGGAGATCCTGTATCCACCACTAAAAGCGTGTGTAGCTTAACATAGGCTAGAACTGCATTCTCTTATGATACCTCTGACTGTAAAAACATCAGGGTAAACGGAAGGCTGGTGCATAAATTCCCTATTTAGCTAAAAGTGTAATTACTGTAAAACTCAGTTTCTACCAAGCTGATAGATCGTCGCTCGAGAAGTGAAAAAATCTGAGTTGAAAGTAATAGCAATCTTTGATCTACGAATGACTCTCATGCACTTTGGTCGGGCCTCAACCTGTAGTCTGTTTCACATAACTTCGTGCATAAATTTTAAAATTTCTATCGACAGTAGGTCGACAGATTACGAATATTCTATCTAATATCAATACAATAATCGCAATCTGTCAGCTTATACTGTCAATGATTGTTTTACGCGCGTAGTTATGTGAAACACGCTATAGTGCATGAAATTCGCTCGGCAAACCAATTTTCTTATTATTGTAGCAGACGATTTCTTCATCGCTCGACCAATGACTCACAGAAAAATTTGCTGTCTGCTCCGACGAGCAATGGAAAAATCGAGTGATACAGCTACAAAGAAATTAGCTTTCCTCCCAGTGAATTTGTGCTCTAAATTTAAAGAAACCAGACACATGTACATATGTAAGAACAAAGGTAGGTACATAAAGTGATTCAAAAATTGCAATACACACATGCGGTTTTTTCAAAAGGTAGATGATAAAAAAGTCGCCCTAGTGTTTTTTGTTTTTACTCAATATTCAGCTCGAAATGATTGTGTAAAGTTTTTGTGTAATGATAACATATGGGAACTTTTGACGGTGTTTTTGGCCAGCATGTACATAACTCAGTGTGAATGCCTCATGGAATTTAATGCCAAACAATTGTAGTGGATAAAATTCGCCAGATGGTAAATTTTTCGGTTTTTTCAAATTTTGCATAAGCTCTAGAGGGGGAGTGTAAAGAGTGTAAAAAACAGCGGGTGTAAAGACAGATTTGGTTACGTTTCAGTCTTCTTTATGTCAGCCAACAACTCCAGCCGGTTATGAGTCTCAAGAAATTTTTCCTAACAGAAATTTACTACGACCTAAGGGCTACTTTTGGTTTACCAGCAAACGTTTTTACATTCAATAATGAGTTAGGTCCAGGGGTTTAACGTTTACAATCTGGTAGATGGTGTAAAAAACGGGTTTTGTCTCAGATTTCTCCACCAAGATCTGCGCTTAAGGGGGTAAATTATATAGAATAAAAATAAATTATACGTTCCAAGAGCTAAACGTCGCACGTTTAAAAAACGCAATATTGAGTTACTTATGGGATGTAAATCTCGAAACAAGGGGTGTAACATGGGGGTAAAAAACACGTTTTTTTCCCCTTTTTTGATTGGTCAATTTCTCAAATATTTTGCGGAACAATTGATTTTAACACATAAACATACTACGATTTGTAAGGCATGCGTTGTGGTTACAAGTGCTTATAAGGGATTATGGGATTTTACTACGGGAAGGGATATAACATAAAACCGGGCGGGCACCCGAACAACAACGTTGATTAAAATTATAAAGTTGAACGTGAAATTAAATATTAGTCGATGACGCATACGATTACAAAGAATGCGCATGGGACAAGCTCGATTGGGATAGTCTTTCATACTGGAAAACCAAAATGCATCACGAAAATATTGTAACATTGAGATTGATGAGCGATTCTAAGAATTGGGCTCTACTGACGGGATTTGAGATAGGTAAGCGTGAGTTGGTTTTCTGGGAATTCGACTTGGTAAGAATACTCAATATTTTATTTTGACGTTATGACATTGAAGGTTATGAGAGAATGGGAAATATTGAGAATTTAGAATCGCATGATTCATTAGCGAGAGTTTGAGATGCGCTTACGAAATCACAGGCTAGCAAATTGAACAAAAAAGCTTCTTTACAGATTTAAAGGCTACAAACTGACCCAAACCGAATTTCTCTCCACCCAATGGGGAGTCAGGTTCAGATTCTTAAAGTCAAGAATGTAGCAGATGGTGAAAAAATACATTATTGTCCATGATTTTGTCCGCCACTTTTTTATTCAGAAGTCGGGATAAGTCGGATAGAATAAAAATAAAGTTCATTCTAAAGGGTACACGTCACAGCAATTTGTGTTTATTCACATTATTATTTTGATTGTTCGCGAGATGTAAAGTCAAAAATGGAGCGGATGTTTAATGTATTTCTGCCTTTTTTCTGCCAAGTTCCCCGGTATATGTCTGGACATTATTACAAGTCTAAAAGTGTACCAGGGGTCAAACGGCTTACGCCAGTTAGGCGCGTTTGCGTAAAGTCAACAGTGGTGTAAAGTGGTTTACATCTGATATTTCTTTGTCTTCAGAACATTGTAGAGAATTAATTTTTTCATGAATGTTGATCGTGATATTAGAATTACGAGTCCAACTAGATTCTTCATTGAACTCAGTGGTTGTGTAAAGTTTACACTACAAATTAAATTTGATCCTGTAATGCAAACTAATCTTTCATAATACACTGAATAACACAATATCATGTGAATAATATCACACTATGATATAATATAATATAATGACACAGAGCTGGCTTATCACTTAATAACACAAGCACACGCTTTAGCGCGATTTTGTTATTACAAAAGCGATAAAAATATTTGGTCTTTAAAACTAGTAGAGCTATTATGAGCAGCAGCTGCAAATCAAAAACTGGCGCTAAGTTAGCGCCCTTTATTTCAAAATAAGACTCACTCACACACATCCACTCCAAATCCTGGGAAATGTATCATTCACGTGAAAAATGACTGTCGTTTCTAAATTAGATAGCACTCCTTTTGAACCGGTCTTAACTCCAGCAAACTGCAGTCCACGTGAACATCCTATGTTTTAGCTTAGTCACTAAATGAATCACACAAAAAAACGTTAGCTTATAACACTTACTGACCGTAGGAATCTACAGCCGACGCTAACTAGCTCGCTCGGGAATGGACACCATCAGCCCCTGAGAAAGACAGACTGTACCCCCATACATTGATAAAGTATCAAAGCCCCTGGTCGATCCTCCAACTCGCATTCCGTCTATCACCATCAGCTGATTTATCTTCCGTCTGTCGTATCTTTCACTATAGTCGTCTTTGTTTCAATTGAACTTATCATAAGTTCGTTTTTAATATAACCCTATCACTGAGTAATACGTAGCATCCACCCGTTCACGACAGTATATAAACTAATATCTGCCACCCACCCCAATCGACTGCAGTTCTAGAGCATCGCAGAAGCTTCATTTTTTCAAAATGTTCTATATTACCTTAGAATTCTGAATCGGACTGTTACTTTCCTCTACACCCAGTAGTTGATGAACGTTTACTCTATTCCTTTATTGTTGATGTGTAAAGTTTACACTGGAAATTTAGTTCAACTTTCAGAGCGTTGCAAAACGTAAAAGTTTTTCTGTCAAAATATGTTCTGTAAGGTCAGGATTACGAATCTGACTGTACCTTTTCTTTAAACCCAGTAGTTGTGGAAAGTTTACAATGAACTTTAGTTTTAGAGCATTGCGAAAGCATGATTTTTGTTCAAAACATTCCATGTAACGCCAGGATGACGAATCTGAGGTTAGGTTTTCTTTACACCCTGTAACTGCATAAAGTTTATGCTGAAAACATTTTATCTTTTTAAATAAGATAAGGTGCCTTGTTTACAAAGATTAAGCGCGCTTCACAAGTAAATGTCGGCGATATCACCGATTTTTGTCGTTGACATCGCCGATATCGCCGACAAAAATCGGCGATGTCGCCGATATCGCGGGTGGGAATATTTCAAATAGCCTCATGCTGAAAAGCAAAACACTCAAAATATCGACTATTTTGATGTGAAAATGGACTTTGAGCAGCTGTGTGCGGAATTACAGGTTTATTTAAATTATAAATCTTTTGAATTGATACGAAAATCATGACAGCATACTCGCTATGCTTTTTAAAGTGCGTGAAAAATATGGTCATTGCCATGCACTTATTCCGCAGAGGCGCCTTACTGACCATGAAAGTTATTTAAATTATTTTCGCTTATTGCCTGCGAAAATTGATGAGTTGCTCTGACTAAAGTTTGTCCCCTTATCCAGAAAAGCAATAAGGTGGCGAAAGCCTATTTCGCCAAGCGAAAGATTAGCTATAACTTTGCGGTATCTGCGCTCTGCATGTCGGTGACAACTAACAATGACCTAAATAAAAACAGTTCTAATCACCGTTAGGATTTAAGTAGCAGACTACTTTCTCAACTTTTTTCAATCAAAACCGGTAAACAATTTTTCTGAGAGTTTTATTTAAACCGTCAGATGACAATTGGTCGCGCGATTGAAGCTCACGAATTTTTCTTCTTTTCTGTGTCTTTATAGGTCGGGAACTCTAAAATTCCATAAATGGGGATAACCACGCACTATTTCAATTAATTGTTCGTCAAAGGTACTCGACATTTCTCGTGTACCACTAAAAAGACAGGTAAAAAATAACGAAAGAAAGAAAATATTTTCTACTATTGATTGAAACGTAAGTTTTCGACAACCTCCGTGAGATAAAACGATACGTGAGAATGATATGAACCTCATGCTTACTCGTTTTACTGCATTTCAGCTAATTATAATCATGACGTCGCCAAAAATAAGTCGTGATACATATACATAAGCAAAGAAAAATGCTCCGATGGAACAAAAAAGATGAATATACTTGGAATTGTGGATTATTATGGATGTAAAAGGAGGGGACTAGGAAAAATCTACCTAAAGTCGGTAAATCTGCTAAAAATCACACTTTCTCTAAGCAACGCAAAAAATCGATGTACATTCTGCGGCCAACAGATTAAAATAAATATTCAACCATAACAATGATTGAAAAAGCAGCACGTTAGCTATGCAGTAGCTATGGGAAATGATATTAAGTAAACTAACAGTCTTCCAAGCCAATTGAATGAAATAGCAAGCATCGAAGACAATTGAAGACATGGTTGGTTTAAAACAGTGGGAAACGCGTAAGTTGACTTGAAATAGACTAAATGTAGATACACTAGCATGCCCGAAACGATTGTGTGCACTAATCAATCGGCTCCTGCTTTGCTTGCTATAATGCTCATAACAAAATAAAACAACTTTAAATACAATAACTCTTAGTTTTCTATCAATCAGGTGCCAGCAATTTAAAAAAGTAACCTTGATAGATTTCGTTTATACACTCTTATCTGAAACTTCGAACATTATTTAAAAAAGACACTTTTTTAGAGGCCGCAGAATATACATCGATTTTTTGCGTTGCTTAGAGAAAGTGTGATTTTTAGCAGATTTACCGACTTTAGGTAGATTTTTCCTAGTCCCCTCCTTTTACATCCATAATAATCCACAATTCCAAGTATATTCATCTTTTTGTTCCATCGGAGCATTTTTCTTTGCTAGTACGCTACTTTTAATTAGCGTGATTTCAGTACATCAGTCAGTAAACACAATCAGTAATATGCCACAATAATGACAACAGTCCAAGAACGCGGAAAACAATATTGTTCTTAACATCAGCATTATCCTTTTTAAACAAGACAACCTTATTGACACCATCCATTTTCAAATTAAAACTCCATTAAGTTATTTCTTCTTAATGTGCACTATGCAGTTCACTTATAATCAAGCACAAATATTTAACCAACGAATTCACATTGCAAATCCTCACTCAATCAATACACAAGCACAATGTGTTGTGACTTTTGAAATTGAAAACACCCAATTTTCAATTTTCAAATTGAAAATTGGATCAATTTTCAAATTGAAAATCGGGTCAATTTTCAAATTGAAAATTGGGTGTTTTGAATTTGCGATAAAGAAAATAATCAAAAGATAGTCACTTGGTTTATTTAAGCCGAGTAATAAAATAACGACCGTCCACCAATTCCAAACTAAACGCGACTAATCTGATCACTATGAAAAAGTTTTGAAAAATGAGCTTGCTAAGCGAGTTGTAAACCAAGAGAAACTTAAAGTTAAAACCTACCATTAAATTATTAAGAGACTTATAAAAGATTTTAAACTTTAAGAAAATGGAAAAGGCGGGATGTTGGTAAATTAGAAGGCAAAGTTTTTCGGCAAAAATTCAAAAACTTCACGCAAATATCAAATGTAAGGAACACTAACGCTTTGATTTGGTACTAAAATAAATTTGTAGTATAGACTACATATTAACAACAAATGAATAGTGCAAACTTTACACAACTACTAGGTGTAGAGAATACTAACAGTTTACGGCTTATTAATGTACATGATTACAATAAAGCTGCATATCTTTGTCGACTTCTGTGCACAGTAGTGTGATTGCTGGTTCATTTTAAACCACTTTTGCAGGCAATTTACATCAATTAAACGATAGCTCTCCATGTGCAAGATTTTGTGAAACATATTATAAACACGGCTAAGAAGGATTTAACTTTAATGCAACCCATTTAAGACAAAATTACATCTCTTCAATGATCTAAGGACACTTGAACATAATTTTTAAATCACTTTAGATTACTTTTGAGGGTAAACAAACTCACTTAATTGATGTCTCACATATGAATCCTTGAAAATTTCTTGACTTCAGTTACAAAGTCTCTGCAAGTCTATCGAATTAAGGTTAACACGTAATGTAAACTTAACACAAACAGCGTAAAGAATATTTTAGTCGGATTCGTAATTTTGATATTGCTCCCATATTACTTTCAGCATTTATGGAAAAATGAGTCTCCATAATGTTTTAAAGACAATAAACATTAGGTTTAAACCACTTTGCAATACTGCTGAGTGTAAGCAAGCGCGCCCAGCTGACGTATATATTTCATTCCCTGTAAATTTTTATATCTCAGGAAAAAATTTCGGTTTTGGCAATGCTCTAGAACAAAGGCTAACATGCAGTGTAAAAAATTACTCGGATATTATGATCAACATTCATGAAAAAATTATGTCTCTACAATGGTCTGAGGACATATAAACAATGAGTGTAAACTACTTTACATCACTGTTGGATGTAAACAAACGCACCTACGTGACGTCTCACATTTGATCCTTTGAAAACTTCTAGACTCCAGGAAAAAATTAGGTTTCTGGAATGCTCAAAAACGAAGATAAATACATATGTAGTGTAAACTTCATGTAAACACCTAGTGTAAAGAAGATTTTAGTCAGATTCGTAATTTTGATATTGTTCCGATATTACGATTAATATTTATGAAAAAATTAAGTCTACATAATGTTCTATGGACAAACTAACAATTGGTGTAAACTACTTTACAACACCATAGAGTGTAAACATATGCGCCAGACTGGCATATCAAATTTGGTTCCTGGTCCATTTCTAGACTTGATAAACGTGTCCCTGACTCGTAACCGGAGAAGCAGGCAGAAAAAACAAGACAGAAACGCATTTTAAACTCCAAATTTTTGACTTTACACTCGCTAAATATTAATGTATAGACAATTTGCTTGACATGCATCCGATATAAAGCACTTTATTTTTATTCTATTAGACTTATCCCGACTTCTGGACGGAGAAAGTGGCGAACAAAAAACGCAACAAAAACGTATTTTCCATCATTTAGAACACTGTAAACTTTAAAATTCCGTACCGAACTCCCCATTGAGTTTAAAGAAATTCGGTTTGGTACAATTTGTAGCTTTTAAATCGTAGTACATTCCTGTGTGCCAAAATTCTGTTGCAAAAATTATTTGGTATGATTTATCAATCAAACTTCGGAAAAAACGTGTTTTTTCGCCCATTTTTTACCTCTGATTTCGAACTTTACACCCCCATAAATAACTCAATATTGCGTTTTTTTAAATGCGGTTTGCTGCGATGTTTAGCCCCTGAGAGGCACTTTATTAATGCTGTCTTCGATTTACACTGACTCATAAGCGGAAAAATTTGGCAGAGAAATCTTAGTTAAAATCCGTTTTTTACACCATCCACTAGAGTGTAAACTTTAAAACCCAGGATCTAACTCACCATAGAGCATAGAAGACTTTGCTTATATGCAGAATGTATCCCTTGATCCGCTCTACATTTCTGTCAGAAAACATTTTAAAAAACTCATAACCGGAGTTTGTATCGGACATAGGCAGGTTGAAAACTCGACCAAAAAGTGCTTTTTCACCCCCAGATTTTCGCACTCTTTACACTGCCATTCGATAACTAATGCGAATTTCAAAAAACAAAAAAAGTGACATCTGAAGAATTCATCCCTCTATCATCCTATCCTGTTCAATCCTTCGAGTCATCAATACTCAGTTGTCCACATGCCGCAGTAAAAAGGTCCCAAAATTTGTCCTATGTTATAACTTTACACAAAAACTTTACACCTTCTTTACACAGTCAATTTTGAGTTTCAAGAAAAACAAAAAAACACGGGCAGCGAATTTTTTTATTATCTTTCTTTTTAAAAAAACCGCACCTTCCAGAAGTGTCCCGTTATAGCTGTAGGGGGTGCACAGGTGTGGGGGTACCCAAGTATATTATAGGTACGCGCTAACGCGCTACCTAAGATGTATGTATGTATGCTACATATGTACCACTGCACGTGTGTGCAGTACGTGGCTTGCCTGTGATCTCGTTCCTACTCTGAACTTTGTTCACGAATTGTCGGCGATATCGCAGAAAAATAGACATAGATCCTATTCCCCTGACTTTAGTCGGCGATATCGCCGACTAAAATCGGCAATATCGGCAACAAAAGCCGGCGATATCGCCGACAAAAGTTGGCGATGTCGCTGATACGTACCTGCGGATTGTTAAACAGAAATAGAATAATTTTCAAGTTATTTCGGTCATCAAGGGAACTACTTCTTATCGTATGTCCAATCAAACATACAGTCAAACTTAATTAAACCACATTTAGCTTACAAAATAAGCGCAGTAACACAGAATCGACTTTCATTGTTTGGGTTAACTAAAGATTTTCTCAGCATATGTTTGCATCTCTTTCTTGAATTACATCCATAAAAATTTGACAATAGCGTTTAACGTTTTGTACAGTAATATTACCTACAATATAGGATATGTCCTACTTTATGTACAATTATTGCATTCTTGAATAATATCGATATCACTGATGTCGTCTTACTTCAAAACATTTGCAGGCACTTTAAATTCACCGAAAGCGCTTACTACTGTTCGGTTTCTTTGTTGCTTTACAAGCGATCTATATGACTGTTTCACACAAGATCGCAATTTTTGTTCAACGATCCTCATATAGTATAAACCAAAGTTTCAGTTTTAAATTGATCCAGATATATAGTAAGCTGTCAGTTTAAGTTCGACTGGAGTCCTCAAAAGAACACATAGGCGTGCGAGTTTATAGCCCCTAGAAGCTGAAAACCTCTCGCATATTACTGTGGACCCCATAATTCTATTCTTAGTAATATTCTTGGTGATTTGACCTATCCTGCCTGACCCCCTACCAGAATTTTTGTGCTGCCCACGTATACTCAAAGGGAACTGCAAAGGTTACTTGAAATACACAATAGTCACATTCACATTGCGATTGCGATCTAATCCGTAAGGCATTGCAGAAATAAAGTGTTACGGTAATAAGGATGTTCAGTTTTTGGCTAAGCTGAGAGAAAGCTCAACCTGACTCTAAGTTATGCAGAATATAATCCGTATAGCAGCGACTGCAGATAAGGGTCGACCGACTCGGGCTGATCGATAGTCACCGATTTCGCTCAAATTTTCACCGAAGGTAGCACTCAAGTGATAATGAAAAAATGTAAAGGGAATTTCTATAATATCGCGCGCTTCATGAGATATAGCACCGTTTATACCTACAGTATGTCCAAAATCCGACAATTGACTGCTCGAACATTTTTTAAAATATTTTCTGCAATACTCAACGTTTTTTCAAAAAATTTTTTTTGTTCAACGTATAAATAAATAACCTATGCAATAAACATAAAATTTTGTACGTACAATGCGAATATAGACTACAGTATGCCAAAAACTACAAATTTTTGATATGTGACTTAGACGCAGAATATCGGAAGGATCGGACTCGATATTAAATGTTTCACGTATACCATTAAAAAGAACTTTTCTTCGTCTATAAGTGAGCAAACGGGCAAACTTGCCCGGATTTTGGTTAGAGAACTAGAGATTGTCATTCAAAGGTATGTCGCTACGTGTTTTGCGCATCCTAATTATATAAAGAGCATATGTAGGTAGGATGTATACATACTTGTCTACTTCACTCTCTCCATACGTGGGCGTGGGGGGTTTAGGGCGTATGCACCACACGTGGGCGTGGTGTCAGGGGATTTGGTCCCCAGAATGTGGCGGATCCCCGCCATCAAAAATCGATAATTGTCACAAGAAGCTGGCAGAATTGCTAGTTTTGGCACTTTTGGGCTTTGGAGTTTGGACCCCCAGAATTTTCTTGCTGATGTCTGTTATGCACACTCCCGATAACTTGAAATACCCTGCTGTTACTGAACGACCCCTAGAATCCAATTTTATAGCAACTTTTTTTGATTATTTTTAGCAATTTTACCCAAGTACATCCCCAGAATTTTCTTGCTGCCTACATATGTACATCTATCTGGTAAGCCGAGAATTTAGCACACTACAACTGCGATAATATCAAAGCCACAAATTTGATTTTAAGGACGAGTACCTAGGTATCGCACATGCACAGCATGGGAATTCTGGGGAAACCAAAATTTTTTTCTAATTCGTCTTTATGAGCAAAATCGATCAATAGGTGTCGAAAACATCGTTTTATACGTAGCATTTCGACGATGCGCTTTCTTTGTAGAGGATAAAAAGTAAAAAATTTTAAAAACAAAAAAATCAATGAAATTTAATACAAAATAATGAAAAGTGACTGTTTGGCTCGAAGCGCCGAAAAATTGTAACTTTTGGCATTAAAGATCGTTAAATTAGCTTAAATCAAAACTTCTTTTGCAATTTTTGCGGAAAATCGCGTATTTAAGGGGAAAATATTTCTGGAGTGGGCGTGGGGGAGTCAGGGGGTCTAGCTGAACTGCCCCCGAGAATCTGGTGGACCCCAACCAGAAATCGATAATTGCCGCTTGACCCCTAGAATTGCTATTTTTGATACTTTTTGGCCATTTTATACCATCGAGATCCCTCATGCTGCCCATTATATGGTCCCCCAACCCCACTCTTACCACACCTATGTGTGATATTAACACTAAGCTGCAGAGAAACATATTCCATGTACCAATATACATAGGTAAGTACCTATCTAACCTTTTCGTTGTGAACAAATTATCGCCACATCAACGCCGATAAATAGGTACGGACAAGACTAAAAAAAATTTCTACAATCCTTTACTTTTTTGAAAATACTTTTTTCTGACTGAACTCGAATAGCACATAAGCGGCGTAGTATGGAACAGTTAGTTAACTCGTTCGCAAGGCGTACAAACGTAGGTACGTACCAGACTTGCTTTATCTCAGGAGCCAACATTTTGGTCAGTTCATGCGACATTTTGGTTTTTTTTGCTCATTTCGTCAGTTCATGCCTAAAAGATCAAAAGTAATAATTCTGGTTTTTTAATTTTATTTTTCATATTTTAATTTAGGTATTTTCGTTTTGCGAAGCATTTTCACCGCATGGAAGCACACACAACCAGTACAGGTCAAAACAGACATGTACACATCAGTTCTGGTGGTCGATCGATACCATAAAAAACAATTTAACCGCGAAAAATTTGTAAAATTCAGGCTAATAACCACTGAAAATCAAGTTTTCTCCAAAAGCACCCTAAATTAACTATAAACTGTAAACACTTTTACAGTATTTTAGTTTTTGTTATTTTTGGCCCAAATACTGATTTCTTGACTCACATCCCAGACCGATCCAGCTGACTCCCACATTAGTCATTTTCAGCACCTGTGGTAACAAGAACATTAGGTACACGGGTAACTAAATTAAATAATTATTCTTAGCTGTGATCAATTTTTGGTCTAAAATATTTTATGTCTTCCTTGCTGTTAGAAAAATTCATAATGCATACTGAAGTTTTCACCTATACCTATCTAACAAATTGTTTTCCAACATTTCTCATTTTATTTTACTAAAAAGTCGTCTAATAATCCAGTTATTTAGTTATTTTAGGGTAGAAGGCTATCGCCCCCAGAACGCTTTTTGAAAATTTTTTTGAGCAGCGGATATACATTGGAAAGCACTTGAAATTGAGCTGATAACGCAAAAACGTCAAAAATTTCCGACGCTTTGCACCGAATTTATTGTTTTTCTACGTGTCTTGTCTTCTAGCCTGCTTAAAACCGCTCAAATTTGAGCATGACTTCCAGAATATGTCCTCCTGGAATTGTCTGCTACACTGATTGATCACGCTTTGTGAATACCTCAGGCGCGGGCATCTATTTCCAGAAGGTAAAACAGATGCGGTATTTTACCTTAGGCAGTATGTGCACTGTCTTTCAGGCAGAAATACTCGCTATTTTACAATGCTGCCGTAGCAGAGAATTGATGGCCCTCAGAAATGAGAACATCTTTATTTGCTCTGACAGTCAATCTGCTCTGAAGTCACTTCTATCTCCAAAAGTGTCTTCAAAGTTAATTCTCGAGTGTGTTCTTGCTCTGCAAGAACTCTCGCAGGATAACAATGTCAAATTATTATGGGTCCCAGGTCACTATGGCATTGAGGGCAATGAATTTGCGGATCACGCAGCAAAAATGGGATCAGCACGTAAAGATGTTGGCCCAGAACCGGTAGTTGCTGTCTCCAGAGCTGTTGCTGAGGCTGACATCAACAGCTGGGTCAGGGAACAACATGTTCAATATTGGAGTGAGCAGAAGACTTGCCGTCAGGCCAGATCCTTTATGGAGAGGCCATGCAAGAAAATAGCCAGCTCCTTGATCAGCTTAGGTCGTAAGCTGCTTAAGACAGTAAGTGGTCTCCTAACTGGACACTGTCCCCTCAACAGACACCTATGTACTATTGGGGTTTCTGACAACCCCAAATGCGCAAAATGTCTGCTCACAGAAGAGGATTATATCCACTTCCTTTGTCACTGCCCTGGGTTTGATAAGTTGAGAGCTAGGTTCTTCCATGCTCCACATATTGAACCCTCGGCCGTTTTACAGGAGCCTGTTGCTCAACTTTTGGGGTTTATTAAAGCCTCAAAACGTTTGTGCGACTAGCTCTCAAAAGTTTCCGTGGGGTACACAATGGGCTTCTTAGCCTGCGTGAAGGGCTTGCGCCCACCCCTTTATCACTATCACTATCCAGAATATGTCAAAAATTTTTCCGGCGCTCCGCAACGGATTTATTGTTTTTCTGTTACTTGTCTTCTAGCCCGCCCAAACCGCTAAAATTCGAGTTTGACTTTCAGAATATGTCAAAGATATTGTATATATAACTTTTTCTGCAAAGCACGAAGTAAAAAGGTCAGGAGATAAGGAATTACTCATGAATTGAATTTTGAGAAATCGGTTGTGCAGATAACTTAAATGATAAATTTTCTGCATATCAATATTGAATAGAACGAAAAATTTTTGAAATTCTATTTTGAAACTTTTTATTCACCATCTTATGGAGCTCATTAAGATATGCTCAAAACTGCCTTTGCTTTCGCATATCTCCTAATTGTTCTCGAGATATTTGTCTTCAAATTTTCGTATTGCGCCCCCCCCAAAATTTTTTTTCTCCTGAATTCGCTAGTGTATGTATCAAACCCCTTTATAACTTCTGTTCCACATGTTTTTTATTGTAGCTTACCTCATGTTAATATTTTTCATCTTCCACAGTTGATCGAAAGCGGTCGAAAAAGATATTACTATCGGTCAAAGAGAAGTGACTTTTATCGTTTCGATTTGTTCTCCCGATAGATTAACGTCTTAAAGAATTTTGCATACCTACAACCAGACATGATCTTGGGGGCTTTAGTGGGTTTTCTTACCCCAGTGTGGGCTTCGTCCATGCAATAGGCAGCAAGAAGACTCTGGGGGTCTCGATGGGATAAAATTGCCAAAAAGTATCAAAAATAGCAATTCTAGGGGTCAAACGGCAATTATCAATTTCTGGTCCGCCAGATTCTCGGGGGGAAGGGGTGGTGGGGGCGCTTTAGCCAGACCCCTGACTCCCCTACGCCCACTCCAGAACTATTTCCCCTTAAATCCGCGATTTTCCGCAAAAATTGTAAAAGAAATTTTGATTTAAGCTAATTTAACGATCTTTAATGCCAAAAGTTACAATTTTTCGGCGCTTCGAGCCAAACAGTCATTTTTCATTATTTTGTATTAAATTTCATTGATGTTTTTGTTTTTAAAATTCTTTACTTTATATCTTCTACAAAGAAAGCGCATCGTCGAAATGCTACGTATAAAACGATGTTTTCGACACCTATTGATCGATTTTGCTCATAAAGACAAATTAGAAAAATTTTTGGTTTCCCGCAGAATTCCCATGCTGTGAATGTGCGATACCTAGGTACTCGTCCTTAAAATCAAATTTGTGGCTTTGATATTGTCGTAGTTGTAGTATGCTAAATTCTCGGCTTACCAGATAGATGTACATATGTAGGCAGCAAGAAAATTCTGGGGATGTACTTGGGTAAAATTGCCAAAAATAATCAAAAAAAGTTGCTATAAAATTGGATTCTAGGGGTCGTATAGTAACTGCATCGTATTTCAAGTTCTCGGGAGTGTGCATAACAGACATCAGCAAGAAAATTCTGGGGGTCCGGTTGGGGCCCAAACTCCAAAGCCTAAAAAGTGCCAAACCTAGCAATTCTGCCAGCTTCTTGTGACAATTATCGATTTTTGATGGCAGAGATCCGCCACATTCTGGGGAGGTCCAGACCCCCTGACACCAGGCCCACGTGTGGTGCATACGCCCTAAACCCCCACGCCCACGTATGGAGAGAGTGAAGTAGACAAGTATGTATACATCCTACCTGCATATGCTCTTCATATAATTAGGATGCGCAAAACACGTAGCGACATACCTTTGAATGACAATCTCTAGTTCTCTAACCAAAATCCGGGCAAGTTTGCCCGTTTGCTCACTTATAGACGAAGAAAAGTTCTTTTTAATGGTATACGTGAAATATTTAATATCGAGTCCGATCCTTCCGATATTCTGCGTCAAAGTCACACATCGAAAATTTGTAGTTTTTGGCATACTGTAGCCTATATGCGCAACGTATGTACAACATTTTACGTTTATTGCATAGGTTATTTATTTATAAGTTAGACAAAAAAAAATTTTGAAAAAATGTTTTGTATTGCAGAAGATATTTTAAAAAATGTTCGAGCAGTCAATTGTCGGGTTTTGGGCATACTGTAGGTGTAAACGGTGCTATATCTCACGAAGCGCGCGATATTATAAAAATTCCCTTTACATTTTTTCATTATCAACTGAGTGCTACTTTCGGTGAAAATTTGAGCGAAATCGGTGACTATCGATCGGCCCGAGTCGGTCGACCCTTATCTGCAGTCGCTGATATATCACACGAATTTTTAAAACTATTGTAGTAGTCAATGTATGTTTTGTTAAACAATCAAAAATTAATGCTTTGTGCGAGATGTAGCACAAACTTGGTTAACCCTCCTGTTACCAAGGGGTCACGCACCCTAGTCTTATCAAGGTCTAGATCGAAAATCTAGTCATTGGGAAGATAACAAAAATGAATAAAAATACATATTTCTGGTAGCCAAAAGCATGAGAAATTCAAAAATGTCATTAAGTTTGCACAAAACTGAAAACCAATTGAAAAAAACGCATTTTAACATTCAAAAATGTGTAAGAAATACGATCTGCAACACGTGTAACTACATGCTATAAAATCATGAAATCAAGCTTTTCTAATAAAATATAGGTCAATACGTTTTCTTTTGCTCAATAAAACATGTGTTGCAGTAAAAAGAGGGTACTGAGAAGTTTGCCACACAAGAATTTGTGGCCTTAAAGTAAACTGCAAAAAACAGGCAACTAGATCAAGGATCTAGAGCTCGGTAAAAGTAGGGTTAAAACTAAAGAAGACATAATTTTAGAACCGACTGATCACGAAGGAATAGTTTTGAAAAATGAGCTTGCTAAGCGAGAGTTGTAAACTGAGAGGAACTTAAAGTTTAAACCTACCATTAAATTATAAAGATAATAATAAAAGATTTAAAGCTTTAAGAAAAAGAAAAATGTGGTAAATTAAAACAAATTTAAAGGATATGATGAAACATTATTGTTGAGAATAGGACGAACACGTGCTATGTATAATGACTCCTTGATTAAAAGATCCAAAAGAGTTGGATGCTCGACTGATAACCTTGAAGCAATCTGATGTAATTGGATGATTGCTATTGGAGATATGTTTGTGAATAGCAGATAAACTATCACCCTGAATTGGCTTTCCTGTAGCAAATGAGATGCCAGTATGCTCTGCCATTCTACTCCCAAAATGCCGGCGAGTTTCACCGATGTAACTAGCCATACAGCTAGAACACGTATACTTATATACTAAATTTGAGAGTAGCTTAGCAGGTACAGCAACCTTGTTCTTGAAAAACCGGCTGATACACATAACAGGTTTGTAAACAAACCTTACTCTAATCTGAGGGTAAAATGCAGATATAACCTTTAGAATTCTGCTGCGTACATTGTAGCCATGCACACCAGTGTAAGGCAAAACAAGAGAATAGCATAGTTTATCACACCCAAATTTTATGTCATCACTCTGATTATAAACTTTTGTCATAAAGTCTGATATGACCTTATCAATCAAGCTAAGCGGATACTCATTTTGCAGTAGAGTCTGCTTCAGTTTGTCAATATCAGAGACAAAAGTCTGATATGAGTTACAAATCATGTGAATACGACTCACAAGTGTCTTTACTAAACCAACTTTATAGGCAAAAGGAATGAAGCTAGACAATTTGGCATAAAGGCCAGAAAATGTGGGTTTCTTGATATGTTGATGTAACAATATCATCGGACTTCCTTTCAACAAGCACATCAAGGAAATTTAATTTCTTGTCACATTCAGTTTCAAATGTGAAATTCATATTAGGATGTTGCTGATTCATGTAATCACAGAACTTTTTGAGGCTGATTTCTGTCAGAAAACACTACAAATGTGTCATCAACATAACGTATATAAAACTTGGGTCTAATCTTTATACTACAAGTCCTTGAGCCACTTTGTTTCATGAAGGCTCAAGAAAATGTTAGCAAGAACTGGGCCAAGCGGATTACCCATAGAAACACCATCTATCTGTTGATAGATTTTACCATTACGTGTAAAGTAACACTCTTTAACTGCGAGTTCTAGTAGCAGTTTGAATTGATGACAATTCATGTTATTTACTAACACGACATTCTGATCATCAAATAGTTTCCTAATACATATGTCAATGGTCTCATTGAGTGGAATATTAGTGAACAAGCTTTGAACATCAAGACGAGCTATAAAATGATGGCTTTTGAATGTAAAAGCCTGAGTCTTGTCAGGAAACTACCAGTGTCACATAAAGTGTATTCATTAGTACTTATGTCTTGTAGAATCGGCACAAAATACTTAGCCAACTTATAAGTTGGAGTGTTGATGGCTGACAAGATTGGTCTTAAAGGAACATCTCTCTTATGAGTCTTAGGCAAGCTATATAGCCTGCCATAACTGCATCCCTACAGGATTTATATTTTTATAGACATCAGCAGATAGTCCATTCTGTTTATGAACCTTCAGTATATGGGCTGATATGCATTTCTCAACTGAGCGTATAAACTGACAAGGATTACAGTCAATGACTTTGAACTTTGAGATATCATTCAAGACATCATTCAACTTCCTAATGTAGTCATCTTTGTTCAGAATTACTACTTGATTACCCTTATCTGCCTTTAGAACAATGATATTCTTATCTTTTGACAGATTGCTGAGGATTTCATAGTCACACTTTGATAGATTATCGCAATGCTTCTTATCATAAGTAAAATATGAGCTTAGAGCAATGTCTCGCAATTGATTCTTGATCATTTGCATTTTTACATTGTCAGAGTTAAAGGCAGTTTGTTTCTTGAGGAGACCCATCAGTTTTTTTAAATGGTAGCAGATAATCACCATACTCGATCTTCCTAGGTGTAATAGAGTACTTCATACCATAAGACAACACAAGCTTCTCATGAGCTGTCAAAACTCGGTTACTTAAATTAACTACAACCTTTTCAGGATCGATACTAATGACACTTTTATGCATAAGCAAGTTTTTTACCTTCTTGCTATGCAACTGTCTAACATGGTTGAGAGATTTAGACACATTGCGTCTAATGTATGTTAATGCTACCTGAGAATCCAGCCAGGATACTCGTGAATTAAACAAAGAAATCTGCGCCTTCAAATCTCTTAGGACTCTTTCAACCTCTTTGATTTTAACTTTCAATTCCTCATTTAGCAGAAGCCTCTGGCATGTTATGTAACATTTAGAACGCTTAAGCATGCGATTAGAAACTTTGAAAGCCAGAAATTTAGGAAGCAAATCATTATCAATGCATTCTCTAAGAAATGCAACATCCAACTGAAGCTTATCGTAGCAAAGTTGAAGCTTCTCAACTTTTCTCAAAAGTAACACAACTAAATGATCATACTTATTCTTCAAATTTGTGAATATATTTAGCTTTAAACGAATCTTGAAAAGAAAAGCAATAATAAATAAAAACTTCTCAAGTCTAAAACTCACCAGGCCCTCCAACCCGCCCTTACCTCCTCCACCCATCCTAGATGTCGTAGCAGTAGTGGAAGTAATCTGACTAGCTGAAGTTGTTTGATTGACAAGCGATTTTCTCCCATTATGCCTTAATTGACTAAAAATATTCGGAAAATTGACTTCAGTAGCAGAGGGGAAGCAATCTGACCAAATAATGCTGCTGGAGTAGGGTGTGAGTTCGCTCCCATTGTCCTTTTATTGTTTATCGACTCTAACGAATGTAGCTGACGTTTCGACCAAGACTTTGGCCATCTTCAGAGCAAATTGTAGAACCGACTGATCATGAAGGAATAGTTTTGAAAAATGAGCTTGCTAAGCGAGAGTTGTAAACTAAGAGGAACTTAAAGTTTAAACCTACCATTAAATTATAAAGATAATAATAAAAGATTTAAAGCTTTAAGAAAAAGAAAAATGTGGTAAATTAAAACAAATTTAAAGGATATGATGAAACATTATTGTTGAGAATAGGACGATCACGTGCTATGTATAATGACTCCTTGATTAAAAGATCAAAAGAGTTGGATGCTCGACTGATAACCTTGAAGCAATCTGATGTAATTGGATGATTGCTATTTGAGATATGTTTGTGAATAGCAGATAAACTATCACCCTGAATTGGCTTTCCTGTAGCAAATGAGGTGCCAGTATGCTCTGCCATTCTACTCCCAAAATGTCGGCGAGTTTCACCGATGTAACTAGCCATACAGCTAGAACACGTATACTTTATACTAAATTTGAGAGTAGCTTAGCAGGTACAGCATCCTTGTTCTTGAAAAACCGGCTGATACACATAGCAGGTTTGTAAACAAACCTTACTCTAATCTGAGGGTAAAATGCAGATATAACCTTTATAATTCTGCTGCGTTACATTGTAGCCATGCACACCAGTGTAAGGCAAAACAAGAGAATAGCATAGTTTATCACACCCAAATTTTATGTCATCACTCTTATTATAAACTTTTGTCATAAAGTCTGATATGACCTTATCAATCAAGCTAAGCGGATACTCATTTTGCAGTAGAGTCTGCTTCAGCTTGTCAATATCAGAGACAAAAGTCTGATATGAGTTACAAATCATGTGAATACGACTCACAAGTGTCTTTATTAAACCAACTTTATAGGCAAAAGGTATGAAGCTAGACAATTTGGCATAAAGGCCAGAAAATGTGGGTTTCTGATATGTTGATGTAACAATATCATCGGACTTCCTTTCAACAAGCACATCAAGGAAATTTAATTTCTTGTCACATTCAGTTTCAAATGTGAAATTCATATTAGGATGTTGCTGATTTGTGTAATCACAGAACTTTCTAGGCTGATTTCTGTCAGAAAACACTACAAATGTGTCATCACTCTTATTATAAACTTTTGTCATAGAAGTCTGATATGACCTTATCAATCAAGCTAAGCGGATACTCATTTTGCTGAAGAGTCTGCTTCAGCTTGTCAATATCAGAGACAAAAGTCTGATATGAGTTACAAATCATGTGAATACGACTCACAAGTGTCTTTATTACACCAACGTTATAGGCAAAAGGAATGAAGCTAGACAATTTGGCATAAAGGCCAGAAAATGTGGGTTTCTGATATGTTGATGTAACAATATCATCGGACTTCCTTTCAACAAGCACATCAAAGAAATTTAATTTCTTGTCACATTCAGTTTCAAATGTGAAATTCATATTAGGATGTTGCTGATTCATGTAATCACAGAACTTTCTAGGCTGATTTCTGTCAGAAAACACTACAAATGTGTCATCAACATAACGTACATAAAACTTGGAGTCTAATCTTTATACTACAGTCTCTGAGCCACTTTGTTTCATGATGGCTCAAGAAAATGGGTAATCCGCTTGGCCCAGTTCTTGCCAACATTTTCTTGAGCCATCATGAAACAAAGTGGCTCAGAGACTTGCTATAAGATTAGACCCAAGTCTTATGTACGTTATGTTGATGACACATTTGGTGTTTTCTGACAGAAATCAGCCTAGAAACAATTCATGTGATTCAGTGAACATCTAATATGAATTTCACATTTAACTGAATGGACAGAAAATTAAATTTCCTTGATGTCTTGTAAAAGGAAGTCCGATTGATGTGTTACATCAACATACTAGAACCCATACGGCCTTATGCCAAGTATCTAGCTTCATTCCTTTTGCTCACAATTGGTTTAATAAAGACACTTGAGAAGTTGTATTCACATGATTTGTAACCCTGTCAGACTTTTGTTCTGATATTGACAAGCTGAAGACATCTACTGCAAAATGATTATCCGCTTAGCTTGATTGATATACAGGTTACTTATGCATGAAATTTTATAATAAGAGGTGATGACATAAAATTTGGGTGTGATAGAGCTATGCTATTCTCTTGTTTTGCCTTACACTGGTGTGCATGGCTACAATGTACACAGCAAATTCTAAAGGTTATATCTGACATTTACCCTCAGATTAGAAGTTTGCTTGCAAACCTGTTATGTGTATCAGTCGATTTTCAGAACAGGATGTAGGCTACCTACTAAGTACTACTCTCAAATTTAGTATATAAGTATACGTGTTATAGCCGCATGGCTAGTTTAATCGGTGGCTGCTCACCATTGTGGATTAGAATGGCAGAGCATACTGGCATCTCATTTGCTACAGGAAAGCCAATTCAGGGTGATAGTTTATCTGCTATTCACAAACATATCTCAAATAGCAATCATCCAATTACATCTGATTGTTCAAGAAGCCCATCAGTCGGAGCACACAACTCTTTTGATCTTTTAATGAGTCATTATACATAGCACGACTGATCGTCTATTCTCAATAACAATGCATGTATCCTTTAAATTTGTTTTTGATCACATTTTCTTTTCTTAAAGCTTTAAATCTTTATTATTATCTTATAATTTAATGGTAGGTTTAAACTTTGAGTTCCTCTTAGCTTACAACTCTCAGCTTAGCCAAGCTCATTTTTCGAAACTAATTCCTTCATGATCGGTCGGTTCTACAATTTGCTACTGAAGATGGCCAAAGTCTTGGTCGAGGCGTCAGCCCCATTCGTTAGAGTCGACCAAACAATGGAAGGACAATGGGGCGAACCATCACCCTACTCCAGCAAGGCGTTGGTTGGTCAGATTGCTTCCCTCTGTTACTGTCAATTTTCCAGTGTTTTATCGCCTTCCCACCATACGGCAATGAAACTTGCTTAGGTGGTAAATTAAAACCAAGACGTAAGAATGCTGATGTGGTCATCATGGTGACCTGTGAACCCGTGTCTATCAGAGCAGGCACGTCAATACCATGAACTTTAACGAGAATAGTGGGTAAATTTGTCCCAGCATGACTTACGATAGGAATATTAGGATCGAAAATCTTAGATGGAGGTAGATTAATTTTTTCGTAAGTTGCAAGGCGACGTTGTGAGGCGTTCGTACTCTTCAAGAAATTCTTGCGGCGCGAAGAAATTAGGACGCGCGTAGCTTCTTGCTCGTTCGCAGTAACCGTGTTCACATCACAAGGAGATGTAAGGTTTGGCTGCGGTGGGGGTATATTCAAGGCGGGTTGGTTGTCTGCAGTGTATGTGACATACGGGCGATTGGAATTATTATCGCTGCGATAACTAGAGTTATAGTATGTGCCACGCTGTTCATTAGGAAATTGCACAAAAGGTGTATTTTGGCGGCGATTGGTTATTATAACGATTATCGTAACGCGAATTTTGATAATTAGCACGCGAATTTTGGTAATGATCATTACGATTTTGCCGAAAATTCGATCATGATTGCTTTGATTCAAAACGATTATCATTATTCGCATAGTTAGATGAACGATGTTGACTAGAGTTACGATATCGTGATTGAGATCGATGCCTATTCTGCGAATTCGAACGCTAATGGCGAACAATTTCGATCGGCGAAAAAGAAGCGATTGGCTGCGATTGCGCGCCATAGAATTAGTATTCCGATCAGCTTGATTATTAAAATTAGCATTATTAGACGTTTCTTGCCTTTGACGCGTGAAACATTCCTCATAAATGTGACCTATGCGCTTGCAAAAGGTACAATATTTGCGAGAAGAATTTTCTGGTTTCTCAGCACGCGATGAGCGATGAAACGTTCGATGGCGTGAACGATTTGGATCATTTTGATTCGATGCGCGAGGAGTATCTTTAGGTACTACGCTGCCTACTGGAGCAGCTGTTACCGATACGTAAGGCGTTACTGCCTTTTTATCCTCAAATTCTTTATTAGCAAATTCAGCGCTAAGCGCATTGTCCAAAAATTCAGCTAATGATGCTCTAGGTTTTTTATGATATGCCTCTTTCGAAATGTGTGGTAATAAACCTTGTTTTAGTTGATGTCGCATTAAATTATTAAAATGTGGCGAGTCAACTTCAAGATAGGGATCCGACTTAATTAACTCTTCGCGAAGCGAGAGATAATAAGCTTTAACCGATTCGTTAGGCTGCTGTTTGTGTGACAAAAAACGATTAAAGAGCGCACCGGTGTCCATAGGACAAAATTCGGTTATTAGCGCATGCTTCATTTTCGAATAAGATTGTTGTATATCAGCAGGTAACGAATGGTATAGACGCAAAACATAAGGGTCAAGAAATCCAGTAGCGAATTTTAAACGATCAGCCTTGTCAATATCATAGGTATTGGCAAGCGATTCAAATTCTGCAAAATAAGCCTTGATATCCGATTTATCGCCGTCAAAAAATTTTTTATTTGCAATTGCAAATTGCATCTGCTGCAAAAATGGTCCGCGATTCAAGGAATCAGCGAGACGTGAATCACCACGCGAGCTTTCAGATGAAGAACCTGAACTATGCCTATGACGTCGTCTGCGCGATCGAGATTTGCGACGCGAGCGACGACTGCGCGGGCGATCATAACTATTAGATGAGCTGTCGTCAGAAAATTTGACATGTTTTTTCCTACTAGACGATTCAGATTGAGGAGCAGCTTCATTTTGCAAATTTGCAGATTCGTTATTAATACCAGATAAATTTATCTCAACCGGTTGCATTTCGATATTAGAAGAATGCAAGATAGGATTATTAGGTGGTATTTCCACATTTATAGGATTAGGTACATAATTATTGGGTAAGATTTCTCCTTGAGGTGGAAAATACTGCAGCGGTGGTGGATTTAGTTGCTGCTGCGAATTTGCAATAGAAGGATTAGGTACGAAGGAAGGCGCATTACGATTTAATGGCAGCGAAGGCCGAGATCGCGACGTCTGCGAAATCGATACCGACGGCTGCGAAATCGTAGGTATATTCTCCGAAAAACCCGAGTTTTGCACTGATTGCAAACCCGTGTTTACAGGATTCTGTGACAAATTACATATTTCCGGCGCGCGGTTCGTACAACTTTGAGAGATATTTTCTGGAACAGTTTCCGAAGGTGAGCGTGAATTCGATGCTCTGTTGCTAGTAGACAACAGTGAAGATGCCCTATGCGTACTTTGCGCACGATTCGCACTTTGCGCATTGAATTCAGAAAAATTTGCGCTATCGATTGAGTGGTTAACGCGCTCAGATACATTAGTTTCTATGCGATTCAGAACTGGTTGGGGTTTAAGCATAGTGCTTAGCTCCAAACGCAGTTTACGCATTTCATCCGCATTTTCCTTTTTATCTTGATCAACGCGCGTAGAAAGATCCGAAAATTGCAAATGAATAGCTTGTAGCGCTTTCAAAATAAGATCATTAGTCACATTAGCATTAGCACGCTCTCTGTCGGCATTCATGCAGCGACTATGATTACTTTCTACGTCAGAATCGTGATTTTCGCGTTCCGAACTGGTTTCAGGGTTATTTGCCGTGTTAATGGTAGTCGTATTATCGATCATTGTGTGACTTGATGAATTGTCAATATTAGGATCCGACCTAGTTAGCGAAGATTGATTAATGCGAGATCGCATGGTACTCAATGATAATTCGTCTTCGGACTGTGTATTACTCGCGGCATGTAGTGACGCGGGTAATTTATCATTATTCGCCTTAGTCGTTACGTCTCTCGTAATTGTGTCATTACTCGCAGAATTACACGCGCTATTAGAGTCAACAGGCGCGGTAGGTAATTGGCGAGCTGAAACAGGTGGCGTAGAAGGTTTTTCAATTTAGCGGGCGGTGTCCGCAAAACCTTTTTCCTGCCATTTTTAGGTGTCAAAAATGTCGAAAAATGTGCCTTTGGGTAAAATAAATTTCAGTACGTCGAAATTTTTCCCAAAATAAATGTTTCGAATTAGACCTTTGTCGATCCGAAAAACAGGTTTTTCCACGTAAATAGTACTTCCTTACGTGAAGTAAGATATACCTGACGTGAAATGATCGAAAGCAGATAGAACTAAGCCTAAAGCGCAAGAACGTGTACGTGGTTAGAAAAACAGTTAGGTAAGAACCTAAATGACGGAATTTCGTCGTCAGTTGAGAAAAATGATAAATCGTCGCCTGAGGGCTGACGTTTATAGAAAAATGAATATACGAGCGTGAGAGCTGCCTTCGTCGGTAGAGATCCGACGGAAATAGAAAAATAACGATGGCTTTACCACGATACACAAAATCTTTACCACGGACGCTTACTTAAATTGCGCACTGCCACGATCGCGGTCGATACAACAACAAAGGTGAACGAAACGTTACACATTTTTAGATGGCCAAAATGATGATTTTTGGATCGAAAAATAATTTTACGATGATTGATCAGCTCGGCTGTAGCTAGCAGCCTAAAGGAGGGAACATCCAATGTAAATGTAGAGCCGTCTATACCGTACTACAGAATCGGCATAGGACGGATACATTACCTTCGAGATTTACCTAGGTACGTAGGTACTTAAGTCTACGCTTAGTGCTGGCCCCGATCAGCGCGGCTCTAAGGCTTTCGATCTTTGGACCCTTACAGACCTTACGGCTTCGATCCCCTCAGCCCTAATATTGCTGGCCGCTTTTACGTCGGGTGATCTCAGCAGCTACGCCCTAAGACCTAAGGCTACCTACCTAGTCTCGGTAATTGCCGCGGAGGTCAGTTGACCTATCTCAAGCTCAAGTTGTAATTTAACTTATTTTCAATCAGTGCCTGATTCGAAATGTTTTGGTTCCTAATTTGTGTAGCACGCTGAACTATGAAAACAACAACAACGAGCTCTATGCTGATCAATCATCCTTAAAGATTAGATAATAATTTTGATCAATTTTTGGCTTGAGAAATAAATTATGGTTTTCGAATAGAAAAGGCTATCATACGGAATTTACCTATCAGTCCACTAGAAGGTGGAAGTCCTCGACGTAGGGATGGTGGCCGACCTAACCCTCGGTATAACCAAAACCACTGGGTTGGTTTTCTATGCTTTTATTCGACGAAGAACACACGGCCTATAGCCGGGAAACAAAATACGCAAAAGAAAAACGACAATGTACAGTCGAAATAACCGGCCAACGAAAAACCAAAAAGCCAGACATCTAATACGACGTTAAGTACACTGGCCTCAAGGGCCATTACAGTAAATTAAAACAACGATCAATTTAACATAATACTGAAATGACTTTTATCTCAGATCGAAAGTTCTCGATTCACGTAAGCGGTATGCATTAAACAATTACTATTATCATACACTTAGCTCTATGCTACCGGACAAGTATCTAAATGTTTTTTATTATTGAAAATTTGGGAAAATAATGGGAAGACCGAAGGCATAGCCCACAGTGCACTATCATAGATAGCTACTAGTATTGGCTATGTTATGGCTATTGCGAACTGCTAAGGCAGGTTCGCCTAAACGTGTAACTCTCGCAGTTACATGTATGCCGAGTGACAAATGTTGCAATTAGACATTCTAAAATATCGAAATCGTGAATATCATTGCTAATAAGTGAACCAGGTTTATTTTTACGCAACTATCCGGTCACTGACATGGGTAGGTAGTAGATAACAAGCTACATACATAGGTACATCATGGAACAGTGAATAATCGTAGTATTCTTTTTGGCGTCATCAAATCATTTTTGGTTGGTGTCCTTGACTTTCCATTTGTCTGATCTCCTGGTGATACATCTGAAATAAAAATTATTAAAAAAACACCTATCATAAGAACCAACGTTGGAAACTTCTTTCTGTTAAACTATCTACATAATTTTGGATAGATGAGATCTATAGTCTGTTTCACTTAAGTTTGGGCAAAAGTTTTAATAATTTTTCGAAAGTAAGTCGACGGATTACGATAATTATATGCAGTGGCGGATCTAGGATTTTCCAAAAGGGTGGGGCGCACACCTGGGCTTGGGGGTTCGGGGGTATGCACTCCCCCCGAGAAAACAAAATATCCCCACCCAGAAACCAAAATACCCCCAGAATTCAATTTTTTGTTTTTTTTCGCAATTTTTTGATGTCAATGGATAGTGCTTGATGAGAAACGTTATAAATTGGCGTTTTTTTGCCATACCACCACATCTGGGCGTGAGGGGGTTTAGAGGTATGCACCCTCCCAAGAAACCAAAATACCCCCCAGAAATCAAAATAATCCCCGCCCCAGACTTCAATTTTTGAAATTTTTTTTTGTTTTTTTTGTTGCAATTTTTCGATGCCAATGGATAGTGCTCGATAAGAAACGTTGAAAAATGGTGTTTTTTCGCCATACCACCGTTTTTAAGGCCATTTTTTGACCTTTGAAAAATCTTGCAACCCCCAGAATTTTGGTGCTGCCTACCTATGCATACCACCATTTTTAAAGCCATTTTTTGACCTTTGAAAAATCTTGCACACCCCTCCCAGAATTTTGGTGCTGCCTACCTATGCATACCACCATTTTTAAAGCCATTTTTTGACCTTTGGAAAATCTTGCACTCCCCTATAATTTTGGTGCTGCCCACGCATGTTGGGGCGGTATTCCCCAAAAACAGTCAAAAACAGGTCAAAAAATTTGCCGTAAACGCGCGAAATAGCGTTTTTTAGGTGTTTTACATTGTATACTTTTACATATAATCACTTTTGACGCAATATTTTTTCTTATAATTTTAAAATTTTCAACAATTTTGTGCGAAAAAATCATTAAATTTCTTTGACTTTAACAAAAATCTGGCGCGCAGCGCCGGAAAAATTTGTGAAATTAAGGCGGATAGACGTTTAGAAGCATGATTTACTGCTCGATTTCCTGTATTTATAGCATTTGATGCGAAACATCGAAATTTTTAATTGAAAATAAAAAACTATGCAAAAAAATAGCTGTTACCGCTGTTGAAATTGTTTTGAAACCTACATGAACAGAAAATGGCTTCCAGGCAGTGTTTTTTGTTCAAGGTCCGTTTGTACATGTATATACAAAGATGGTCCCCAAAAGTCTTTGTACAACAAATTTTTGGGCATTATTTATTATATGGTACAAGAGCGATTTTAGTGTGATAAAACAGAGTCGTTCGACCTGGTAGTGTATTTTTAGCTAATTTATTGGTCTCTGAGGGCAAAAATCACTAAGAATCGTCTTAAAACGGCGCGAAGCGCCAAAAAATTTGACATTTTGCCTTTTGAAATGCAATTTCTGCCATTATAAAGAAATATAGAACACACAGGCACTCATTTCGGCGCGAAGCGCCGAAAATTTCTGCGAATTTTCGACCTTTTTTGCAATTTTTGTCTTCCCGAAAATCTTTGTGCATGTACAAAGACGGTGCCGAAATGTCTTTGTAAATCGGGAAAAATCTTTGCCGAATACAAAAAAACCGTGCTTCCAGGGCCCAGTTTCACCATAAGTTTACGAGTCCTAAGAGTCCTACGAGTTCCGTTTTACGGGAAAATCGGGTTTCGCCATCTTTTTACGGGTTACGAATTACGACTACGAGTTACGAGTAACGAGCAACTGGTTAAGAGTTCGTATTACGAGGGTTTCATCAGGGTTTCCGTAGGACTCATAAAAACTCATTTTTTACGAGTACTTTTTGGACCTTTTACGAGTACTCGTAACAAATTGTATATCTTTTCTGTTGCGTATGACATTCCTCTTTAGTCATTGTCTCTGTTTAAACAGCATAATTATGTAATTAATTGCGGATTTTATGCCGCTCGATAGAAAAACATGGAAAGTGTTAAGAAATGTTTGGGATTTAGTCAACAAGAATTAATAAGCTTCTCAGAAAATTTATAACTTTGAATAAAAGCGAAAATAATAATATTAGTAATAATAATAATGACGATATTCACAATAATTAATAATAATAATAATAATAATAATAATAATAATAATAATAATAATAATAATATTAATAATAATAAATACTAATACTAATAATAATACTAATGATAATAATAATAATAATAATAACTATTATTATTATTATTTTTATTATTATTATAATGAAAATTTATAAACGAAATTAATTAAATCAGATTCAGAGACGTTACGAAGCTAAAAGTATATCACAGCGTATTATTTTAATTTTCAAATTTAACAAATCATTCTTAGTTGTCATTAATACGTACATAAAATAAGCAGTCGGCTCTTTTCCAAAGGGAATTCGATGAAATTCTAATTTTCAGAAATCTAATTAAAAATGTCTGATTTCCGCAATTCATGAAAATATGTCTAACCGATTGTAATATTTTTCATAAAAAAGCTGCGAACATTACTAACAATGGAAGAAAGGCTAAAAAAATAAAATTTTTAATTACTACTCAACAATACAGCTTAAGAATCGAATTTTATGGAATTTCTCTAAAAAATTTTCTTGAAAGATAAATCAATTTTTTAAATGCTAATCTTCTTACCCTTTACATGTGCTGCCAGTATATGTATTATGTAGGTGTATGCAAAAAAGTGAAACAAATTGAGAAAAAACAAATCAGAAAACTATTAAAAGCACTAGTTTGTCACTTCTTTACGAGTCCTACGGACCTCTTTTTGATCCGTGATAATATTACAAAATTTAAGAATCTTTTCACTCGTAACATTCGATCGTAACATCGTGGTGAAACCGCCCAGTCGTTATTCGTGAAAAAACACTCGTAAAAAGTACTCGTAGAACTCGTAACTCGTAGCCCGTGGCTCGTAAATCTCAGTTTTTTGGTGAAACGGAAATTTGTAGCACTCGTAGCCCGTACTCGTGAAACCGTCACCCGTAACTCCTATCTCGTAGCTTTGTGGTGAAACCTGGCCCGGTTTCACCACAAAGTTACGAGTTACGAGTTACGGGTGACGGGCTTTACGAGTACGGGCTAGGACTTCTACGAATTTCCGTTTCACCAAAAACTGAGATTTACGAGTCACAGGCTACGAGTTATGAGTCCTACGAGTACTTTTTACGAGCATTTTTTCACGAATTACGACTGGGCGGTTTCACCAAGATGTCATGTTCGAATGCTACGAGCAAAAAGATTCGTAAATTTTGTAATATTTTCACGGACCAAAAATAGGTCCGTAGGACTCGTAATATGACATCATTCTAGTGTGTTTTGTGACTTTGGTTGCTTTGTGCGATTTGAGTTGTTTTGAATTTCGATGGATACTAGTACGTCTGACAGTGATAATGATAGTCTAATTAATTTTGACCTAACACGTCGTTAAAAAGTTTTTCGTTTACGCATAAACTTTGAACTTGATGATTTTGTTGCTCGATTTCGTCTCACTCGAACTATGGTAGAAAAAATAATTGGTGATATAGGACATTTACTGCAGCACAACACTGATAGAAAATATGGCCTTATCCCCTACTCATCAGTTATTGTTAGCCTTACGTTATATCGCAAAAAAATATTGTTCCAAACCAAACAAAAAAATATTGTCTCAAACAGTATCACGGACATAAGTCCATCCTTGTCAGCTGAGAATGGATAGCCGATGCTTTTTCCATATTCAAATATCAATCCCAAGTAGCTTGTTTCTTGGAATTTGTCAGCGTTGAGGAAAAGGCACCAAATAAAATTGCTTTATTTTCATTAATTTTTTCCGGTAAAAATAATTTCAGCTGATAGTTGTTTTTAACTGTATCCGAAACTCGTCGCTTTTTGCCAACAAATGAATTAGATTCCATAATTTGTTTATAACGCTAATAGAAACAGAGAAATCGTAACCATGAAGCTGTAGTCGATAGAGAAAAAACGCAATGTCCTATTACGAGTACTCGTAAAAAGAGACCGAAAAGTAGTCGTAAAATAGCAGACTTTACGAGTCCTACGAAAAGCGTGGTGAAACTCCCGTTCTACGAACTCGTAACCCGTAGCTCGTTACTCATAACTCGTAGTCGTAATTCGTAACTCGTAAAGAAATGGTGAAACCCGATTTTCCCGTAAAACGGGACTCGTAGGACTCGTAAACTTGTGGTGAAACCGGACCCAGGTCGCCAAGAAAGTAAATAAATGTCATTAATAGGTACATCCGGCGCATAGCGCCGGAAAAATTTGAGAAATTACGGTCACTGACGGCCAAAAATTATTGTAAATTGCATATCCATTCTTTATCTCGCCAAATATTTTTGGCCAATGGGAGGGCGGCGGCCGCCCCCTTAAATCCGCCCCTGATTATATATGAAATCAATGCTATAACCAGGCACGTAGCTCTGGGGGGCATGGGGGTCCGCTCCAGACCCCACCAATTCAAAAAAACTCGGATAGGACTTCTTAAACGTTATTTTGTGCTATTTTTGGCCTTATTGGGCTTAGTCCCCCCAAAATAGGTGATGGCCCCCCCAAAAGAGGACGGCCAGCTAGTGCCTGGCTATAACCGCAATCTGTTGGCTTATTGTCGGACATAGTTTTTAATATTTATGCTCAAACTTATGTGAAACAGACTATAGATGTGCATTGCTTACTGGAATAAGGCTAGAGACAAAAACTTATTTCCCTATCGTACTGAAACTTTTGCGAATTAAAAATTTTATGAATGTATTTACTTGCTAGTTATATATGTACATGTGCACATGAAACACATTTTTACCAGCATCCATATTGTAATTAGATACCCAAGCAGACCGTGAAGTTCCACTAAATTCCTCCTGATTTGTTCTTCTGGTGATTTCGTTCTGCAAAATCGACAGGGAAGAAATATACGTAAAGAAAACCGATAAAAATAAATAGCTTAGTCGAAAAAGCATATGCGTACATATTAAAAAAACTTGTTATTTTCGTAATTACTCGTATTTTAATGTTAAAAGTAATTCATTGATAATTTGTTGCGTTGTACTTGCGGTTGCGAATGCACATTTTACGCTTTAGCACGATAAGTAAATATTACTAAAAGCACAAACAGTCAGTAATGAGACAATTTCCACTTATTCACTAACACCGTCTTGATCAAACAAAATTTCATTTCAAGATACAAATGTTCGTCCTCCTTTGCATTCAATAATTTTCGCTCTCCTACTTGCAAGTTGTGATCAGACATGCACGTGGGGCGTTTAGGGGTCTATAAACGATTTAGACCACCAGAATGGATAAATAGAAAATTTTGTTGTGAAAATGAGGCCCAATGAAGGCCAAAAATGGATGATAATTGAAAATTTTTTCAAAAGTGCTTCATATTAAAAAGAAACTGTGTTATAATATAGTTTTAACGCTATTTTAGCGCTTGAAGCAGTCTATAAGGTCATTTTGGCCCAAAAAGCTCAATTTTTGACCCCTACTCTTCCCATACCGCCTGAACCCCCCACCAGATTGGCCATGCTGTGGTGCCCCTATGGTAGCAATGTGAAATGAACCACATTTCAATTTTACGCATTTTGCTGACAAGCTTTGTGCAATGAATCGCATTTAAACGGCAAAACCTGCAACATTTCGACAAGTTTTGTTAATTTTTGTCTTAATGTTCTCAAGTCGTATCTTTGCATTAAATGCCAGGCTACGCGAAAGAGATGCATATGTGAGACATTTTCATTGTTCAATCGACGTAAAATACAATTGTTGTCATTACCTATTTTTTCTAAATAAGTACCTACTGTCAAAACTAGAAACTGTCTTTAATTTTACTAAACACATAAGTACGGTAACAGATACGCTAGTCAACAGATATGATAACTTACAATGCGTCTCTCAGATTTCGATCGTTTCTGAAAGAAAACGTTGAAAAACAAATGAATTTAGACACAATTTTTAGTCAAAGCAGTATACTGACATGACGGTCTCGCTTATTGAGTTTCATGACGACGTAAGGAAGCTCAGAATAAAGGTTATCAGGAAGACTAACAACTTCATATTCACAAGTACTCGCTGAAAACTAAATCAATTGATCTTAATACACTTAAACGTGCAAGCTTTGACAACCTTTATATAAGATAGGAGCTTTTCGTGTTATTAATAAATTTTCAAAATAAAGAACAAATTATGCGGATAGGTGTGAAGCAATTTTCTCTTTAATAAAAAGAAAGCTCTGCATTTTTTTATTGGTTAGTCATATATGTACATACAGCATGGAATTTGTACGAGGATTTAATTACAAAAAATTATCTTTCAAATGTGAAAATGGACACGCCTTGAAAATAGAATTCTAGACGTTTCTGACGAAACTATAAATTAGCATAAGAAGGTTTGAGTCTATACTCCCAAGAAAAATGCTCCTGGTGTAAAAACAAGTATTAAGACGGCCCGTGAATGCTGATGGCGATTGATTGATCAATGAGCGTAAAATCTGCCATTCTACCAAAAATTTTAAATTATAGTTAGTCAAAAAGTTTTGTACTAGAATTACTTGCTTCTCCCACTGAAAATAGTCATTAAATTTCAAATGAGTCGCAGCAACTAGCTACATGCATCGTCTGAATCGTATCTTTATGGCTTTAAGATTGCTAGACCGTGCTGTACGATTCAAAATTTTCAAAATATGAGATTTTTATATCTCCGAAAAATTTTTTAAAGTTTGTCAGAAATTATAATTTCTTCGCTTATTGCTAAGAAAAACTCGATGTTCTTCGTCACTTTTTTTCACAGTTTCCAACAGAAACAGTCACCTCCGTAGTTATACAAGACGATCATGCGAACAACTGCCTTTTTAAATGGTAGGAATTTCAATTTTTGTACGACAAAATATTTAAATAGTGTTTAACAAAAATTATGAAATCGCTTATACGCAGATTCATTGACAAATCTTACTTTCGTGTTTTCGCGAACTCTATTCTGCGTTGATCTTGCAGGTCTGTCGGTCATAAAAGAAGCATAGCTTGTTGAATTGTTGGCTAAATAAACCTTAGCTGGTAAGGGCTCTGATGGCTTTGCATATCCACCGCATAAAAAGCTTAACGATTAAGAGCGCTTGCATTAAATCACACCATTACAAAAAAAACGTGAAAACGTGCTTAAATCTAAGCATAACTTCTGATTCTCAGGAAATGAGCGATATTGAGGCAAAATTGAAACGAACAACAGTGAACGCTTTCAATCTAATTCTGCTTTTAGTGTCATATAGATACTCTTTACGTTTGAATATCAATATTAACCAAAAGCCGACATAATTACTTATAATTATAATTATTATAATTAATGATTACTTCAACGTAATCACCTTTTTGATGAATCTGTGCATGGTTCGTTTCGAACTGGTCTCTTTGAATGACTGCTCTCTTTCCCGAAACAGTTATCAGCAGCTGGACATTCAGTGGAAGTCCGTTTATGTGCTGATTTATGTGAAGCTGTCGACCGTATCAGATTTTCAAACAGTTGTTTTTTTCTAAAAACGTTGCCGCCCAGACATTCGTTGTTTTTATTCAATTCACTGATACCATTGTGGTCTTTTGCGTCTTCCCACGGATAGTCAGCAAGAACAGTTTTATTAGTCTTCTTCTGATGAAATGAAATTTCATCGTCAGTTCCATCTGTTTGTTTAGAACCAAAAGGAATTTAAATCCTGCATTTGGCAGATATTTTGAAAATCGGCATTACTTCTAAAAAATTCTGATCTTATAAATTTTTAGCTAGATCTCAAAAGAGATTTTGCTCAGTTGTACGAATGTCACTCGGCTTGACTGTTGCATTCTATTCTCCTATTAGAAGAATTGTATTATTTTAGATTATGCAAGTACAGTGCGGCTTACAGTATGAAATTCCTGATAATAATGACAAGATAAAATACAAAAACAAAAAACCACCAGGCACATAATAGTTAAAGTTCGTTTAAGTATAAGCGAAAAAAATCAAGAAAACGAAGTAAACTCTGAAAAATATTTCATGACTTTAAATGATTATGTATCACATCTACATAGTTTACATATACATTATATTACGAAATATATACCTCATCAAAAGAATATATTATAAAATAATATAATTATAAAATGTTAATATATTAAGAATATACTTATATGCTGTTATGTTTAAGGTTCAGAAAACTGTTTCAAGAATAAAGGTTTCTTGTAAGAAACCTATTCAGCTAGAAAATTGGAAATGGCCCAAGCTTGAAAACTTTACAATGGTCATATCACTTGTTTTTCGGTGGGTATTTATTCACTGGTACCCCATCTCTAAGGATATACTTTTATTCGCTTTTCAGACCTAAACTGTGACTTAAATACAAAACTAACTTGAAATATATCGCAAATCAAGTGCTATGGAAAAAATCGAGCAAATAAAACCTAAAAATACTAGGATTTTGAACCGAATAAGAAGTGTGATGCCGGTATATAAAAATGATTGCGGACGATTCAAGTTTGACCTTGTTGATTAGATACTTTTGAAAGTTTAGATTTTGTGTATATCAACCTGATTTACTGATTAGCGGCTAGCAACATTTGCCAGCGTTGCAAATTGCTGTCTGCGAGATTTTGATGATCGACGATCTTCCGAGCTGCTTGAAACTTTTCGTTTGTGCGACAGGTAATATGACTTTTCATCGATTTACGTGATTCTTGTGAATTCGCGTAGGGATCACGCTCTTTTGGCACTTCATGAATTGTTCTGAATTTCGAGGAATCAAATATATCTTCTGAAGGACCCTCACAGCCATTCATTTTAGGCGTATTAGTAGTCTGACTGCATTGCGGAAAAATCTGTGCATAATGTAGGGGTATAAGCACATCGGATAATTTTAAGCGATTTCCTTCTTCGGCTTTGACACAGTGGCCCGTTGGATAAGATAATTTCGATATCTTCAATAAATGAGGCGAAAGCAATTGGGTCCTGTGACATTGTAAGCTGCGATGGATAAGATGATTATTGTCACTGCCTTGATTGCGAAACAACGTTCGTTCTTGTTTTTCTGGACTAGCTGACAGCGGAGGAGTCTTTAGCTTTTCGTGAACAACATTAAACGTTAAATCTTTTAATGATGATCCATACGCGCAATCGATTAACGACTGATTTTCGATCAATTTCAGATTAGGATCCTTCAGTGGCGGTGAGCATGGCTAAAAAAATTGAAAGCAATGGAAATCGAATGATCTCGTGCATGGGTGCACGGCATGGCTGCAGGCACATAGCTCTGGGGGTGAATGAGGGGATTCGGACCCGCAAAATCCCGAAAAAACCGGAAAAATATGACTTTTCAAACGTTATTTTGTGCTATTTTTGGCCTTTTTGGGCCTAGTCCCCCCAAAAAAATTGGTGTTGCCCCCCAAATAGGACGGCCAGCTACGTGCCTGCATGGCGGGTCATCCCGGTTGATAGAGAGTCGGCTTTGTGAAACAACTCGGTTTAACGAGATTTTTGCTCGTCCCAAAAAGTTGGCCCGCTAATTTTTGAGACCACCTTTAAGTTAGAGTGCTCTGTGGAACGACCTCAAAAAAATTAGCGGTCTAACTATGCTTTGTGAAACCAGCTGCAGGCCTACATTAAAGGCACATTTCAGAGATGGACTTTTCCAAAAGTCAAATCGAACCAGTTTACAAAAGGAAATTAATCAGATTCCGCTTCTGCACTATTGGAAAACAATTGGAAAACTCTCATCTATGAAATACACCCTTGAGGTAGATTCTACCCGCTATAAAATTCTAAGTGGGTACTTGGGTAGGGATATAAATACGAGACTCCAGATAATAATAATAATAATAATAATATTTATTAGCCAATTACTGCCGTAGAAAATGCAATATAAATTACATGAAAAAGGATATAATAAAAGATAATGTCGAAAGAACGAAAGAAAGTTTATCAGCATGGCATAGTAATGGCTGAGACGCGCAGGCAGATCGCGTTCACGTACGCCCCTTTAGAAACTCATCTAAACAAAGTTTAGAAATCAAACCCTTAAACCGTTTAAAAGATTTACAATCAACAATACTTTGGGCAGAGTATTCCAGATTCTAGCCGCCCTGTTTGCAAAGTCGTTTTTCCTACAGTCCAAATGAAATTTGTGGATATAAAGCTTTATATCACATACACGATCTGGTACCCCTTTCGGGTGCGAGTTCGAAAAAGTCTTCAAAGGAAAGTAACTATCTCTTGATTATTCTGAAAACCTCTAGATAATCCGGAGAATACGGTCTCTGGATACAACGTCAATGATACCGATTTAACAGCAACTCAAACTTCTTGGTTGGTCGTTAGTAGTTATGCGTGTCTCCCTCGGGCGTGTGCAAAGTATAGCCAGTGCTTAAGCATAGGCTATGTTGAAGCATAGTCCTGTGTTGAAGCATAGGCTATATGTTTTGTGTTGCGGTCTAGGGGATGACGTCACACTATAGTTAACCTCAACTATGGGTATACTGGAGACTATTTTAAATTTGCGGATCAAGTCAACCAGGTATACTTTACACTACAGCAAGAGTACCTATTTAATGCAGGGGGAGGAGGGAGCTATCAGAATTTTATTTTTTGGGGGATAACTATGAACACCGCTTACTATACTAAATGCATACAATATTCTAACTTGCGTATCACTTGACCACTTTACACTTTACACTCGAGTAGTTTACACCACATCATAAAACCGCTATAAATCATGAACCAATAGTTGAATCGAGCTGAAATGTTCAGAATATAAAGACTACATGCCAAAAATAATGTATATGGAAAATCGTGTACCGGCTTACTGTAGCTATGTTATAACACGTATTTTTTCAACCAATGGCCGGATCGGACTAAAAATTTCAGAGTCTGTTAAGTATATGTTAGGTATGCTATGTACAAAATTTTAGCGCGCAACCTACAGTATACCAGCATAAGTTCACACTTTTGCATAACTCAAGAACCAATGGCCGGATTGAGCTCAAATTTGAGAAACAGCATATACGCGAGTCACTTATTCTTTACACATTGGCTTACTGTAGGTATACTGTAGCTTTCTGGATTTTCTATATCTCACAAACTAACAGTCAAATAAAGCTGAAATTCAATAAATTAGATGTATATGAGTCAAAAATAACGTACGCAAAATATAGTGGATGGGGTTACTGTAGGTATGCTACAACACGTATCTTCTGATTCGCTGAGCTGGAAATTTGAGAGATTTAACAAACACGATAGAACAGTGCACCAGGACTACTATAGGCAACATTTAGTGACCCATAGTGAGGAAAAGGTGGTTGTGAAAAAGGTTACAAAGGGTTCACAGTCTCGCACAGATCTCCCCCAACCTAAAGCTAGAGGATCACTCTGTAGACTGCAGATCTTTTGTATGAACACACTGAAAACTTGCATAATACTTAATAAGATTATGAGACTATAAAACATGTAGATAAGGGTTTAACGAAAAAGTCAGACATATTTTGTAAGATTTGGAAATTATTTTGTGAGATTTGAAAATTATTTTGTAAAATTTGGAAACTTTTTCGTAAAATTTGGAAATTATTTTGTAAAATTTGGAAATTATTTTGTAAAATTTGGAAACTTTTTTGTAAAATTTGGAAACTTGTTTTTAAAATTTGGAAACTTTTTTACGTGCTTAAGCATAGCAATTTTGTAAAATTTGGAAACTTTTTTGTAAAGTTTGGAAACTTTTTGTAAAATTTGGAAACTTTTTTTGTAAAGTTTGGAAACTTTTTTTGTAAAGTTTGGAAACTTTTTTGTAAAGTCTGGAAATTATTTTGTAAAGTTTGGAAACTTTTTTGTAAAATTTGGAAACTTTTTGTAAAATTTGGAAACTTTTTAGTTTCTTTCAAAGTTTGAGAAATTCCAAGCACAAACCGGAACTCCTCTTGTAGAAATCAAAAGTTTCTTGCAGAGTTTGGAATTTTCTTGCAGAATTTGAGTATTCTTGCATTGTTTCTGAAAAACATTGAGAAATCTGGGGGTACAGAGGAGTTTTTGTGAACTTTGAGAAATCTAAAAACAATTTTCTCATCCGAACATGGAAAACTTGCAAGATTTGGTAATCTATCATAAGAAAATAAAATTAAGGAGGTAAAGGTTGAGCAAGTTTAATAAATATGAAACAAATTGTCCTGTATATTCTTGCAAATGAACAAAATATTTAGTCCTCTTGTTACGGCTATGTGTTACTTTGACCACGATCAAAAACTACCCTTTCTTTATAACAAATTTATGTAGTTTTGGCTAACATAGAGGCCAAAATTTCCTATTTTTAACACAGTTTTGTGCCAAATATGGCTCAAAACATGGGAAATTCTCAACGCAAAATCTGTATATGAATGCATCTTTCTGTATGTGCGAAGGATTTTACCTTTATGCGACTATTTTGCTGTCCAAAACATACATTTTGTACTGATTTTTCTACAAGTCTCGGCTAAAAACATGTGCTTTTGCTGAAGAAAATGAAAATAAACATAGAAAATGAGCATATTTTGATAGCAATAAAACATGACCAGTTTCTGATAGTAGGGATAGCCACCTTTTCTGTCTCCAAAGCATGAAAATAAAGAAAATGTACATGCATTTTTAGGAGCTTTTCGAATTTTTCGCAATTTTTGAGTGGTTCCACTCCATTGCACAAAATAGTACTTGTTATTGAAACTCTAGAATTTTCCCGCACAGAAAGGTAAACTTTTGCACCCAGTGGCAGTTCTCTAGGAAAAAAGGATGAAAAATTTATGCTAAAATATATATCATGTATAGCACCGACATAGCAAAAGACAGATAACTGTGTGTTTTAAGAATCATTCTGAACATTTTGGGAAAAGTTTGGTCTCCATGTGCACAGTATTTGAGGGTTGAGACACATTTTCAGGTAGAAATGATGTGAAATTTCAAGCAAGAAACAGGCAAAAATAATGCAAATAGATGCTAAAATGGAAAAATGTCAGTTTTGCTCGGAAAGTTCTTAAGATCAACCAGAAATGGCAACTCAGGTAGATTCTGCACTATTGTTACCCTTCTAGTCAGTTTTTCAGCAATTTCAGCCTTGATAGGTTTGGAAAATTGACACTTCTTTACCCACTTCACCCTCCCAGACCAAGATCTGCTTTGGGCAAAAATAATGTATAATTAAGGCCAAAAAGAGACAAATATTGCAGCTTTGTTGAGAAAGTGCTTGTAATCAGCTGAAAACTGCAAGTTGAGATAACTTTTCGGTTGTTTTTATATGAAGTTTAGGGCCATTTGAGTCCTAAAAAGCTCGAAAAATTTACTTTTAGACTGCCTTATCCTCCCAGGCATCCAGGCCAGACACTCACATGAGGGTTTGGGGGTTTAGCCCCAAAAGGGAAGATTTTCTAGGGAAAATGAGGCAAAATAAAAAGCAATATTGAATGAAAATTGTAATATTTGTTTAGAAACATCAAAAACCGAACGGAAACTATGGATCTACATGGTTTTTTCGCTATTTTAGCTTTAAATCCCGTTTTTTGTGGCCATTATATCTCCTAGACTAAGGTCTGTTTCAGTCGAAAATAATGTAAAATCAATGCCAAAAGCAGACAAAAATCATATTTTGTTGCAAAAGTCTTGAAATCAAGCAGAAACTGACAGTTAAATTGAAGTTTTGGCCATTTCAGCCCTAAAAAGACTCGAAGAATTAGCTCTCAAGACTGCAAAATCCTTGCAGGCCTCCTGATCTTACAAGCCTGTGGATTTGGGGTCTAGACCACCTCAGAATGGAAGAAATGGGAATTTTCCAGTGGAAATGAGGCAAGCTGAGGACTAAAACTGAATGAAAATTGAAGAATCTTTCCGAAAATGCCTAAAAGTGATCAGAAACTATGGATTTACATGGAAATAACCTTATTTTAGCGTTTACGCCCATTTTTTCAGTCATTATTCCAAAAAAAGCAGAACTTTTGACCCCCAGATGGGTCCTGCTGTGCCACCTATGCTCCCAGACCTTGGTCTGCTGTGTGTTAAATGAATTAATCAGTGAAATATTTCAAGTAAAATAATCAGACCAATCATTCAAAGCCCCATTGTAACCCACTTTGTTCCTATTTTATCATATTTTTATATGTAAACAGAGCTTTTACAAAGTTGTATGTCTGAATACTTGAAAATGTATAAATTATCTAAATGGTATTCACAAAGTTGGTGTCAGATTGTTTGGATGCAAGGACCCATTGGACTGAGGGGATGTTTTTACAAGGTTCATTTATGAGCAAGAATATAGAAATTCTTTCATTTTAACAAACAAATCTTGTGAAACTTGTCATGGTTTATGAATATTTATTTTACTATTCAATATCAGGCATATTCATTTTGAAGTATTTTTCAGTAAATTGTGCAAAATTTTGGAATTAGTAATATTTATGTGAGAAATTCGTTGAAAATATGCTTAAATTGACCAATTAATTATGTAAGAAATATATTTTTGCATATGAACATGCAGATAATATTAAAAATTAAAATAAATTCATTTACTTTGACCACATTTGTTGTAATACTAAGAGAGGTAATCGAGGTCTGCCTTTCTGTAAATCTTAAACATGGGATACATAAAGCCATGTCTCCAGAAATTTATCGGTTTCAAATATTCTTGAGCTTTATAATTTGATCAGGCAGAAACTTTCTATAGAATAACAACAATATTTTCATACCTCTTGCTATTTCTGACATGGAATACTGTTTATGGATGAAGATACCATATCAGTTTTATTGGAAATTCAACTGGCTGTCTTATCTTGCTAGTAATTCTTTCTTGAACATATTCAAACATTGAAAAGCAACTTTATTCTAAAATGCTTCAATGCCAATAATATAGCTATTTGAACTATCACAATAAAGATTAGTTAACTAAGCATGTTTATTTGGACATCTGTCATTCTTACCTTTATTTGTATAATATAAATACAAACATAAATTGGAAGTAATAATCAGTAAAAAATGTAATTATTCCTTGGTAGCTATGCTATATTTCTGCCATAATCAATGATTTAGCACACTTAGAATCTCCCTTCTTTCCAGAATATGGATGCATTAATAATGAGTTATTTCGATATACTAAGGCGAATTAAAACATGAAATTGAAAAATGCGGGTTTCTGCCCAATATTGTTGAAAATGCAGAGCATAAAAATACTCATTTCCTTCTTGAGGCAAAGGACTAATTGTGAAATATACGAGATATTGTGTAAAATCATAACTTTCCAGGCTTTTTTATTTGCAGTTTTCTGCCCATCACCCATGTTTCAGATTAGAGGTTTTTGAACTCTGGACTATAAATGTTTATATTCTAAACAATTGGAATATTAATCTTTGAAATAGGTATTACACTTATATTTGTTATTTACATGGCGAAATCAGGGGGTGAAGTAGAGATTTGGCTGTACAGTCTGTGTTTTCGTATGAACCTATCAGAAAATGTAAGATTTATGTCATGATTTTACCCTTTGCCTCACTGCACACCATGGTCTGGAAGCGTAGATGGACAGCAGGACCCATCTGGGGGGTCAAGATTTCTGCTTTTTTGGAATAATGGCCGAAAAAATAGGCGTAAACGCTAAAATAATTCATTCTGAGGTGGTCTAGACCCCAAATCCACAGGTTTGTCAGATCAGGAGGCCTGCAAGGATTTTGCAGTCTTGAGAGCTAATTCTTCGAGTCTTTTAGGGCTGAAATGGCCACAAAAATTGACTGTGAGCATCAAAATAGCATAAACTTCAACTTAACTGACAGTTTCTGCTTGATTTCAAGACTTTTGCAACAAAATATGATTTTTGTCTGTTTTTGGCCTTGATTTTACATTATTTTTGACTGAAACAGACCTTAGTCTAGGAGATAAAATGGCCACAAAAAACAGGATTCAAAGCTAAAATAGCGAAAAAACCATGTAAATCCATAGTTTCCGTTCGGTTTTTGATGTTTCTACACAAATATTTCAATTTTCATTCAATGTTGGTTTTGATTTTGCCTCATTTTCCCTAGAAAATCTTCCCTTTTGGGGCTAAACCCCCAAACCCTCATGTGAATGTCTGGCCTGGATGCCTGGGAGGATAAGGCAGTCTAAAAGTAAATTTTTCGAGCTTTTTAGGACTCAAATGGCCCTAAACTTCATAAAAACAACCGAAAAGTTATCTCAACTTGCAGTTTTCAGCCGATTACAAGCATTTTCTCAACAAAGCTGCAATATTTGTCTCTTTTTGGCCTTAATTATACATTATTTTTGCCCAAAGCAGATCTTGGTCTGGGAGGGTGAAGTGGGTACAGAAGTGTCAATTTACCAAACCTATCAAGGCTGAAATTGCTGAAAAACTGACTAGAAGGGTAACAATAGTGCAGAATCTACCTGAGTTGCCATTTCTGGTTGATCTTAAGAACTTTCCGAGCAAAACTGACATTTTTCCATTTTAGCATCTATTTGCATTATTTTTGCCTGTTTCTTGCTTGAAATTTCACATCATTTCTACCTGAAAATGTATCTCAACCCTCAAATACTGTACACATGGAGACCAAACTTTTCCCAAAATGTTCAGAATGATTCTTAAAACACACAGTTATCTGTCTTTTGCTATGTCGGTGCTATACATGATATATATTTTAGCATAAATTTTTCATCCTTTTTTCCTAGAGAACTTCCACTGGGTGCAAAAGTTTACCTTTCTGTGCGGGAAAATTCTAGAGTTTCAATAACACGTACTATTTTGTGCAATGGAGTGGAACCACTCAAAAATTGCGAAAAATTCGAAAATTTCCTAAAAATGCATGTACATTTTCTTTATTGTCATGCTTTGGAGACAGAAAAGGTGGCTATCCCTACTCTCAGAAACTGGTCATGTTTTATTGCTATCAAAATATGCTTATTTTCTGTTTATTTTCATTTTCTTCAGCAAAAGCACATGTTTTCAGCAGAGACTTGTAGAAAAATCAGTACAAAATGTATGTTTTGGACAGCAAAATAGCCGCATAAAGGTAAAATCCTTCGCACATACAGAAAGATGGGCATGCAGACATTAGAGCGCACGACATTAGAGCGCCGACATTAGAGCGCACGACATTAGAGCGCGCTAAATTAGAGCGCGCAACAGTAGAGCGCGCGACATTAGAGCGCGCGACAGTAGAGCGCACGACATTAGAGCGCGCTAAATTAGAGCGCCGACATTAAAGTGCAGTTACAATGATGCGTCATGGATGCAGACATAGGTTTCCTTTCCCACGGAATAAATTGTAACTTTTGGTTTCTAAAAATTGGTTTACAAAAATATACCTAGCACATCTTTTGCTTATCTACCGCAGTTTTATGATGGTTTACAGCAGCAATAAATTTCACGCTTGATTTGCACAACTTACAGTAAATGCGAACAATTTAAAAAATTGCGAAAATGAATATCGTAATCTGTGTCAATAAAATAAGTGAAAAGGGTATAATGGCGTCACACAAAACCTATTGCTTCAAAAATTAGTCCTTTTTCCAGAGGTATGTAAAAAAGTTAAAATTTCTTCATTTGTACATCCACTAATTCAACCAGTGTTAAACTCAACCAGAAAGTGAAGAAAGAATTCAAAAGTCTGTTCATTGCTTTACAAAACAAAAGATACCGCTTGCATTTATCACTACCTGAAACCGAGATATTCATGCGTAGGTATAGTCTGTTTCATTTAACTTTGCGGTTTTCTTTGAATATTTTCCACAAGAATTGGGCTACAAAAGCGGTTTAAACTTTTGATGCAGTAATGCGGCTTAACACTGACACGCGTCCCCAAGTGACTCGACATATTATTTAGTTTGAAACACTTTTGTAGTCACTTTAAATTTTTTCAAAAACCTCAAAGCTAAATGAAACAGACTATAGTTAACTTTGCCCCCGTTATGATAGAAAGCGTATCCAAATCTGAATCGGAAAGTATAGGAATCGTTGCAAATAGTCTCGAGTGTAAGATACAGTAGGATTCTTTTCAAATGCATGCTCCTTTTGTCCGTGAAGTTTTAACCGGCGAATTCTTTCATTTATCAGCATAAAAGTTTTGTAAAGTTACGTGAAAAACATCTATTAAGGCTGCGCTCTGATGTCGCGCACTCTACTGTCGCGCGCTCCAATGTCGCGCGCTCTACTGTCGCGCGCTCTAATGTCGCGCGCTCAGGTCGCGCGCTCTAATGTCGCGCGCTCTAATGTCGCGCGCTCTAATGTCGCTGCGCTCTAATGTCGCGCGCTCTAATGTCGTTGCGCTCTAATGTCGCGCGCTCTAATGTCGCGCGCTCTAATGTCGCTGCGCTCTAATGTCACTGCGCTCTAATGTCGCTGCGCTCTAATGTCGCACGCTCTAATGTCGGCGCTCTAATGTCGGCGCTCTAATGTCGCGCCGCGCGGTTTAGTGTCGGCTTACCAGAAAGATGCATTCCATATACAGATTTTGCGTTGAGAATTTCCCATGTTTTGAGCCATATTTGGCACAAAACTGTGTTAAAAATAGGAAATTTTGGCCTCTATGTAGCTAAAACTACATAAATTTGTTATGAAGAAAGGGTAGTTTTTGATCGTGGTCAAAGTAACACATAGCCATAACAAGAGGACTAAATATCTGGTTCATTTGCAAGAATATACAGGACAATTTGTTTCATATTTATTAAACTTGCTCAACCTTTACCTCCTTAATTTCATTTTCTTATGATAGATTACCAAATCTTGCAAGTTTTCCATGTTCAAATGAGAAAATTGTTTTTATATTTCTCAAAGTTCACAAAAGCTCCTCTGTATCCCCAGATTTCTCAATGTTTTTCAGAAACAATGCAAGAATACTCAAATTCTGCAAGAAAATTCCAAACTCTGCAAGAAACTTTTTGATTTCTACAAGAGGAATTCCGGTTTGTGCTTGGAATTTCTCAAACTTTGAAAAGAAATTTTATAAACTTACAAAAAGTTTCCAAATTTTACAAAAAAGTTTCCAGATTTTACAAAAAAGTTTCCAAACTTTACAAAATAATTTCCAAACTTTACAAAAAAGTTTCCAGACTTTACAAAAAAGTTTCCAAACTTTACAAAAAAGTTTCTAAATTTTACAAAAAAGTTTCCAAACTTTACAAAAAAAGTTTCCAAATTTTACAAAATTCCTATGCTTAAGCACGTAAAAAAGTTTCCAAATTTTACAAACAAGTTTCCAAATTTTACAAAAAAGTTTCCGAATTTAACAAAAAAGTTTCCAAATTTTACAAAAAGTTTCCAAATTTTACAAAAAAGTTTCCAAATTTTATAAAATAATTTCCAAATTTTACAAAATAATTTCCAAATTTAACGAAAAAGTTTCCAAATTTTACAAAATAATTTCCAAATCTCACGAAATAATTTCCAAATCTTACAAAATATGTCTGATTTTTTCGTTAAACCCTTATATGCATGTTTTATTGTCTCATAATCTTATTAAGTATTATGCAAGTTTTCAGTGTGTTCATACAAAAGATCTGCAGTCTACAGAGTGATCCTCTAGCTTTAGGTTGGGGGAGATCTGTGCGAGACTGTGAACCCTTTGTAACCTTTTTCACAACCACCTTTTCCTCACTATGGGTCATTAAATGTTGCCTATAGTAGTCCTGGTGCACTGTTCTATCGTGTTTGCTAAATCTCTCAAATTTCCGGCTCAGCGAATCAGAAGATACGTGTTGTAGCATACCTACAGTAACCCCATCCACTATATTTTGCGTACGTAATTTTTGACTCATATACTTCTAATTTATTGAATTTCAGCTTTATTTGACTGTTAGTTTGTGAGATATAGAAAATCCAGAAAGCTACAGTATACCTACAGTAAGCCAATGTGTAAAGAATAAGTGACTCACGTATATCCTGTTTCTCAAATTTGAGCTCAATCCGGCCATTGGTTCTTGAGTTATGCAGAAGTGTGAACTAATGCAGGTATACTGTAGGTTGCGCGCTAAAATTTTGTACATGTCATACCTAAAATATACTTAACAGACTCTAAAATTTTTAGTCCGATCCGGCCATTGGTTGAAAAAAATACGTGTTATAAAATAGCTACAGTGAGCCGGTACACGATTTTCCATATACATTATTTTTGGCATGTAGTCTTTATATTCTGAACATTTCAGCTCGATTCAACTATTGGTTCATGATTTATAGCCGTTTTATGATATGGTGTAAACTACTCGAGTGTAAAGTGTAAAGTGGTAAAGTGATACGCAAGTTAGAATATTGTATACATTTAGTATGGTAAGTGGTGTTCATAGTTATCCCTAAAAAATAAAATTCTGATAGCTTCCTCCCTCCCCCTGCATTAAATAGGTACTCTTGCTGTAGTGTAAAGTATACCTAGTTGACTTTGATCCGCAAATTTAAAAAGACTCACAGTGAACCCATAGTTGAGGTTAACTATAGTGTGACGTCATCCCCTAGACCGCAACACAAAACATATAGCCTATGCTTCAACACAGGACTATGCTTCAACATAGCCTATGCTTAAGCACTGGCTATACTTTGCACACGCCCCAGGGAGACACGCTTAACTACTGTCGTTTCTATTGTTTCATTTTATTCTTTATTCTGATTACATTTAAATTTTATTTTTGTGCATCATCACGCTATTCTGTTACAAAAAATCATTTAAAAGAACTTTTTGCTTTACATCTTCTTGTTTCACCATACTTACTTAGCTCTCCTTTTTGCTTCTACTGACTGCCGTTATGCGGTTCTGTCTGGCAAACTAATTTTATTAACATATTTTGAGTATTAGCGTAATCACTAAAAATTCTGAATTTCGGATAAATAGTGCTGACTGCTGAGTAGCATAGCAGCCGTCTTATACGCAATGTCTAGTTTAGCTATGCTACGCATAAAAAGAGAATTGAAGAGCTGGAATGATATTGACTATGTCGATACTGAAAAGTCTGGCATTCGGTTGTCGCAGGTGGATGACTCCTTAACTAAATTCAAAGGTTAGCAGCCACAGATTTTATTTGAATTGGAATAATCGTACGTAAAATATGGTCAGAATAGAATTTTTGAAACAGTCATGGATCTTTATAAAACTAAATTCTCTATCGGGACCTCAAGAAAGTGAAATAACTTTGGATAACCAGAGGTTTTTTCATGAGATATTTAACATTTGTTTGTCAGTGTTAAATTTTTCTGGCAATAAAGAATTTAGGGATATGCTATAATTGCACTTCGCGAGCATATTACATATGCGGAGCGTAGGTTTGAAAAGCATGAGCATTTTTAAAGGTGAAGATTTATGAATATTTTTGTTAAACACGAATCTGATTTGACCTACATAAGCGGCAGTATAAATTTACTTAGGCTTATTGATCTCTAATGCCTGTACATTTTAAAGTAAAATTTTTGAAAAATAATGTGCAAGAAAGAATTTCAAGTCGATTTCCCGATACATTTGCATTGGCCTTAGTCGATCCTTTTAAGCCTTTTTCAGTCGTTTAGTCAATCCTGATCTGAACGAAAAGTAATGTAAAACAGCGGCGATTGGTACCGGTCCATATTTATAAAAACTTCATCTTTATATGAAAGAGTATCAAAAAATTTTCCTTTGAATTTAGATTATAATAAATCGTATTCAGATCATCAGAAATATAGGCATGTAGTTTACATAAATAAAAAGTTGTCAAAAATCTGCCAGTTCATTTACGATCCCTAGAATCATTAGCTAAGAGACTGTTAATTGTATTCTTCAGCGAATTCGAAACCGGTCACAACTACTGTTAATTATGTTTTTATGGGTAAAAATTCTTTAAGTCATGCTCAGGCATACAAAACTCTAAAATTGCTAGCGGAATCTGGAAAACCTAGTATGAATAGCAATTAGGCGATCGAAATTCAATACAAGCAAATCGTTCGAAAAGTACGCAAGAGACAAAAATACTAGAAGACATTATAAAAATATTATTTTTCAAGATGTCACAAGTTCTGCTGAAAAACTTGAGAATTTTTTGTGGTTAACCAGCGTTATTCTCCAGTATTTATCGTTGTAAAGAGCATTTCTCCTTATTTTCACCAGGTGAAATAAAAGGACCACCGGATACGCCCTACGAAAATGGCCAGTTCTCCCTTGAAATCATTATACCAGAAATGTACCCATTTAAACCACCTAAGGTAAAATTCATAACGCGTCTTTGGCACCCCAATGTAAGTTCGGCAACCGGTGCTATTTGTTTGGATTTGCTGAAAGATCATTGGGCGGCATCCATGACTTTGCGGACGTTACTTTTATCGGTACAGCTGTTATTGTCTGTACCACAGCCAAATGACCCTCAGGTATGTAAAACACTTTACAAAAAGCCAATTTTTCACTTAGTTCAAGTTTAACTTTCTACTAAGTATTTGTAACTTAAGCCGTCATTTGTAAGTGGCAAGTGCTCAATGAAATGCTTACAAAATCTGTAGGCATTCAATTTTTTCAAGACTTTAATTTTGAGTTCTGTCCTCTAGTTTGACTTTGAAAATTTGTTAAATAATTTCAAGATGGACGCACATCGACGCTATAGCAAAAGATTTATTTCTCAGTAGGTACACCATTTCGCTAGTTCATTTTTTGTTGGAAGCTGCTCATTTAGCGCTCATCATTTATGCAAACACACTGAAAAAAAGTTAGTCAAAGTCGTTTTGTTAGAAAAGGGAACAGAGTTCCGTTTTCTTAATAAGCGTCGAACAAGTATGAGGCGCGAGAACTGAAATCGGACTAATATTTGACCTTGCAGCCATGACTAATGTTGATTTTTAAATACTAAGGCACTTTTGATTGTCATAATTAAAGACCGGATAGTTAAGGGCAGCAACTTTGTTTCTGAGAACGGATTTGAACTCAGCTCATCGAGAAACGGCGAAAAAAAAACAGTTTTAGCGCTCAACCATAAGGTTTATTTGGTTCGTGTTTGCCCTTATTTTCACTTTTTGCCATTATTTCCGCATGAAATGCATGGTCTGATAAATTTGCACTTAATTTTATAAGTTTTAGATGAGACTTGCTCGGTGAGTGGAAGAATTGGTCGTTTTTCGTGTATTATGTTTTTGTAAGTTGTTGTTTTTTCAGTAGGTGATAGCACATTCAATATTCTTGTAGTACGTCCAAAACGAAGGTAAGGCAAAATGTCGAAAGGGCAAAAATAGTTGTATAGTATTGCGGAAAAGTTGAAGACTGATTTCATTTTTCCCCTGGACCGCATTACGCACATAAGTGGGCGGCACTGAAGTTCTGGGGGGAGTGCAAGATTTTCCCAAAGATCAAAAAATGGCCTTAAAAAGGTAGTATGAAGAAAAAACATCATTTTTCAACGTTTCTCATCGAGCACATTTCCATTGGCTTCAGAAAATTGCGAAAAAACAAGAAGATTTCCTAAAATTGAGTTCTGGGGAAGTATTTTGGTTTCTGGGGGTTGCACAGCTCCTACGACCAGGTATGATTACGCAGCATTTTCGAGCGCACGCTACAAGGATATTGCCGCCATCCAAATTAAAATTAATTACTGTGAAACAGTCACTTTGCTGAGAGTTTTGATAACCTGATTACAATTGAAGCAGTCTAAAAAATTTGAGTTGGACTTTATACGTTCATTTATACCATACTTTCGCATTCAAAATGATGAATCTTTTCACGTGTAATAAATTTTTGAATGAATAGCGTTAATCTTTTGTCAAATTGAAAGTATGTGTGGCTGTAAGACGCTAAAGACAAAAGATTTGCATCTAATTAGCTTCGAAAGTATTATTTTTCACTTAATTTTGCATTTTTTTCACCTAAATTTGCCTTTTCTTGCATTTTCTTTGTCCTTAAATATCCAGTCTTTAGTCATAATCCGCAATTTTCACCTAATTATTCACATGCTTATGCCTATAAGATGTTTGTAGGCTGCTTGGTTGACATATTTGCTTACTTTAAGAGCGACTGCCTAGGTCGATGCAAAGGAATCGACATCAAAATGTGCACGAATTTGTTTTTTTATATCACGCTTTGCCTTTTTGTAAAGAATTTTTTATCTTTATTTTGTATGCATGTAATGAGGGCATTCTTAATTAATTAATCGATTAATATTAATTAAATGATTAATAATCGCTAATTATTATCTAATTCAAAAAATTATTCAAAGTTAAGATTAAGTGCCTAATTATTCATAATTTTTACCTTTTCGTAAAATATATTATTATTTTAAGACAAGGTTAAATTTACGATGTCTGAAAACTTAAGGACGCAAGGTGATTAATTTGCAAAGAATCTTTAATGTCGTTAAGTGACAAAAACTTTATAATTAATATTTCTTTTGAAGCAAGCTAATCAAATTGTAAACAAAGAAAATTTGCCTAGAATCTAAAGTTGCTAAAACTCGGGTATCCAAGACGCTAGGTCTATGCGTGAATTTGAGCCACTGCAAATAAGAATCTGGCAATTCGTTTCAATGGCATGTCTCAGATTTCGACCGAACTTTACACATATGTATGTTTACATATATGAGTTATTAACCAGTGTTAAACAGTTATTTTTCAAATTTATGCCGTTTTTCGAGGCCATTTTGGCTCAAACAAGTCTGACTGAACCCCCAAAGTGGCATTGAAGTTGACTTTTCAGCCGGCCGAAAATTAATACGATGAAACGAAAAAATTAAAGTAAATGAAGAAATGCAGTACCTACGTTGCACATAGGCAATACTTAAATTTAACTAGCAGAATAACCACGAAAATAGAGTTTAAAAGCAGATTAACGCAAAATTCAACAATTATTGTTTTTGAAGAATAGTTTCTTCCTGTTTTCTTTTTTGAAAGTCTATTCGTTGTGTTGATGGCTTCAAATGTTGTTTTCCTACATCGAAAGGGTCTCGGTGAGTTTCATTGTAGACAATCTCTGAATATTTTTTCAATGGTTGTACGAGCTTCGTGTGCGCAACTGCTTGCTTTGATGATTTCATTAGACACTAAAAAATTATATTTTCCTATTTTTTCTTTTTTTCGCGAATTTTGATGCCAATAGATACGATCCCGATGTGAAGAATATGAAAGGTCTTGTTTTGCCGCTATCGCATTTTCTGATTATTTTTTATATTTTTGGAAATTTTCAAATGAAACATCGGGCTTGGTCTATAGTTCATTCTTACAGTAAGTAGCCTGCCTGCGCACTCATCCAAGAGAAATACAGTCTAGTCATTTATGAAGTCTTTAGGAGGCTTGTCTAATAAAATCTTCATATTTTTTATGTTCGGTTTATTTCGTTGCCTATAACACCGGCTCAGTTTGAAAATAAGTTGCGAATTTAGGCTCGTCTGATAGAGCTAAAAACGCCTAATATTAAATGGGCTTAATATTGCATATTTCTAACGCTTTTAACGTTTTACATCCCAAACAAAGGCAAAATTTTATAAAATACGGAGATTTTTATTGTTCGATTGCTTATAGCACCATGACGTAAAACCGGCTACCTTTACGTTATCAATCGATAGAGTATATAATTTTCTTTCGAATAATGTAAAAAATGTTGAAAAATAAAATACTATTTTTTCAATTTAAGCTTACACAAAAGCAGTTAGACCTCGTCTGATTACTATGCTTAAAGCCTTTAAACGTTGTAAAGCGGTCATATGAAATGCATTCCTAGATGCAGCAATTGCCTGCCTACAGAGCAAAAAAGAATTAATCAAATCGGTTGAAAATTGAAGAAGAAAAAAGAATTTTGCTGGGGGCAGCCCAGTTGTCACTTTTGGCTTACTGTAATCTTTATCAAGCCATATCTCTACAGTAAGACGACAAGACGCAAAAAAATTCAAGATAGGTTAATCATAGGTAGCGCGATAGCGCTACCTATAATATAGTCGGTCATCCTTTTTTCTAATATGTTTATCACAGCGAGTGCGAAATTTGTTTCCCCCTCACAGCAACAACGGCACACACCTGGGAGGTGCGGTTTTTTTAATCGATGGTTAATTAAAAAATTCGATGCCCGTCTTTTTTTGTTCACACTCAATACCGAGTTAGCAATGAGTGTGTAAAGTGTAAACCGAGAAATCAAATAATTTGCGGAGGGCTCAATTTTTTTAATGTTGCCCCTGAGCTGTAGATTACGAATCTGATCTTGAAATTTCTTTACACTCAATGGTTGTTGCACAAAAATGTAAAGTATACGGGTTTTTTACTCTTTGCTTGTTTTCAGCTTATCTAACTCAATTTTGGTTTCTGTGCAGTCCAATTAATTTTATACTGTAGAGGGTAACAAAATCTCGAGGAGGAATTTTTTCTCTTTTAACGCAATATTGTGTAAAGTAGACGGTTTTTTACTGTTTCCATGTGCAGAAGCATATCTAACTCAGTTTTACATTCTATGCAGTCTGATTGGTTTCAAAAGGTAAACAGTTATAAAATCTAGGGGAGTGTTTTTTCATTTTTTTCGAAAACGTAAAATTTTCAAATTTAGAGGCGGTTTATTGTAAAGAGTCTAGGACAAAAAATATTTTCTTCCTGTAACGTGGTAATTATGTTTAAAATGTGCCTCGTCCTAAGCGCTACACATCAAAATTTATTTTGTTTCTTCACGATCAATATTGCGTTATCAGTGCAGGTGTAAACTTTACACTGGAAAAATTTTTTCCGCCCAGAGCGTCGTGGATGATGAATTTAAAAAAAATGTTCTCCGTAAGGTCAGAATAACGAATCTGACTTTTAAACTTTTCTACAGCCAGTGTTTGTTGAGGTATGAAGAGGTGAACTTTGAATTATACATCTAGTTTCTAATGCCGGTAGATAACTCCGTATTGCATATTGATTTATCAGATTTTTCTTATTTCAGAGGTTTTTGACTCGTCTTTAATAGATAATTATTTTATATTTTTATTATCATAAATGCACTATTCTTGAACTTCATTAGAATGATGAATATTCTTCAAAATAGTATAATCAAGCTGAAATCGGTCGATATGTTGAGTTGGTGCAGTAGCTCACGTGTCCGTTCTCGCATGTGGGTTTGAAAAAAGAATAATGGGTTCAAATCTTCTGAATAATTTATTTTTTTCATTTTTTTAATTCTTTTGGCAAACATGCACTTCATTTGACTTATTCATCTATTTAGCTTCTTCAGATAACACTATTTTGTTTTTTGAATTTCGCCTTAGTTCTCGAATGGGAGTGCAAAGAGTGCGAAAATCTGGGGGTGAAAAGACACATTTTGGTCGAGTTTTCGACTTGTTTATGTCTGCCAGCACCTCCGGTTATGAGTTTTAAGAAATTTTTTCTGACAGAAATGTTCTACGGATCAAGGGCTATCTTGTGCTTACCAGCAAACTTTTCTACAATCAATACGCAGTTAGTATTAGGGGTTTAAACTTTACACTCTAGTGGGTGAGTAAAAAAGAGATTTTATTCAAGATTTCTCTGCCAACTTTTTCGGTTATGAGTTAGAATGGATTGAATAAAATAGAAATAAAGTAACTTTTAAGGGCTACACGTCGAAGCAAGCCGCGTTCAAAAAAACCTAATATTGAATTATTTATGGGGGTGTAATGTTCGAAATCTGAGGTGTAAAATGGGCGAAAAAACAGGTTTTTTTCTCGTATTTTAATTGGTAAATCATATCAAATATTTTGCGGAACATAAGTTTCGCACATACAAACGTACTACAATCAAAGGGCTACAAACTGGCCCAAACCGAATTTATTTACACTCAATGGGTCGTTAGGTTTGAGATTTTTAAAATTTACAATGTGTTGGACACTGGAAAATACGTGTTTGTTTGTTTTTTTGTTCGCCACTTTCTCAGTTCAGAAGTCAGGCAAGGTCGAATAGGATAAAAATAAAGTACTTTCTAACGGATACGCGTCACAGCTCATTGCGTTGTTTTACATCAATATTTATCTTTTTTTGGGAGGCGTAAAGTCAAAAAAATGGGGGAGTTAAACGTGTTTTCTGCCAAGTTTTGGTTTATGAGTCTGGACATAATCACAAGTCTAAAAATGAACCAGAAACCAAATATGATACGCCAGTTTGTTTGCACTCAACAGTGGTGTAAAGTGGTTTACATCTGATATTTATTTGTCCTCGGGTTATTGTTGAGACTTAATTTTTTAATAAATGTTGATCGTAAAATCAGAGTGATATCAGAATTACGAATCCGACTGAAATTTTCTTTACACTCCGTGGTTGTCTAAAGTTTACACTGCATATTAACTTTAGTTCTAGAGCCTTGCGGAAGCGTAATTTTTTTTCAAAATGTTCTACGTAAAATCAGAATTGGGAATCTGACTGTTAGTTTTCTCTACAAATAGTAGTTGTGTAAAGTTTGCACTATTCATTTGTTGTTAATATGTAGTTTATACTACAAATTTATTTTACTTCCAAATCTGAGCGTTAGTGTTCCTTACACTTGATATTTGCGTAAAGTTTATGCTGAAAAACTTTGATCTTTTGTCTTCTTTAAAAAGGATAATGCTGATGTTAAGAACAATATTGTTTTCCGCGTTCTTGGACTGCTGTCATTATTGTGTCATGTTACTGTATGTGTTCACTGACTGATGTACTCGAATCATGCTAATTAAAAGTAGGGTGCTAGCAAAGAAAAATGCTCCGATGGAACATATAAGATGAATATACTTGGAATTGTGGATTATTAAGGATGTAAAAGGAAGGGACTAGGAAAAAGCTACCTTAAGTCGCAAAATCTGATAAAAATCATACTTTCTCTGAGCAACGCAAAAAATCGAAGTATATTCTGCGGCCTCTAAAAAATTGTCTTTTTTAAATAATTTTCAAAGTTTCAGATAAGAGTTTATAAACGAAATCTATAATGTTTACTTTTTTAAATTGCTGGCAAGTAGCAACGCTGACTAGCTTCGTATCCTGATTGATAGAAAACTAAGTGGTATTGTATTTTAAGTTGTCTTATTTTGTTATGAGCATTATAGCAAGCAAAGTAGGGGCCGATTGTTGCACACAATCGTTATGGGCATACTAGTTTACCTGCATTTAGTCTGTTTCAAGTCAACTTAAGCGTTTTCTACTGTTTTAAACCAACAATTTCTTCAATTGCCTTGGATGCATCAATGTTTGCTATTTCATTCAATTGGCTTAGAAAGACTGTTAGTCTACTCAAATTCATTTCCCATAGCTACTGCATAGACTAACGTGCTGCTTTTCCAATCATTTTTATGCTTAAATATTTATTTTAATCTGTTGGCCGCAGAATATACTTCGATTTATTGCGTTGCTTAGAGAAAGTGTGATTTTTAGTAGATTTTGCGACTTTAGTTAGCTTTTTCCTAGTCCCTTCCTTTTACATCCTTAATAATCCACAATTCCATGTATATTCATCTTTTTGTTCCATCAGAGCATTTTTTTGATAGTAAATCATATAAGTAAAACCTATGTGCAAAGTTTGGTCGAAATCTGAGAGGACATGTCATTGAAACAAAATGTTTGATTCTTATCTGCAGTGGCTCTTATACACAGTATGCGCCTCAGTGATTTTTATCCCAATGTACATAGGATGCAGTAGTAGCCGGTCAATATTTGAACAATCAGGAGTGTTTCAAACGCACGGCGCGCTACTGGTCCCAGCATTTTGCTCGCGCTCCTGGTGCTGTGAATGATTTTTGTAAAAACAGGCTGGCTGAATTAATGAATAAAGGATTTGATTTTGATAATGCCTTAGAAGCTTTGAGTCACTGTGAATGGAACATTGAACGATCGATACATAGAATAGTAACGAAATAGAATTGTAGGGCCTAAGTTAATCGGTCCTCAGAAACTTGCCGTTTCATTATTTTGAAAAATTCTTGATTTCATCTGACAAATTATATTTTTGGCAACTTTTATGCACACTTTGCATATTTCACATGCTTAAAATGCTAGAGCGAAGATTTTTCGAAGGTGAAAACCATGCTGAAAAAATTCGCACCAACACAGCATTAATTCTTTTTATGCAACATGACATACTACTGGAATGGAATATCCATCATGAGCTATTCGTTTTTACCGTATTACTAATATTAGCAGGAAAACTGCATGATTGCTCGTCTTGATTATTGTATAGAAATCGTGAATAAATTATTATACAGTCGAGTACAAGTATTGGAGTAACTAGCGAACAACTTCTAAAATTTCTAGCATGTTCCACCAATATAAGCAAGGAAAAATAAAGGATCTTGAGGCAGGATTACACGTGGGCGTGGGGGGTTTGGGGGTATGCACCCCCCAGAAGTTGGAATACCCCCCAGAAATCAAAATACCCCCCAGAATTCAAATTATGAAATTTTTTGCTTTTTTAGCGATTTTTGGATACCATTGGATAGTGCTCGATGAGATACGTCGAAAAATGGTCTTTTTTCGCCATACGACCACATTTAAGACAATTTTTTGACCATTGAAAATTTTTTCACCCCCAGAAATTTTCTCAACCCCCAGAATTTCGGTGCTGCCCACCTATGAGCAGGATTCACTGAGTCTATCTTTCTTTCTACTTTATTCGTTAAAACATCCTCGTTTATCCTGCGTGTGACGGATCAGAATAATCAAAAAAATTTTCGTCAGTATAAATTAAAGCTGGCTGGTCCTGGTCCAAAGCAGAATTTTCCATCTCGTAGCGAGACAAAATTAGTTGAAATCTCTTTCCCCCAATGTTTACGTTTTCAAATTGAATTTAATGACTTCAGATATAAAATTTGAAGATATCCATCTGATCGTTAAACGATTTTGTGTATGTCATAAAAGGTCATTTTGAGTAGGACTGTTCTGTTTTTTGACGGCCTGGATAGAATTTTTTGCGCGTCACTCCAATTTTCATAGTATTACGTATTACTGAAGTTAAGCGAAATAACAAAGAAAACTGTCAAGACTTATTTGCATAAGAGTCAGAGGCGTAGCCAGAATTTTGGTTTGGAGGGGGCGAGAACAAAAATTTCTAAAGAATACTTCTGCAAGGAATGCTTTGATGTGGTACAGTACAGTGGCGCGATGTGTAGTAAAACTGAGTTTTTCGACCATTAGCAGAGTAGCGTTGCTGATTTATGGGTTTCTGACGATCAGCAATACAAAAAGTATTAAGCGGCGCGAAGCTCCGAAATGTTTTATTATTTTTACCGTTTTCGTGTAGAATTTACGGCCTTTTATAGACAAACAGTTCGAAAATCATGAGTGACTCAAAATGCCGTAAAATTGAATCATTTTTACCGCCGTTAACATTTTGTAGCTCTATGAATACTGACAGTCTGACAGAGCAGAAAATTATCAAACTTGTGCGAATCAATTTTCGACATAATGCCATAAGTTCAGGCTTCTAACAGGAAAACTGCGAATTAATAAGTTAGTATGAAGCACTAGAATAGTTTGACTGATTCAGGCTTTTAAACGCAATGCTGGAGCTTTTACAAAGAGAAACAACTGTAACCGGCGGAGCTATGCACCACTTTTCCGAATCCGCCGGAAATTTTAAGAATTATCTAACCCTTTTATCACTTTTTGTCCTACCAAAATTTTTTTTACACGTGCAACTAGATTTTAAGGCTGGCCACAGTGGGGTCCGTTGCAGAGCCCCGGAAAATTTTGTAAACAATGCACTTCAATGTTGAATACTAATGTCAAAATTTCCGCAAAATTGGCCAAATCTTAGTTTTTGAATTAAGCCCAAAAACAGTTAAAATTGATCGACTCACACAAGACTTCTGAGCAGAAATACGTTTTTCGACCACTGCTTAGTATGCAGCAACGGGTCCCTGGAAAATGTATCCATGGAAATTTTGTTCTTACCGTTTTCAGACCCATTTGTAGCCTTCTTATTAACAAGATGTAGTTCAGAAAACAGAAAATGCCTAAAAATACAAGAAAATTTGGCCATTCTTTTCGATTACAATATAATTATGTGTCCTTGTAAAGAAAGACAAACAAAGCAGAGAATGAGCAAATTGGTACACAGTCATTTTCACATTTTTACTATTATGCTGGATTAAGTTATCTGAAGCGCTGGATTATTTTAGCTTATTCAAACTTCTAAACTCACGGATCTATATAACAAAAAATAATGATGGCTCGGCGCCAAGCGCCGGAAGATTTTGACGTTTTTTGCCTTTTTGAACTCAATTTTCTGATCACAATTATTGCACCAGAAAAATCAACAAAATTTTCTGATCAAAGGCATTTCAGGGGCATATGCCCCCTATGCCCCCTAGCTGTGCCCTTGATAGAAGTACAGGGGATTTATAATCATGAGGTGACCATGCATTTTTTATCTGCTAACTTTAACAATGTTTATCTGTGTGCAATACATCGGTGATCAGGAAAAGATCCTGAAGGCGAACTGAAGTAAGTAGTAATCTAGCATAGGACCGGATTCAAGGGGGATTGACGCCCTTCCCCATCTGCCCAAAATCGTTGGCGAGATAAAGGAATGATATGTACTTTACAATAAATTTTAGCCATCAACCATCGTAATTTCTTAAATTTTTAAGGCGCTTCGCGCCAGATATTAGGTACCTACTCATTTATTACATTTATACATTTCCGGCGGCGTGGCGAAGCCATATTGTTGTAGTATTCTCCCATATATTTTATAGCATATGCTAATTCTAAAAGTTTTTGTACTTCGTGTTAAATGCTTCAATATAGGCTTAATGCACAAAACAGGAAATAACGAAATGATTTAAGTCTAAATGTCTTTTGTCGAAATTTCAACAATTTTCCGGTGCTTTGTACCGGGTTTTAGATAAATTTGAGCACTTTTTGTACAAAATTGCTTAAAATTGTGAATTTTCCGCAAAATTTTTTGCACGACAAATTATTTTGACTAAAAATAGACAATACAAAACAGAGAAACCGCTTTTCTGCACGTGAATAGCGGGCTTTTTGACCTATTTTTGATCTTGCTTGCCCTCCAAAAGAATGTACTATTGAAACAAATTACACGAATAGGTAGGTCAAGTCACTATAAATAGATATTCTCTCAAGTACGAAAGATTACACTAATGCCTTGCCCTGGCTCAAGTTTTATAATGCGATCTTATATGACAGGGGGTGGAATTCGGAGGTAAAAGCTCACCGTGGAACGTTTTTTTCGGCTCAAATCACATAAATCTGTTCAAAGTTTACCTCATAAAGTTTATTGGAACTATTCCGACATATTTCATTTTCGCATCGGTCAGTTAGAAAACCACTTTTGTCGTCAGCGAATAAGTTTTGCATGTTATGAACTGAACGGTGTCTTGGCGTTTTACCGTCGAAAAAGCCGGCATTCGTCCTGTCAGAACTGAAGCTTCTTTGAATCGGCTTGAAAGCCGAATTCGAGCTAATTTTCAACGGAGAGCCGCCTAGGATGCTCGTCGTACTTGCTAACGAAAGGGTTGATGCTCCCGTAGACTGCGAAACGAGAAATTTCGAATTTCTGGCTGTCGGACGCGAGAAGTATAAAACGTCGAAATGACTCAAATTTTCGTAAGACTCGTCTCTTCCAATCGGCGTAAAAATTCGCTCGTCAGTTTGAAATAAGCAATCTATGTCCTTAACTGATTCCATGGCTTCCGAGGCATGTTTTCCAAACAAGCTTAGCGACGACGACACATTTGCATATCTGCTCATACACCGCAAATTAACCATAAGTAAATAAATAAGCCAATTATTACAGACCACTGGCGCACGGAAATGAGCGATTTTTGTTCACGACGCAACGCAGAATTTCGGAAAGCGCAGCCACTGGTTACTACACCGGTTCTGTAAATAAACACTTGAAACATTAACCAGAACAAGTTTTGATCCTTTTTGTTTTTGAGATGATTCTTAAAGTGAAAAAATGGAGGTACCTACCGGTGTTGTTCATACATATGTGTGTACCGTATATTCAAACATAGCGAGACTTCAAACTTTTTACGTATAACGTGCTTATTAATTGCAAATTTAAATTTGAAACTCAAGAAACGTTTTAAGTTATCGCAACTTTGTCTACAAACATGAAATTATAGCCGATCACATTATGTGCGCCTTACGCATCGCTTCTAACCTAATATGCGAATCTGGTACGTGTATCAATTAAGTGTTACGCTTCAATCTTTATGCGTAAGTATCTGCTTGGCTTGGCGTACAATTTTGTAGTCAATTGGTTTTTATGGTTTAGCCTCAACCAGTTCAGATACATACGAGTTAACGTAAAAATCTTTCCGAAATGCAAATATCTTAAACGCTTTGCGAATAAAATGTTCACAATAAAATGTTTTTAGATAACTTTAAAATTCGTATAACTGCGTTTAGGTAAAACTGGGTGTGTGTCGGGATTAAGCCTGTCTTAAATCAAAACAAAGAATAATGAATGACTCATTTCAAGGAGCGGTGATAAGCCTCATCCGTTCGAATCCTTGATGCCATCATCATGCTTAAACTTCTGATATTTCCTATCGCTTCGAGACGGATGAAAATATAATGAATTTAACGAATTTTTGACAGTTGCATTTTTTGATAAAATTCCACATTTTTTAGAGTCTTTAATAGATTTCAGGCAAGAACATACATCCACTTAAAAACAATTAGTGATGCAAAAAATGTATCTCGCAATGATTTTTGGCCATCGTTTATCGTTATTTCTCAGATTGATTCTATCAGGCAATGAATGAGATAAAGTTTCCGTGACGTATAGATTTTTTCTGAGAATTAGAAATAAAAATTACGGTCAAGAATGCTTGTCCTGCGAATTGTGGTCGAACCGCAGATTGCGTCCCAACATGGCCACTAGTCCCAACACGGCCACCGTCCCAACACAGCCACCGTCCCAACACGGCCACCAAAATTCCCAACACGGCCACCGTCCCAACACGGCCACCGTCCCAACATGGCCACCGTCCCAACAAAGCCAATGTATCAACACGGCCACTATCACTGTATTTTAATCAGTTAAGTAAGTATTAATAGTTAATTACAGAAAGGTAATTAGGCATGGATATACACGTGGCAGCAATTAAATTGATGACTAAAGTTAGTTTTTCACATGCATGAAGAATTTTGCATGCAACGAAGCATTGTTCTGCACTGTGGTCGGGTTGCACTTGTTGGGCGCATCGGAAACATTGAATATTTGTTAATTGTTTCGAAAAGCGGTAGGTAGTCGGCAGTCGGCACATAATTACAAAACAACATACAGCTTAATTCTTATTCTGAGTCTTTTTAAGTTGTTTTCATCGCGTTTTCTCATTTTGAGTCGTTTTAGATTGTTTTCGACGAGTTTGCTCATGCGGAGTCCTTTAGATTGTTTTCAACGCGTTTTCTTATTCTGAGTCTTTTCATGTTGTTTTCGCATTTTTTTGCTGCAGTTCAGATAATGATAGATTACTATTGCACGTGATCCCTTTGTCTATGTAATTCCAGCGGAAAAGCTTGCTACACAATAGAACAGCCTGTCTAATTTACCGCCTCGTTAAAGTACAAATCTACGTATCAAAACTTATCAATTACCTTCCTATACTATTAATACCTACTTACGGATCCACTTATTAGAATAAAGTGGTGGTGGTGGCCTTGTCGAGACAGTGGCTTTGTTGGGACGGTGGTCATGTTGGGACGGTTGCCATGTTGGGATGGTGGCCACGTTGGGACGGTGGCCGTGTTGGGACGGTGGCCATGTTGGGACGGTGGCCGTGTTGGGACTGGTGGCCATGTTGGGACGTTACCGAACTGCATACGTTTCCTATCAAAATAATGTTTCCGTTATGTATTTTAGATCGACGCTGTTAAGACGATTAATTCACAAAATGAAAATGTGCCTCTTGAACGGTTTGTCGAAATTCAGAATTAAAATGATTTATTACTAAAAAGCGATGCATGCACGTTCAAGTGTGCTTTGAAGTATACCTCCTGCATACGAATTAATGTTTGGTTGATTGGCGCCAGAAAGATTAGCGGAATTACCTTGCAACAACCGAAAATACGTCACACATGCCGCAAAAAGATTTTAAGAAATGCTTATTAAGCGGTAAGCAGTTGGCCAAATATTTAAAAACTTTAGTTTTGAACATCAAGAACTATAACAATCCCATTCCTGAATGCGCTTTAGCAGCAAAAATGAAACTGGCTTTGCTTGAATATAATTTTCTAATTTGCGCTGTTGGGCAAAAGCTTTTAAATTCGACGCAGCTTAGCCTATCGTGCACATAACTACTACTCGTAGTTTCTCCAACTTTATTCCGTAAAAAACGTTCTCCTCATGCAACCTCAGTGATATTAAGCCTTAAGGAATGATTAATAAATAGGTGCTCTTCAATTTTGTGATTTCTGGACGTTCTATTATTTCAAGGGTTAAACAGAAGTATTAAAAGCAAGCACGTTAGCTTCTGGTGCTCTTTACTTCTTAGTGATAAAAAGTGTCTGTTATTAAATTTCTTCGGAAGATTGACACATTCAGGCAAAATGTATAATGAGGTTAATATGATGGTTGAGGAATATCCTGCGATATGTTTAGTCAAATTATGTCTTTTCTCCTACTAACAGAGAGCATGTTTTCATTCGAAAGCGATTTTTTGCTTAAAGATACATTAGGCAATGAAGGCTAAGGAAGGATCCTCCTTCGAATATTGGGTACTTAGACAGCTTAGACTGCTCTAGTCTAGAAGGTGCAAAAAAATAGTTTATGGCGGATGCATTTAACGAAGGTGAAATGATTAATTTTTAGCCTGTTTTATAAATGCAAATTTGCATTGATGGTTCAATATACAACACAAACTGAAACATGTATTGTTTTTCAGTCTTGGACCGTGACAAACAGTAGTCACAGATGGTGAGGGACTGAGTTACTGCGTTCATACACCAAACAGTTTTACAGCCTTAATTATCATGTTCAACTCGAAATTACGAAAATTTCGAGCCCTCAGTAGCAATCACAGCAATCACAGAAAGAGGCTACATAGTCCAACCGAAAACGTTGAATTCCTCAGACTCATTATTGCTACTCAGAGGAATTAAGTTGCGTCTTATCAAAAGTTTTTAAGGTTTTTAAAAATCAAAATCATAATATTCCAATCGAAATCTGCTTAATTGATTCGATTTTAATAGGTTTTCATGCTTAGCACCATCACTCGAAGTTTCTGAGCGATTGATTGTCGATTATCCACTACCATGGTTACAATACAGCCATTCTACGAGCATGTCCAAATCCACTCGAGGTCTCATTCACACTTCTTTAGTGCAACATACAAATTATGATAACATCTTTTCTATAGGTAATGTATGCGATGTGAGCTTAGGTATACGGTCTGCATTTTGAACGTAGCCATTTTTTATAGACCTTTCGAGGATCAATAAATAATACGAGTGGACATTAAGCATTAATCTGCGATGTTGCTAAGGAGAAACGTAACCGTACTCACAATAGAGAGTGCAAAGCATAAGCTTAAATTCAGGAAGTGGTGAGTTGACTGCACTGCATTCTGCTTAGCTTTAAGCTCGCTTCATCGCTTTGTTAGCACGCGAAAGCTGGTACTAAGTCGAAAAAGTATGTCGAAAATGGTGAGTTTAAGAGTCATAATTATAATATTATTAATATTATAATAATTTAAAAAAGAAAGTATATATGTATTATTTCAACATTTGCTTAACTTATTTACTTTCGTCGTAAAATACACACGAAATGATTATATCGAATTATTGGCGTTGCAGAGAGAAGTAGTCAGCATTCATGTCGGCCAAGCCGGCGTTCAAATGGGTAATGCTTGCTGGGAACTTTACTGCCTTGAGGTAATAATTTTAATAAAGTTCCATCATTATTCGAAAAGATTACGCGTGAATAAGTTCGAATATTATGTACAAGCTGTGTTAATGAGAACTCACGACTAAAAAGTTTCATAAAAATGTACCATATTTGATTTCTCTTTACAAGTGCCAAATATTAACAGTAATAAAACTAGAAATATTTTAACAAGTTTTCCCTGAATACAGTAAGAAAGAAAAATTGATGAGCTCTATGCGATGCGCTCGCTGTTAAGACTCTGGTAATTGTTTTTTGCTGTCTTTCGTATACATATTTATAAAAATTTGGTGGTACATTTTTCCCTCATTAATAATTTAGCGTAGAGATGAGGTACGCAAAGATTGATGATTGATATAGTTTATGAAGTGTCATCGGACAATTTGAATTAAAAGGCATGCAAATATATTGCTTAACACGTTTTGTTTTATAATTATAACAATATAATGTCTATGTATTCAAATACCTATGTTCTATATGCATTTGTAATGTCAAAAATATATTAAGGTATTAAATGTCTAACATCGAATTCAGAGTTGGGTGAACAATAATGTGCAAATTTTTGCTAAAGATTTTAAAAGTTATAGTCTGTTTCGCAAAAGTTCGGTCATAAATTTTTAAAGTATCTCCGACAATAAGCTGACAGATTTCGATTACAGCATTGATTTGATATATAATTATCGTAACCCTTGGCTTACTGTCGAAGAAAATTCTTAAAATTTATGCACGAACTTCTCGATGGCCAGTGCTTCATGTCGTTTCCGCCATGGCGGGGTTGGTATAATCAATGGCGGATACACGATTTCCTGTCAGGAGGCGGAACCCCAATTTTTCTCAAACGATTGGAAATAGTACCAGAATTTTCGTTCATTATGAGCAAAATTGCAATTTTCCGTTATTTTCTTGTGGGTAGAATCCTTTCTGCTATAGAAAAATTTGAAATTTCCTCGAAAATACCTATGAAAAATATGTATGCTTCTCACGATTCTAATCACGGAGAAAATCATTTAAATTACTACACTTTTATTTAAGAATTTCATGTTCGAATCAAAAAATCTTCGCTGCACCTGAAACTACATTCTTGGCACGAAATCGGACTTTTTGACAGTCAATAAAATTAATGAAGGTCAATAATAAGTACTAAAATTTGTAAGATCTGACAGACAATAGCCAAACATCCGAAGAAAAAGTAGGGAGAGACATAAACACCTCCACCCGTTCTTAATTTGCCCTTCGGTATAATCACACAGGAATCATCTTATACGACATATACGCTGCTGCTCCACTGCTCTGGCATGAGTAAACGTTTCGGAAAATCGCAAAAACTTCAGTTTTTATTACTGATACCTGACGGCGATTTGTAAGATTTTGCGGTTGATCAATAGTAACTATTCATGCAATGGCCGGTCTAGGGGGAGTCAGTCGGTCTGAGGGCAGCCAAGAGCTTTTTTGAGCCGAAATAGCCTCGAAAACGGGTTTAAATGCAGTGCTTAAAATTATGTCAGTCTACAGCATTTGGATAATTTCATACACTTCTGTAAGAAACTTGTTGATTTTCACCAATTTTTGATCTTTACGTTGCCTTGTTTTTCCCAGAAAATTTTCCATTTTTCCATTTTGAGACTAGTAGACCCACAAAGCCTTCCGAACCCTAAGATCACGTTCGGGCTTTTATATTATTATTTTAAATAATATTCATTATTTATTATTTATACTTAGTCTTATTCTTATCCTATCTCCTCTGCCCGGACCAGTCATGCTGTGCATTAACGATGCATTATAGGTTGTTTTGCATGGTGTTTTTTCAAAAAGGTTGGCTTACTTTATGCGCTTGAATATCATTTGTAATTTATTCACTTGATTAGATCTTGAGAAGTGTACTTTTAACCACTTAATTCAAATAATTTTGCATAATTTTTGAAGCACGGGATTCAGCCAGATGGTCAAATGCCGTCAGACAAGACGCTGGGTATGGAAGACAATTCCTTCAACACCTTTTTTTCGGAAACTAGTTCCGGCAAACACGTGCCTCGAGCGATTTTCATTGACCTCGAACCAACACCTATAGGTTCGTGTCTTATTTTTACCTGACTAACACTTTGAACAATTTCAAATAATACTAAAGAGAACGCAAAAACGAGTTAGATAAAACTAAGCAAGGCCATATTAATTAGAGTAATGTAAAAAAGCGATCTTTTGTTTGAGACAAAAGATATATGAATAAGACGACCTATAAAAAAATAATAATCTAAATTATATTGATACGCGTTTTCCTCATTTAGATCAAATACATATCTTTTGTTATACCCTCAACATGTTTGCGATTCACAAACCTTATTGTTTCTCTTTGAAGTTTTGAATAAATACAGAGAAACGTTTCCTAGAGATGATTGCTCCGTATTTATATAGAAGCAGGCTCGGTCACGATAAGGATGGAAGAGACGTAAACAAGAGAAAAAAGTATCATAAGAATTTCAGCTGTAGAATAGATCTGGTTTCGAATCAAATAAATAGCTAATGCTCATGATCGAAAAGTGAAAAACTCAGATTGCCCGATCTTTCATCTCTTGTATTCGTTTTCCTGATTTGTGTGGAATTGATCAAATATGCATATTGTCCACAGAAAACAATGCGCACGAAGGAAAGGCTGAGCATTTCAGTCCTTCCATTACGACAAAATCTTTTGCACAAGTGACTTGACTTTTAAGAATTGTTATTAAAAGTGAAACTAACATTTCAGTAATTACGTTTAACTGGTCTTCAATGTGTCGTGAATGGTCGGCTTACTATTAATAAAAATTCATACAAGTTAATAATTAGTCAGCTTGCTGTCAACAAAAATTCTTATGCCATGATACAAGTTAATTAGTCAGCTTGCCGTCAACAAAAATTCTTATGCCATGCCTGAACACATTTGTTCTATGTATATTTATTATTCTATTAATCATTTACTTATTGTTTATTTATTTATTTGTTTATTTTTTATTTATTTATCGGCTCGTTTATGAAAAATATTTACTTATTTAGTCATTTATTTATTTCTTTATTATTTTCTCCTATCTATTGAATCGTCGACATGCTAGTATCTACGTACATACATACATACATACCTTTCTGAGCTATCAATTCTTTAATTACTGAAAAATTGACGATCACCAAAGCAAATTAACAGATCTTCTTCAAGAAGAGCGAGCATGTGCAGGTGAATATTCATGACATTCTTGGTGGTATGTTACAGCAAAATAAACCTCATTAGTAATTACATAAGCTATGAAAAATATGTTTTTCGTTTGTGATTTCATACAGTTACATAAACAAAAAACGAGGGATGAAATTAGCAATTTCTTGACGATTCGCAACGCAACCATCCTTGACTAAATTAATTTTTTATGAAAACGTGTTATTTTTTCACATTTGTTTTGTTTTTGCTAATACCTTATATTCGTTGAACAACTTCGATACTACAAAAAAAATTTTAAGATTAAGCTGTTAGGCCTCTCGCCTGGCTTTAACATGAACACAAATTAAAGTTTCGTTCAATACCGCACGTTGATTGGGTTTTTAACCTTTAGGTAAATTGCGGAATCATAGTGTTCCATAGATGAGAAATTTTGAGAAAAGTGTAACTTTTCTTTTCCATTGAACCATGTGGTGAAAATGGAATAGAATGAAAAACGTTTCGACTCAGCCTGTCAAAGATTTTGGGACGATTGCAGTCAGTTAGAGGGAGAACCAATCAAAAAAGATTTCGTCTTTTAGATGAAATTCGCACTGGCACGTATCGCCAATTGTTTCATCCTGAACAGCTTTTGACCGGGAAAGAGGATGCTGCCAATAATTATGCCCGGGGCCACTATACGATCGGAAAGGAAATGATCGACGTTTGCATGGATCGGCTGCGACGTCTGACAGAAAACTGCAAGGGCCTTCAAGGGTTCCTTGTGTTTCACAGTTTCGGCGGTGGGACGGGAAGTGGATTCACCGCCTTGCTTATGGAACGACTTTCGGTGGATTTTGGCAAAAAAGCCAAATTAGAATTCTGCGTTTATCCGGCGCCTCAAGTACACACGTATTTTCTGCATCAATTATCTCAAAATGAATTCAAACCTCTGAATTAATTAACAGTACACCCCACTTGGAAAACGTAAATTGCTTTGTGCAATTTTATGAGAAAATGCAGTCATTGAATTGAATGTAGAACTTAATTTTGCAATAACTATAATTTTACGACTTAAAAGAAATTGTTTTGATTTTTTAAGTACATAAATTTTTTATTCATCAATTCGCACTTTTTTATTTATTTATTTCCAGCTTTTATCTGTAATCTTCCAACTTCTTATTTATACCAGATATCGACTGCAGTAGTAGAACCGTATAATTCCATTCTGAGCACGCATACTACTCTGGAACACAGCGATTGCTCTTTTATGGTGGACAATGAGGCGATTTATGATATTTGTCGACGAAATTTAGATCTTTCGAGGCCAACTTACACTAATTTAAATAGGCTCATAGCTCAAGTTATATCATCTGTTACAGCGAGTCTTAGATTTGATGGTGCCCTTAATGTCGACCTTACAGAATTTCAGGTAGAAAAATATGTATCACAGAATTTATAAATCCCGTCAGCTTATTCATGAAATGGGCGTTGAACTTTATTCCTTTGCATGATAAAGAACACGCGCATTTTCATCCGATGAAGCACTTCGCTTTATCAAAAACTGCTAATTTAAAGCACATGCCTATTTTAGTCAACAAATTCAATTTGATTTGCGAGGAGTCTGTGTTTGTGAAATATTTCTTCAAACTTCTTGCTTAATTTGGTTGAAGTCAATGCATTTCTTGAGGATAAAAAATTGCGCATGGGCATAATTTTGTATCTTTTATTTCAAAACAGCAAGCTCTACGTTACTCAGAATTCTTACGACAAGCAGCATTTCGTACATATTTTGCCATGGTCTTCAATAATTTTTTAGTACGTATTCTGATGCATAATTAATCGTGTTATCTTTTTTTATTATTTGTTTAATTGAATAATTAAAGATTACAAGTTGAATGCATAACTAAAAATTCAGGCGTAAGAAAATAAATAACAGATTTCATGCAGGCACTGATAAAGAATCTTTTCTTGAATTTCTCGCAGCGTGAAGTTCTGACAGAAAGATTTTGTTGGGTAATTTTTTAACATCCAAGTCGTTTAGTTTTTTGCTTGAGCGATTAAATTTGTTTTTGTAGCCCTTCGGTAATTAAAAGTAATTTCATGAGGGAAGGTTCTTCACACATTCACATGTGTGCATAAAATTATACAAGTTGTCTTTATAGAGTCCCATATCTTAATTGTATATATTTTTGAAAACTTAGTGTATTTTCGATCTTCCCTAACATATTTGAATGGGATAGTACCTATCCTTCTAATTATTGTTATAGATACACAAGAGAAAAAGTGATTTTTCTTCTTAGAAAATAACATTCTAAATTTAACTGTAGCCGCTTAAAAATTCGTTGCCTGATATTATCCCTTTAATTTTTATTACTGTTCAGACCAATCTGGTGCCATACCCGAGAATTCATTTTCCGTTGACCACGTAAGCTTTAAATAATTTCATTCTTATTGGTCGATAAAATGCTTTGCTGCCAAATTTGATCTTAAAATACAAAATTCTGTGCTAACGTACAATGAATAAGACCTATGCATATATGTAAAAAAGGCAACAATAAATACGTAATAATATGTAACGAAAGGTTTAAATGCTCTGTGAATATTCAAAACATCCATCAATTTTCGGCTGCACGCGTATCTCAGGAATTAAGTCGAAACTTTACAAATTTATCTCACTTCTTTAATTCTGGGGATTCTGCTGTGAAGTATACGTAAATTATGTACCTTCACATACAGAACTCAAGCGCACGTTGTCCTATCTACCGAATTAGTTTTTGAAAATTTTTGGACACTTCCTCGCACGCCATGATATTTTTAATTACCGCGCTAATGAAACCGATTCTAAGGAGAAATTTTTGACATGCAGTACTTCGGTGTGCAGACAATTAATCGCCAACAATTAATCGCGCACAATTAATCGTGAACAATTAATCGCTGAACAATTAATCGTCTTAACAATTAATCGCCGGGACATGTAATCGCCTAATATACTTATATGTATGTATTTATAGTAGAAACAATACTTCACTTGAAACAAAAACTGTCGTTGCAAAAATACTCCGAATTTGTCTAAAAATTGAAACTGTGTGACAAGCCACGCCAAATAATAAGTAATATCCAGCTCTCCGTAGCTATTCACGATTCTTTGAATAATACTGTTCATAATCATCATTTCGTTTTTACTTTGTTCTAATCGTATCGCCTTGAAAAATTTCCAAACTGTGGAGTGATGATTCTGAAGCGTTTTTTAGAATCAATTTTATCGAAGGTGTAAAATTCTCGACGCTTCACGCCATATTCTTATGTTTTGACTATATTTTGTTCCATTTGTTTGGGGGGTTTCACCCCTCCCTCAGAAAAATTTTCAACTCCCCCAGAATTCGCGATTTTTCGAAAGTTTCCAGAAATTTCATGAAAATTCGCAGAAAAGGTGATTTTTAAGCGTTTCTAGCTATCTATTTGCTCAAAAGTGTCAAACTTTTGGCGCTTCGCGCCATAAACTCATGTTTTAACTACATTTTGTTCGATTTATCCGACTTTTTTGATTTGTTTCGAATTTTCTTGTGCTGTTATGCTCTATAGAGATAGAGCATCGTAGAAACGCCGAAAAACGATGTTTTTTATGCGCACCAACTATTTTTAGGTCCAAAAGACACCTCAAACTTTTACCCTCCCCAGAATTCCTATGCTGTGCATGCTTGGTTATTAACGATTAAATAGACCCACGATTAATTGTGTGCACGATTAACTGTTCTGCGATTAACTGTTGGCGATTAATTGTTCACGATTAATTGTTGGCGATTAACTGTCATGTAATCGAGTACTTCCATGCTTTTCTGGGACAAAAGCGTGTTAATCGTGACACTTTTTACGGACTTAACTATGAAGTATTATAAAATCACATCAACTACATTCACAATTTTTTCAAGTTATGTTTTTCATTTTCGTCCGTTTAATAGAATCTAGAATTTAATTATTTGATTTAATATAGTATTTAATTTCAACTTTAAAATTCAATTAAAGAAATCGCTTATTGCTTCTTAAATTAGTTGCAAATTTGTAATCATTTAAACCAGACAGGTCTCATGAAAGAGACGTTTTTCACATATATACATATATGTGCATATCATTAAAATATATTATCTTGCATGTTTTAAAACGGGTACTGTATAATTTTACTCATTTGATTCAATAGTCAATGTGATTAAAAATATTTTAAACGGCAGATTCAGGAATTTTGACAAGACGGATCTCAATTTTTTCAAAAGAGAAATAATGGTAAAAATCTGTTGTTTTACGCAAAATAGCAATTCTGGTCATAATTTATTTAAGAAGTTTTTGCAACTTTGCGTGATAATCGCAATAAAATGAAAGTGCTTTCACTTTTAAACAATTTAATGAGTATAGTTAAAAAAGCAGACTTCCTGCACGAAACGCTGGAAAAATCTGGAAAATTTAGGGTAAGAATTACTCATTGTTTACATGCATTCATTTTAGGCAAAATACGATGCTATTCGGACGCTGAGCGTCTAAAATTTTCAAAATTATTGCAGAAAAGTAGAAAAAGAGTGCTAAAATAAATGATATTTCATCTTAGAACCAATGTTGTTGGCCACAAAGTCTTCGTACAGAAAGCTACAATAATATTTTCAGACTGCGAAGAAAGTCAATGGATTGATAAGTATGCAAAGCACTGGATTCGGAATTATTCTAAACGATTGTAAAATCATACTATGCTCATTTATCTATTCTATTTGGGCTGATGGTAGCCATACATGGACAGAAGCCGAATCCTGAAGGGCTGGGTGGGGTGGTGTAAAACCGGCAAAAATCTCAAAAAAACATGCCAAAAATTCAATTCCGTGGTCTATCAATTTTTATGGGTCTACTGGATTCTCGGGGGGGGGTTCTAACACCAATTCCCCACGCCCATGTGTGATGGTAGCACTCCCATCCGCCGCCTTAAACATATACATACGTGCAAAAACATACTATATTTCATGAAATATATTGAAAAAAAGAGAAATAACTCTTCCGGTTAATATTTTTGACATAATTTGGTAGAACTCACAATCCTGCATCGTGCGTTGTTATTCCGGTGAATGAGTGTTGAAAATTTTATCAAGTTATGCACCAATAATCTCGGCTGAGAAGGCGTACCACGAACAACTGAGTGTGGCCGAAATAACGGCTATGTGCTTTGAACCGACAAATCAAATGGTGAAATGTGACCCACGCCACGGAAAGTACATGGCTTGTTGCTTGCTGTTCCGTGGAGACGTTGTACCCAAAGACGTTAATGCAGCTATTGCTCAAGTTAAAACTAAACGTTCCATTCAATTCGTGGATTGGTGTCCTACAGGCTTCAAAGTCGGAATAAATAATAATAAATAAATTTTTTTTTCAAATGTTTGCAGGCACGTAGGGCCTTTTATAATTTTAGGGAAACAAAACTTTCATGTCACTCATCTCAACGAATGCCAAGACATTGGCAAAAGTAATTGTAGTGTTCAGCGTCTCTTAGCGTGCTCGATTCGCTGGAGAAGAATAACTTTTATGAAAAACTAAAAAAAGTTTTACTTCATTCAATCATATAAAAAAGCTTGTGTCTCAGAAGTTTAATAATTTGCAATCCATACATGGACAAAAGCGGGTCTCCCCATCTATACCAGCTGCTCAATCTTTTAATTGGTTGTCTTTTTGCAAAGCGGTCATTTGGTTGATTGGTTGGTTGCTTAGTGTTTGATTATTAATTACTTAGTGTTTGATTATTAATTATTGGTTTTTTGATAGGTTATCGATTACTGGTTGTTTATTTCATTGGTTGGTTGGTTGATTGATTGGTTGATTTTCAAGCCATTTCCATGTATTTTTCTAGATTTATCTTATTTTTTCAAATTGCTGATTAGTTAGTTTTCGAGTCATTTGTATGTACAAGATCCATAATTTCTCTCCGATTTGTTTGACATTTTGCAAAGCGTTTGATTGATACTGACAGGTCTCCCCATCGATACCGACCCGGCTACCATTGATACCTGGTTGGATAAGTTATACCGTTTGTCCACGTATGCTTATATTTATTCTGGGTTCCTTTAATGTGCGCTTAACGAATGTGTTTCTTTGCTCGTGCATTCAATATATTGTGGGGATAATCCCGTCATCCGCCCTCAGTTAAGCAGGCACGTAGCTATAGAGGATAGGGGGAATAGTCCTCCGCAAAATTTTGGAATTACGATTATTTTGTATAACAGTAAAAATTGAAAATTCTTGAAGCGCATTTTAAATTCTGCTAGAATAGATTTTTGCATGCCTTTAAGCAAATAAGGCCAAAGTTTTAGGGTGCTTTGCGCCGGATTTGTTCTTTTTTTGTATAAGTTTTGTCTTCTAAAGAGACCAAGTTTGAGTAAGACACCATGAATGAGTCAAAATTTTCTGGCGCTCTGCGTAGAATTATATATATCCCGTACCATCTGCTTTTTCTTTGCAATGTACCAGAATTCAGTACAAAACAAGTTAAACAATTTTGCGTCAAGCCTGAATACAGATATATAATGTTTGAAAATCATTTTTCTCTTTAGGTTATTTCTCCCAAATACGTAGAGGTCTCTAAGAAAAGCTCAAAAACACTATTATTTTTGCCTGTCTACAATATCCGACTTCAAATTATAGTGCCCCAAATTCAGAAGGTCAGCTACGTGACTGCGGCTAAGTGTCTGTGCTTATGCATGTAAAATTCAGTAATCTTGGTCAAAACGTCACACCGGAAAATGGCATGTGAAAGAATCTTTGATAGTGACTAAATTGGTAAAATGTTCTCGTTGAAGTATAAGTCGTTTTTATATCATTGGGACCACACGTGGGCGTGGGATGTTGGGGGTATGCACCCTCCAGAAGGCCGAATATCCCATAAACCAAAATACCACCCAGAATTCAAATTTTTGATTTTTTTCGGTTTTTTTCGCAATTTTTTGATGCCAATGAATAGTGCTCGATGAGAAACGTTGAAAAATGGTGTTTTTCTCGCCATACTATCATTTTTAAGACCATTTTGACCTTTGAAAAAATTTGCAACTCCAGAATTTTGGTGCTGCCCACCTATGATTTGGACTTCAAATAACGACGTGAGAGGCTGTAACATAACTGAAATTTCAAGGATATTAAATGGTCAAAAGCTATGTCTAAAATTAGCATCATAAACCTCAGAAACACATCATGATAGTTATAGAATCGTTAATATGCAGCATTTACTGTATGCAGGTCGGAATAAATTATCAGCCGCCAACCGTAGTGCCGGGCGGTGATGTAGCTAAATTACAAAGAGCCGTATGCATGCTTAGCAATACTACTGCCATAGCTGAAGCATGGGCTCGGTTAGACCATAAATTCGATCTGATGTACGCAAAACGAGCCTTCGTACACTGGTAAGCAACGTAAGAATAAATTGAAAATTAAGTGAATGTAGATCTGGCTTTAACATGTTAGGTAACTCTTTTGTTTCAGTCCATTTTTGCAAAATTCGAACTTTGTACTTTACTTCAGTACTTCTTATCCCTTCTTTTTAAATTATTTCCAGCTTGTACATTTATTCTTAATGATTATTCCACTACTAGGGAATTTTGGTTGCCATATTTATATAAGCAAGAAATGCTTATCCGCATTCACTGGATGAATTGAACTGAATAACAAATTATGGCATTAAATTTCTATTGAAATTATTGTTATATTTAAGTGATGTTATAACTTTTAAATATCAACACACATCATTTTGATTAGCTACCGGCTAAAGCAAATGGAAAGTTTTCAATGCTCAAAGAGAATAGAAATTCGATTGAATAGACAGGAGTCTTCTTTTTTCTTTTGTCTCATCAATCTATGTAAAAGAAAGCCGAATTTTTCTAAAATGAAATTAAGTAAGCCTTGTGAGTTTTGCGAAATCTGTCGGATCCATGTGGTCCAAACTTTCTATGAACGTGCATCTTGGTGTGCAAATGTATTCAATATTAGAATAAGAGGCATTATACAAATATCCTTTTCCGACTTTGATTTTCTTCATCGTATCTTCAGCGAAAATTTTCTTGGCTCATTTAGGTACGTTGGAGAAGGCATGGAAGAAGGTGAATTTTCTGAAGCACGGGAGGATATGGCAGCTTTGGAAAAAGATTACGAAGAAGTGGGCATCGATTCCTTTGAGGGGGACGATGTTGGCGATGAAGAATATTGAAATATTTTGATTTGAAATGTTGCATTGCGTTGGCTTAGCCTCGACGATTACTATCTGTAATAAGTGTCGTTAATCATCTTTTTATTCACGAACCTGTACATTTTATTTTGCATAATATTGTTACATACATTCTGACAAAAAAGAGAATGAACCTGTTTGTAAGGATATATTTATCTTTTTAGCACGATAAAGATATCCTTATTTGACAATTCTTCTATCTTAACTTTATCTTTATTTCGCACGGAAATTTAATTCAATGTTTATTTATCTGTCTAATTTTTACTTATTTTTCAAAAGCAAAAAACTTTCTACTGCACTACGCGCTTTCAATGCGCTCATTAAACAGCAACTGGTATCAACATTCACGTGTATGTACATAACACGTACCCTTCTTATTCCGCTGTTCGGGCATAGACCCCACTTCTTCATTGTCCGTTCTTTGAATGTCCCACATCTTTGAACGTCTCATCTCTCCGAACGTTCCAGGTGTTTCTTCTGGTTTATTGCAACTAAAGCATCTTTATTTGGATTTGGCCTTTATTTATATTGTTTTTTTGTGTGCTCTGCTAGACAAACATTATTTGACTCTATTTTTCTTATTTGTCAAGAAAACATGGGTCTGCATGATCACGCAAAAGTCATTTTTTGCATGCCAGGGAGCGATCTTTGGTTAAATTTAGGACTAATATTTCTCCGATTTCGCTTATATTTCAATGTACCACTTTGTAAGTGAAGATGAGCACTTAAATACTGATCGAATTCATGCGCTAAAACTCGATCAATGCTTCATCTTTGTCTATTTCTTGTGTAAAACAGACTGAACATGCACAATTATACAGCAATTTCAGTTCGGTTGAGTAGCGTGTCTGGTGCGAGCTGAGCTCCAATTTCGAGTCGTCAGCAGGTGAGCAGCACCAAAGTTCTGGGGAGGGGTGCAAGATTTTTCAAAGGTCAAAAAACGACCTCAAAAATGGTATGTCAAAAAAACACTATTTCTCAACGTTTCTCATCGAGCACTATCCATTGGTTTCAAAAATTGCGAAAAAATTAAATTTTGGTTTCTTGGGGGGTACATACCCCCACACCCCCCACGCCCAAGTATGGTCGCCAGGAGGCTGTCCAGTGGCAGCACTCGTGGAACTATCACATTCAGTCCCTGGTTTTCAATGTTTCCGGGGCTCTACCCGGATGCCCGGACCCCGCCGTGGACGGCGTTTGCGCGCACCACCGCAGACTCTCAGCCAGCCGTGAAATTGAGGGTGTTCAGGCAGGCCTCAATACGTCTTCGGTTGCATTTTATGGTTTTTTTTCTATTTTTACTCTTTTTGAATCCTTTATCTTGAAAATTCTTCATGTTTAACCGATTGTAAATATATTTCTGCACTTTTCTATTTGTGTCTTTATCTTCACCTTTATCTTTTGGATTTAAAAATTTCTATATTATTTTTATCTTTATCTTGCAGAAAAATAGTGGGTTCAGATGACAAATAATTTTATAAAAACTATTTATAGTACTATTTATAGTAGATATATATGTTCTTTAATGTATGTGTACATACATACGTACGTATGTATATATATTGCACGAATTCGTTCTGTAAACTATGTAATTACCTTATTAACTACTTTAGTACCTAATCGATTATGCACCTATGTAACTCGACGGAATAGCGAAGTTTTTTAGATCATACATAGATCGAGCGGAAATCGGGTATTACAGTAACGAGGGAATTAGGTGCAGATTCAGGGGGCGGCTGTCGTCAAAAATAGTTGGGCGCAATAGATACTAATGTAAATTTTTTGATGATTTTGGCTATTTTATATCAAAACGGGTACTTCAATGACATTTACTGACTTTCTTGGCGTTCTAAAAACCTTAATTTAACGTCAACGACGAAAAACCCGATAATTTAAGCCTAATGAACGGAGTTCTTGTACAATTTTTGACACTATTCGGACAATTTGGGGTTCTGCCCCTCCCAAGTCAGGAAATCCTGGATTCGTCACTGCAGGGAATTGATTTGCCGAGCAAATTCATGCACTATAGTCCGTTTGAAAATTCTTGAGACTTTTTCAGTACAGTGATTCGAAAGCAGGAAAAATTCAGGCAATTAACGTAAGGGCTTTCATCCGGTTGGCTCTAAAACCTTGTGCTTTGGCACGCTGGGTCAGTTCTGATCTTAGGAGCTGTGAGAGCGTGCCCGGCAGCTTCGCGCAAGAAAAATGCGTGGTACCTATATCATACGCGCGGAGTCGAACTCTTTCTTTCTCGCAGCGAAGTGAGCGGTTATACCGATAGACCACTTGGGGAAGCAGTAACGAAATTTTAAATGGTACATAACTCATTTTAAGTACATTTAGCGATTCAATTGATGCGAGAGGCGAGCATTAAACAATTTATCTTGGCCGATTGGCTAAATAATACTTTTGAATCACCATACATACTGTAAAAAAGTCTCAAGAATTTTGAAAACAGAGGTTAAAAAACAGACTATAGATAAACATGCTGCATGCGTTTGTACACACATCGAAATCAATAGGCACGTGAAGCTCTATTTGCTAAATTGCATTACTGCCATGCTCCCGCCTTGTTTAATGCAGCTCAGCTACCTACTGAAAAGTGTCTTCCATTCCATATCATGCACAACTTTTCGTGAAATACATATGTAGATTGTGTATGCATATGCATGACAGTGTTGTATGTATAGTCTATTTCAGGAAAACTTGTGCATGAATCACAACTTTTGAGTCAGTGTAAATCGAGTACAAAAGCTCTTTAAACTGAAGAAACAAATATGATAGGTATGTATTGTGTATAGCAATCGATAAGTGTATGAAGTTTAAATGATGTGCAAAATTGTATAACAGTAGGCTGCCTGCAATCCACTTTTTTACTTACTCGTTTGGACGCTGAAAATTGATTTTCATGCACAAGGTTTCGTTTAACAGACTAGTTACACCAAAATTATAAATTTAATAATTAAAAAGTCAAATTTTTCATTCAAAAATCGAAAAATAGACATTTACTGTATCTATGATCGTTAGTATGGTCCACTGTTTTCTATTCCATTCCACTTTTTGCTCTATTTGTCGACTAAAATTTTGGGGAAAGGAAAAAATTTTTGGGCCTGGTTAGCATTTGTGGAAATTTTTTGTAATGTTAGAATGCGTTTTAGAGAGTAAAACTGCAAAAAATTTTCGGCGCTTCGCACCGAATTGATATTAATCTTACTTGTTATTAATCTTTAAGCCGCGCCGCGCCAATTGCAGCATTTTTATCGACAATCTGGTCTAGAACATCACAACGATTGAAAATCCTTATCTTCTGCACGGATTTGGCTAGTTATCGTAATGCGAAACTGCGTTTTAGAGAGCTGAAATTTCAAAATTTTTCTGGCGCTTCGCGCCATTTGATAAATTATAGTTTTTACTTTCGAAAGCGACTCCAGAATTGGCTAAAACGCTTTAATGAAGGGAGGAAATTCAAGTTTCAACAGAAATAACGTATACTGATCGTGATATTTCTAGTAAAGCGCGAAATTTTCATACAAAAAGTGCATCAAACACCGCTATGGCGCTATAACATATGCACGGAGTAGGTAAAGAATATGGTACTTTCAGAATACTATATAATAAATTTCATAAGAGCGGATTTTTTTGCTCAGTACTTAGAATTAGAATTAGAATAGTTTATTGGCTGAATTACATGGACAAGACATGTTACAACAAATACCAATACAATAATGCTAAGAATTATTAAAGGAGGAATTTTAGGAAAGGAATTGTCAATAAATGCAAAAAATGACGCGAAATAAGTGAGTTGGTATGTAAGTAAAGCCAAGGCGTACAGGCAGTGCACTTACATACGTCCCTTGAGAAATTCTAATAAATTATGCTTTGAAACCAAAACCCCAAACTGTTTAAAATTTCTGCAGTCAACAATACATTGTGGCAATGTATTCCAAATTCTAGCCACCATGTTTGCAAAATCGTTCTTTCTACAATCCAAATGAGATTTTCTAATATACAACTTTATGTCGTTATTTGACCTAGTGCCCCTGTTAGGTGCAGATTCGAAAAAATCTGAAACAGGAGGCAACTGTCCCTTAATTATCCTAAAAGCAAAAGTAAGGTCAAAATAGATACGCCGTGTTTCGAGTCCTTCAAGATCTAACAAATTCAATCGTTCGCTATAAGACAAATCCTGCTGTTGATGCCGCCAAAGTATTCGTTTTGTAAATTTACGTTGAACATTTTCAATTTGGTTGATGTCTTTTATCAGGTAAGGATTCAAAACCACCGTGCTATACTCTAGTATCGGTCTTACATAAACTTTAAATGCTTTCACCATCAAATCAATATTCATGGAAATAAAAGTTTTTTGTATCAAAGAAGCAACTCTGGAAGCTTTGGATGCAATATTCACACAATGAATACTATAGGACAGGTCATTACCACACGTGGGCGTGGGGGTGGGGGTATGCACCCCTCAGAAGTTGAAATACCCCCCCAGAAATCAAAATACCCCCAGAAATGAAATTTTGAATTTTTTTGCTTTTTCAGCGATTTTTTGATGCTATTGGATAGTGCTTGATGAGAAACGTCGAAAAATGGTGTCTCTTTCGCCATACGACCACTTTTAAGACCATTTTTTGACTTTTGAAAATTTTTTCACCCCCCAGAATTTCGGTGCTGCCCACATATGGTCATTACTAACAAAAACTCCTAAATCCTTGATAGAAGCTTCTGCATCAGCTAGATCTTTTAAGAAAAGGTTATAGATGTTTTTAGGGTTGTCGTATCCCAAATACAAGGTTGCACATTTGTCATAACTTATTTGCAGTTGCAATTTTTCGGTCCACCCATGCAATGAATCAAGGTCTGCTTGCAAGGATCTGAATTCACGAGAAAAATTAAATATCTTTAAATCATCAGCAAACAGCATGATATTGCTATGCTTGATACTATCGACCAGGTCGTTAATGAAAACCAAAAATAATGTAGGCCCTAGTACACTACCATGAGGAACACCACTAATTACCGGAATAGGGGCTGAAAGAAAACCATTTATTTTCACCTTTTGTGACCTACCCATCAAAAAAGCTTTAACCCAGTTGAGCAAAGTACCCGAGATACCTAAAGATTCTGATTTCAATATTAGTTTTGAATGAACAACAGAATCGAATGCCTAAAAATCAATGTAAACCACGTCCATTGGAACATGATTGTCCAAAGTTTTTGTCCACAGGTTTCTGCACTTTAAAAGCTGAGATGTACAGGATCTGTTCTTCAGAAATCCAAATTGTTGCTGATTTATTAAATCACTCTTGTCAAAATAGTTCAGGATAACATTATTGATTATTGATTCCGTAACTTTACACAAAACACAACATAGAGATATCGGCCTACTGTGGGTTTCGATAATTAGCCTCTTATCGACCTAAGTATTTGAGGATTCTAACAGCGGAATGCAGAATCACATGTAGATACACAATTTACGTCGACCTAAGCATCTATACATCGACCTAAGCATCTATACATCGAGCTAAGCATCTATACATCGATTTAAGCACCTATTTATCGACCTAAGCATCTATACATCGACCTAAGGATCTATACATCGACCTTAGCATCTATACATCGACCTAAGCATCTATACATCGATCTGGCGGGAGCGACTTCGACCTAAGCAGCTTTGAACACCTTTTCAGATATACTAAGCCTAAGCCTAAGTATAATAGAAGCAAAAATTTAGATTTTTGTATATATTATCAAGTAGAAGCGGAAAAACATGCAAAAATATGAAATTTTTTAGAGTTTGCTTAAAATTTCAAGCAGCTTTCGCGTCTTTTTCTTTTTCTCCTTCATTGCGATGCTTCATTCCGTAATTTCAGCCCAGATTATTTATTTCTGACAAAATGTTTAAGTCCGTGGATTGAGCCGTTTAATCCGTCCCAACACTATAATCGAGAGTTGCCTGCAACTATGCAAGTATGGCTCAGATTTTCACCAAATTTTTTTCCGCGCTTCAATTTATCATGTTCTACCAGTTTGGCGAATAAATTTTGACATTCCGTATTCGTTTTGCTCTTTTTCTAAAAGTACCATATTCTTAACTTTAGCCCATATGCACATAGGAGTTTCTACTCAAAAGCACTGATTTTTTAACACAGGTGCTCTATTTCTAACATTTTTAGACCTCCCAAAAAACGTGGAAAAATGGAGGAAAGAGTGGAAAAAATTTTGGGTCTGGTCTATAATGTCAACCAAATCGCTTGGAAAAAAATAGTGGTTTCCACCATTCCAATATTCCACCAGTGTTGTCAACTTTGCCGGAAAACCAGGCGAATATTCGATGTTTTTGGCCGGCTGGGCAAAAATTTGGCTTTGCTTTTTGCAATAAAAACGTGGGGTTCGCCGGTTTTGGCCAAAATCGGCCTATACTTTGTGACAAACCAGTGAATGTTTATAACCATTTTCTAGGCTTAGGCATGGATTTAGGATCAAAAATTCAAGAACTTGACTCAGAAAAAAAGTTTGGTATCAATAGATTACTACAGAAATAAAAAAAGTAAAAAAATATCGAAAAACAATAAAATATGAATTTTTCCGAATTACTGGTCTGCGATCAAAATGGATGTCATGTTCGTGACGTGATCATCGTATGAGAATTGACCATACCATCACATTCTCAGAAACGTTTGGAAAACTTTATCCTCATTCCTCAAACTGAACAAGTGCCAAATTTCTATGGACAGTAAGCCGAGAGATTACGATAATTATATACCAGATCATTGCTATCTGTCAGCTAATTGCCGGAGATAGTTTTAAAATTTGAAGATTCTTATCAGTTATATGGTCATTCGAATACTAGGAATGCATTTGCAAATCAGATCTGTCTAGGTAAATTTTGACTTGATTGTAAAAAAGTATTGTTTTGCTACTAGATCAGCTAGAATTTGGAACGATCTTCCACAATATATTCGAAATTCTTCAAATGTTGAGACATTTAAAAGCAATTTGAAAAAGGTTGATTTCGGGGGATTTTCTATTTTTTTTGTATTCGGAAAAATTTTTCCCGATGTACAAAGACTTTTCGGGACTGTCTTTGTATATGTACAAAGATTTTTGTGCAGACAAATTTGCAAAAGTCTAAAATTCGCAAAAATTTTCGGTGCTTCGCGCCGAAGTGAGTAATTGTATGTTCTATATATGTTTATAATAGCGGAAATTGCATTTCAACAAGAAAAATGTCATATTTTTCGGCGCTTCGCTGCCGTTTCAAGACGATTCTTAGTGATTTTTGTATTTGAAGACCCAGAAATTAGCTAAAATACAATACAAAAAGTAGAACAACTCTGTTTTTACTACACTAAATCAGCTACTGTACCATATTATAGTGCCCAAAAATTTGAGTGTACAAAATCTACAGAGACTTTTGGGGACCATCTTTGTACATATACAAACGGACTTTGTACAAAAAAAAACACTGGGGCACACGTGAGCGCAATTTGCTACTGCCTGTGTGTCAGTGCATTTCGCATTTTAAAGTACACTATCTTATTTTTCTTGCGACTGTTTTTATCCTTGTGTTTTTTCCGAATAAAGTATTAGCATGTTAGTATTAGTATAACAGAACGAGCTTATACTACAAAGGACAGCCCGGTATGTAGAAAACACACATGCACAGGAGGGTACGGATAGGGGTATCCCCCATATAAGATCATAGGGAGGTGAGGGTAATTACCCCTGAGCTCTGAAAACCTGATAGCTATATAACGATTTTGGCCGAAAATCATTGCTGTATAGCCTTTTCTGCGCTCAGAAAATTAGCTGTACAGCCTTTTTTGGGCTCAGAAAACTAGCTGTTTAGTCTTTTTTGAGCTCAGAAATGCTATTTAGTTGTCTTTTCTGAGTTTCAAAGGGATATATAGCTATTTTCTCGACTTTAAAAGGGATTAATAGCTATTTTTAATCCAAAAAAAGCTATATAGCTATGTTTGTGAATCCAAAAAGGCTATATAGCCAGTTTTCTGGGACCAAAAAGGCTATATAGCTAATTTTCGACCCAACAAGTACTATAGAGCCGTTTTCACGAATCTTATAGCTAAGCTATCTGGCAATTTTTGGTTTTCACCTCCCTGAAAGTTCTACCTTGCGCATCTATGGTATCCCCTACCAGGACTTTTGAGCAGCATACCCCCTCTCAGGCCATTTTGGACCAAAACCGATTGCTTGAACCACGAAAAAGCGTCAGATGACGTCTAATTGTGTATATAATTTGAAGTGCATATATGTACTTATTTTTAGAGCAGTCGACTGTCTAATTCATTCATCCAGACTCTTATCTCCCATTATTTTGTATATATTTGATGTTACTGGTCATTCCATTGCCCTTATTGCCATTTTTCCATACAAGTTTAAACATAAATATTCATGAAAAATAACATACGACTGATAAAGTACAAAAATTTGATATTAAATAGGTAAAAAATTAGTCGTCTCCCAACAGATACTCGGTTAACCCCCTCCTAGAGCTTTTGACGGTGTGCATGTATATATTGGTTTGGAACATAGTCAAGTTTTTCGAGTGCTAAGCATTTTGAGATTTTTAAAGCTGCAAAATGGATATGTTCATCAAGCGAGCATGGGCAATTTCAGTGTCGCTTTCTCTGTGAATCGCTTCCAAACGGATTTCAGTTGATTTCGTTTGACTGACCGAGTCAGAAAACTTGCTAGTTGTAGATATTATACCTAGCTATGGAATTTAGCAATCGTTCCTTAGCCCCTAAAAGAGTATCCTTGCATTCCTTCTCATCCCAGGATCGACCCGAGTAGTAAAATTTGCAAAGTGTGTTACAATGATTGTGAAAAATTGAAAAAATCTTTTGGTACTTCTCTATGTAGTTAACATGTCGCTGGACGATGTGATTAGTCTAAAAAGACATTATTATTACTATTATATTATTATACAATTACGCGACTTTCAACGCCTATCTAGCGAGACGTCTGTGATTATTTTCTTCTATTCCTTCTAATGGTCATTCGTTTTCGCAATAAAGATTTAAGTCTTCACTCTTCGAATTATATTATTGTCGATTGTCATGATGAGATAGGTACTAGAATCTTGTGCTAAAAATAATTAGTAATCTGATGGATAATTTTTCACGTAATGTTTAATTGTTTTCAACATTTTTACTCGTTCCTTAATTACCTACTGCTTTTCATTAGTAGTTTTAATAAGTACAACGAACATGATGTGAAAAACTTTAGATAGATGCCTGCAATCCATACGTGCACATAGAGGGGGTTAGGGGGATTACTCCTGAAGGGTCAGCTGTACAGGTACTGTCCGGCGATTTTGAGCTGATGTAACTTTTTTGCCTCATTTTTGAGGTCAATAGCAGTAAAAGCGTCAAAATTTTTCCGGCGCTTCGCGCCAGATTAGTACTATTAAGTACTTTTTATTCTAAAACTGCGAAATTAATTAATGCATTTTTCAGTGTTAAAAGTGATATAATGCAGTCCAAATGGACTAAAACTGCTTTTAAATTGCGATATTACCGCGAAAAATGTTTTATAGGCTATTTAGACCATTTTTATCGTTAAAACAGCAAAAAAATCGTGAACGTTAAATTTACTGTTTTGGATTTTGGGGATTTTCACCCCCTGCTGACCCTGACATTGTGCACCGATGCTGCAATCTCTAATACTTAGGACAGGATCAACAAAATTTCTACTTGTTCATCCTATTATATAATAACTACTTTATCTAGCCCAAATGCGCCTGTTGTCGTTACTACGAAATCAAGCCAGCGCGACGTTCGATGTCATTGTGGTAGGCGGTGGCCACGCGGGTTGCGAAGCAGCCACCGCGGCTGCTCGCGCAGGTTGCAAAACTCTGTTGTTAACGCACCGCTTGGACACCATCGGTGAAATGTCTTGCAATCCATCTTTCGGCGGTATAGGCAAAGGCCATTTGATGCGTGAAATTGATGCCTTGGATGGATTGTGCGCACGGATTTGTGATATTTCCGGCTGCCATTATAAAGTGCTAAACAAGCGTAAAGGTCAAAATTGATTTTTCTTTTTCGCGGAAAATCTAAATTGGTTTAGTTTGGTACATTTCTCTTGACTTTAATTCAATTTTAAACTTAGTTATAATCATCTGACTTACATGCTTGCATATCTAAGCGGTTTTTTAAAGTCGTTGTAATACTCAATGGTAAAATTTTTAAATTTTAATTTCTATAATACTTTTATTATTATTATCAAGGAAATAAGTTTTAGATTATAAATAAAATCATGGTCTTTTTCTTTGTCATCTGCCCATATCTACCCAATTTATATCAATGAATTCAACAGCCTATGCAAAGCGGATTTGTGTGGTATGATATATTTTCTGGCTCAAACTTCGACTTGACAGATAGGGGCACGAAGGATATAATCTCCCACAAATTTCGAGAACTTGATAGTATTCTACTTTCATTTCTCTATATTCTGCACTAAAATATGTCCTAGAAACTTTGGTTTCCGCTGAAGAAGTATAAATTATAAAAGCTGAAGTTTTCGGAAATGTGTGCACGCGGAGATGCCGCGCACACTCTTTCAAGACATTTATTTTTTGTTTTTCATGCTTCTCCACCGGAATTTGAACTTTCTATAACATTCTATAGTTCGAAATGTAGTGAAAAAATTTAGAATAATTTGAGATTATTCAGTTTGTTTATCTCAGTCTCTAAAATTTTTATTCCTTGACAGAATGACAAACTTTATTGACAAAAACCTATTTTCTTGGTCACTTCTGGCGAGGCAATATCAATGCTGCAAACCGTTTTAGTGTATCTTCAAAACTCGATAAGCTACAAGGATTTCAAAACGTTTCCCGGGGGGGGGGCGACAATCCGAGGGTTATGTCAAAAAATGATTTTTCAAAAAGCTGTGTAACGGTAATGATATTTTGAATTGCTAAAGAAGGCGTATTTTGATCTCTGTTTGCTATCTGACCGTTTCTGAATATCATCCTCAGGCTAGTGGGCTACCTCACGGTGCCGAATGATATTCTGGTTAAATTTTTGCGCTATAAAGATTAGAGAAATTCATCGTCGCGAAGCGCTGAGAAATTACATTTTCTACACATTTTTAAGTTTTTTGGCGAATGGAAGAGCTTAAATCAAAAATCTGAAATCAAATAAATCATAAATTTTATTTTTATAACTTCTGCCTTCGAAAGTCGTTTTGAAATAACTCTTTTACCCAAGATCAGATATGCACAGCGTGGGAATTCTGGGGGATGTGAAATTTAAAGTGCCTTTTTCGATCCAGAAATGGTGGGTACGCATTAAAAACGTCGTTTTTCAGTGTTTATGACGATGCTCTATCTTTCTAGAGCATAAAAAAATCGAAAAAATCAAAAAAGTCGCACAAATTTAACAAAATATAGCCAAAATATGAGTATATGGCGCGAAGCACAAAAAATTTGACAGTTCTTAGCAAATAGATAGCTAAAAACGCTTGAAAAAGCACGAAAAATTGCTTATTCTGGGGAAGTGAAAAAATTCTGGGGTGACAATTTTTCTTGGGGGGATTAAACCCCCTAACCTCCCAAGATCATGTATGCCCAAGGTCTATAAAGTCGAACTCTACTTATTTTCCTAACTTCCAAGGGAAAAATTGCCCGTGCCTCTCGTGCGGTTTTGTTCCCTAATCGCATACATATTAGTAAACAATTAAAATCAGAGAAGTCCCTCTCTTGTCCAATTAAAATTGAAAAAAAACCTAATTTACTTTTGCTAAATCGAAGTAGTTTATACGGCTTTGAAACGTATAATACGGACTAGTCTTAGAAAATGGTTTAATAAATTATTTGCTATTAATCATACATGTGTAGAAGAATATCCTCAAATATATCACTATGTGTTATAGTTATGCAAAGTATGTATTGCATCCTACTATTCCTGAAATCGCTTATTCTTCCTACACACGACCTTCACAATATTGACTACTATAAGTCGTTCTAATCGTATTTGCCTAACGATTCTGGTCACTGTTTTTTTGTACTCGGCAAAGATTTTTCCCGATGTACAAAGACTTTTCGGGACCGTCTTTGTACATGTGCAAAGATTTTTGGGAAGACAAAATTGCAAAAAAGGTCTGAAATTCGCAAAAATTTTCGGCGTTTCGCGCCGAAATGAGTAATTCTGTATTCTATATATCTTTCTAATGGCAGAAAATGCATTTCAAAAGGAAAAATGTCAAATTTTTCAGCGCTTCGCGCCGTTTTAAGACGATTCTTAGTGATTTCTGCCCTTAGAGACCCAGAAATTAGCTAAAATACACTACCAAAAGTCGAACAACTCTGTTTTTACCACACTAAAATCGCTACTATACCATATTATAGTACCCAAAAATTTGTGTGTGCAAAACGTACAAAGACTTTTTGGGACCATCTTTGTACATGTACAAACGGACCTTGTGCGAAAAAACACTGATTCTAATATATTATGATCTATTTTAAATTTACGTAAAATATAATTAATAGAGTTTGCGCCAGATTGTCGACAGCTCTGGAAATTAATCGTGCGATTTAGGCTAATGTTTCACGAACAAGACTTTTTACCGCGTGATTTTATATATACACTCATACAAAGATGATTTGCTCTTTTATTCATTGTTTGTAGGTCCGGCTGTTTACGGCCTCCGCGCTCAGATTGACCGCAAAATTTACAAAAGCAATATGCAACGCGATATCTTTTCAACTCCAAATCTGACAATACGCTCCGGTGCCGTCGAAGATTTATATTTAAACAACTCTTCTGCTGAGTTAGCTCATTCAAAGCCTTCAATTGGTGGCGTTATTTTAGAGGACCAGACTTTAATTCGGTCAAAGTGTACTGTTATTACGACAGGAACTTTTTTGAAAGGCGAAATTTTGATCGGTAGGTTGTTGTAGGTATGTATACAATTTGCTTTGTTTATTGCATACAGATGTTTATCTGTATTACGTTAACCTTCGTCCAAAATTCTCACTTCAAAATAATAAAACTGCATTTTGTGGTACACAAAATAATGTACATACGTCTACATATTCGTAGGTGTATTAAATACATTGCAGTATGTATACGTTTATTGTATGTGCTTTACTTCAAATATACTAGGGAACGGATGCATACGTACATGATCCTGAAGGTAGTTTGGGGGTTTCACCCTTCCTCTTCGCAAAAATGTTTTCATCCCCTCGGAATTCACGATTTGCTCAAAAAATCGCTTAGAACATCCGGGTTTAATTGTTTAGCGATATTCAAAAGTGTCATTTTTTCGGCCGCCAAAAAGCCATGTTTGACCATACGTATTTTATTTAATGTTCATTGAACTTTTCCTAAAATTTGTTCTATGTTAATATCGTCTAAGAAGAAGGAGCATCGCCAAAAACGGCAAAAAATGACGTTTTTGACGCGTATCTATCGTTTTTAAGCCTAAAAAAAGACTAGAAAATTATGGGTTTCACCTCCTCCCCTTGGAATTCCTATACTGTACTTGTACATATATGCTGAAATCTAATAAGATTGCGCATTATTATAATATTCGTATTCTAATCTCTCTTTCTTCAATCAATCCATTTCAAATTTATGGCTTGGATACATATATGATCTGGGGCGTTCCATCCCAGAAATGTTTTCACCTTCAGAACTTTTTCCACCCACTAGGATTCTCGATTTCCCGAAAAAATGTAGAAAAGATGCTGTTTTGAGCGTTTTATGCTATCGCTCAAAAGTGCCAAATTTTCGGCATTCTGCGCGATATTATATACCTACTCATGTTTTGCCATATTTTGTTCAATTTACTTAAGTTTTTGTGTTTTTTTCGAATTTTTTTTGTGTCTTACGCTAAGAAAAATGGTCGGATAGGCCGAAAAACGTTGACGCTTATCCACCGTTTTTATGCATGAAAAACACTTTACAATTTCACTCGCCCAGATCTGTGCATGTCTGATTAGATCTAATAATTATGCAGGTATGTATATGTCTACTACCTGGATATTTTATTTATCATTCATATGTATTCGTTAATAGAAGATACGCTTTATGCCTTTTAGACAGCTATCTTTATTATTAAAAAAATCTAGAGGCAACTGAATAAATAAGCGATAAAAACGAGTATTCCGTCCGAGATTTTTTTACACGAATATTTTCGCTACATATATTTATCGTAACTGAATTTTTTCTACAAGTTTCCTTTATATGTAGTTACCTATCGTTATTAAGAAAAGAATAATACTTGAAAAAATAAGAAAAAAAATAATTCACCAGATAAAACATGGGGAATTTCATTACACCTTTGATTAAGAAACAAGCTTTTTGGTGATTGATTAATTATTCTCTTATGATCACTGCATTTATCTCACGTCTCGGTTGCCGATTAAGCCTCGTCTTCATAATTATCAATTTAATAATTTAAAAATATTCATAATCAATCACCGTCGATAAACATAATTCATGAATCATGATTCTAAATTTTATCGCTTTTATCAGTAATAATCTGCGATAACTATTCTAATAAATCTCGGATTAAAAGCATTTAGCGCTTTATTGAAAAGCGCTGAATACTCGTATGAGAAAAGTTGTGAAGAAACTGTGAGCCTAAAAACTTTTTTAGATAACATTATTTATAACATGAAAAGTATTCTTAAAAATTTTAGCTCGAAGAATCATTCAGCATTTTAAAGGAAAGCGTTGTTCATACATGTACATAGGGGGGTATTACCCCTCTGAAGGGTCAGCCGGACAGGTACTGTTCAGCGATTTTGAGCTGATGGAACGTTTTTTTGCATCATCTATGAGGTCAAAAGCAGTAAAAACGTCAAAAGTTTTCCGATGCTTCTCGCCAGATTAGTACTTTTAAGTACTTTTTACTCGAAAAGCGCCCAAAATTGATAAATTTTTGCGTTTTTTAGTGTTAAAAGTGATATAATGCAGTCAAAATGGACTAAAAATGCTTTTAAAATGCGATATTACCACGAAAAAACGTTTTATAGGCTATTTTGACCATTTTGATCGTTATAACAGCAAAAAAATTCGTGAACGTTAAATTAACTATTTGGATTTTAGGAATTTTACCCCCTCCTGCCGACCCTGACCTTGTGCACCTATGGCTTTGCTGCATTTTGCTATTAATTAATTTTCAACAAGGCTTGGAAAGCCGTCCGGCTGGTCGTATGAATGAGCCAGCCTCCTATGGATTATCGAACACTTTGGATCGGTTGGGTTTTCGACTCGGTCGCCTAAAAACAGGCACGCCTCCCCGTTTGGCCAAGGACTCGGTCAACTTAAATAATTTGGTAAAACAATTGCCGGACGAACACGCGACGCCCTTTTCTTTCCTGAACGACCGCGTTTGGGTATCTTTTGATCAACAGCTGTCTTGCTATATCACTCATTCGAATGAAACAGTGGCTTCGATAGTAAAAGCCAATGTACACAATAATAGACATGTTCAAATGGAGACCACTGGACCACGGTACCCAGTTAAAAGTTTACATGAACTGGGGACTTTGAGGGGTTTTTAACCTCTCCTCCAGAAGGGTTTTCACCCCTTTTCAGAAATTTTCTAATCCTCCGTAATTCGCAGTTTTCTAAAAAAATTCGTAGAAAAGGTATTTTCTAAGCCTAGAAAGATAGAGCATCGGCAGAAATGTCAACAACGATATTTTTGTGACGTTCATCCGCCATTTTCGAGCTGAATAAAATGCACTTTAAAATTTCACACCCCTCCAGAATTCTCATCTGTGCATGTCTGGCTCAAAGCTCATAAAATTTGTAATTTTTATACACGTAAATGCATAGCGTAAGGATCATTTTTCTGTACACAGATTCCTGTGTGCAAAACTTTTTTCATTGTAATGTTATTTTTGAGAACCGTTCATATCGGTTGCGGCCGTAACATGTACATACATACAGCTCTCGCCACGAAATTTGAACAATAAAGAACCGATTGAGTTTATTTAGGAACGCTTCTTCACGACCTAATCACCGGAGACCTAAAGAGTATCCTGACATCCTTACGTGCTTTACTTTAAGAAAACGCGACCTAAACGCTCAGGTAGGACCGTTTCCGACTCCACGCGCGTTTGAAATAGACGCGTGATGATAGCGCGCGTGTGCCCATTATGTACACACAGGCCCGTATTTAGGATTCGGCCAAGGGGGAGGGGGTGGACCCAGTGTTTTTTTTTGTACAAGGTCCGTTTGTACATGTACAAAGATGGTCCCTAAAAGTCTTTGTACATTTCGAATACAAATTTTTGGGTGCTATAATATGGTACAGTAGCGATTTTAGTGTGGCAAAAACAGAGTTGTTCGACCTTTGGTTACGTATTTTAGCAATTTCTAGGGTTCTGAGGGCAAAAATCAGTAATAATCGTCTCAAAACGGCGCGAAGCGCCAAAAAATTTGGTATTTTTCCTTCAAAATGCAATTTCTGTAATTATAAAGATATATAGAACACACAATTGCTCATTTCGGCGCGGAGCGCCGAGAATTTTGCGAATTTCGAACCTTTTTTTGCAGTTTTTGTCTTCCAAAAAATCTTTGTACATGTACAAAGACGGTTCCCAAAAGTCTTTGTACATCGCGAAAAATCTTTGTCGAATACAAAAAAACCGTGGGTGGACCTAACATAAATTGGTCTATTTATATCTTGGGGAAATTCGTTGGGATAGCTCGCAAAAACCGCAACTTTTCGGAAAAGTTTTTTTTACTCAAAATGCTATAAAAAAGAGTCGTTTTTTGGCCGCGCTTGAGCCTATAATGGAAAATACTTCATATCTGGCGCGAAACGCCAAAAAATTTGAAGATTTTATGTCAAAGAAAGGCAATTTTTCCATATTTCCGTGCATTACCTTACCTTAAAAAATTTTTTTTCGGCCAAGGGGGGGGGCCGCCCTCCGCCCTATCCCTAAATACGGCCCTGTGTACACAATATCATATGCATGTGAATTGCACGGGTATAATCAATATTAATATACTCTACGCGCGCTTAGTCGTAAAAGGTCCGACCTAAGCGTTTAGGCCGCGTTTTCTCATAACTAACCAGCGCTTCGCGCTGTTTGTGCCGCGTCTTCTTAAAGTAAAGCATGTCAGGATACTCTTTAGGTCTCCGGCGATTAAGTCTTGAAAACACATTCCTAAATAAATTCAATCGGTTCTTTATTGTTCATATTTCGTGGCGAGCACTGTACATACAGGCCCACAACCAAGCGGAGGGGGCAAGGGGGCAGTTGCCCCCTCCCCCCGAAACCAAACAATTTTTGCTTGTCACAAAGGATTTCGTCACGAGGGTTACCTAAAGGAAGAAATGAGAAATTCTCGAAGTGCATTTAAAATTTCGCCAGAACAGGTTTTTAGCGTAGGTACTTTTGAGCTAGAAAACGCAAAATTTTGCGGCGCTTCGCGCCGGATTAATTATTTATTTATGGTTTTTGTTTTTTAAACCGTTCGAATTCGAGTAAGACATGGAGAAAATGTCAAATTTTTCTGGCGCTTCGCGCCGGATCAATAATTTTCTGGTTGTTTTTCTTTGCAGAGCACATAGATTGAGTACAAATACAAAATGTTAAAAAATTGTTTATGGACTGGACAATAAAGAACCAGTTGCGCAGATAGTTTATGCGACAGATTTTCTATGTATAAGTGTGATAAAACTTGAAAAATAAATTCTTTTGAAAGTTTTCTCCACGATTGTATAGAGCTTCTTGATAAACGTTCAAAAATGCTTTTATTTTTGGCCATCCCCTAATGGTTCTCAGGATTTCTGGCTTTCAAAATTTTTTGCCCCCCTTCCCGAAATAAAATCCTGGCTACGGGCCTGCATACATATTTGCACAAAAAGTCGGGACCTGGGAGTTCAGTATACTGTATAATGGACAACCGGATAACAGTTGAATAAAACGATGGGTTAAGTACAAGCATGGATTAAAAATTCGAAATTCATCCTTTACGCATTGAATTATCATATATTTACTTATTTTTGTTCTCCTTTTAGCTTATACATACATAACATTAGGGAACGATGGACCTTAAACGCTCTTCTCAGATGGCTTGACCTCCTGGATGCGCATGTTAAACTTAGTGCTTACTTCTAACCTATGCGTTGCATTGCAAATTATCAGAAAAATGCAGTCCGGTTCAGCGGCGGATCAAGATCCTAATTTTCCCAAAACAGTCGAAAACAGGTCCCAAAATTCGTGTTTGACGTGCGGAAAAGCGTTTTTCGGCTTCTTACGTCGTCTAATTTTATTTAAAATAACTTTTGATACATCATTTTCTCGATAAATTTCAAAATTTTAGAAAATTTTGCGCGAAAGAATAATCAATCTTTTTCACTTTAGCGAAAATCCGGTACGGAGTGCCGGAAATTTTGTGAAATTTAGGCGGAAGGGCGTTTAGAGATTTGACGTACTGCTCGATTTCCTGTATTTGTAGCTTTTGACGCGAAGCGTCGAAGAACTCGAAATTTATGCCTCAAAATGGTTGAAAACTGTGCTGAAATAGGTGTTTTTGCTTTAGAAATCGTTTTAAGAGTCATGACAATGTACGTTGCTGTAAAAATCTATTCCTGGCACAAACGAATGGCTTCCAGACCGACACGAAAGAGAATAAATGTCATTATTAGGTATTATCCGGCGCTGGAAAATCTGAGAAATTATGACCATCGACGGCCAAAAAATTATTGCAAATTACAAACGCATTCGTTTTTTTATATCTCGCCAAGTATGTCCGGCCGATGGGGGGAGCGGTTTGAATCCGCCCTAGGACCCGGATTACTGCCCATCGCTCTCAGAAACGGCGATTATCAAGTCAAAAAATGATGGCAAATTGCTGTTTACGACAGCACTCACTCCTCACTTCTGAAAATTATTGCTAAGAAAAACTCCAATCAGGTACTGTCCGTCATTGGAATCGAAAATTTTGCGCTTTGGCGATGGTAAATTGCATCAGTTTTGGATTGAACCTGAGGGGTTTGATGCCGACGTCGTCTATCCTCAAGGTATGTCGATGACCTTTGCTCCAGACGTTCAACAATCCATTGTCAATTCTATTCATGGACTCGAAAATGCCAAAATAACGAGACCTGGTTACGGTGTGCAATACGATTATATCGACCCGAGGCAGCTGAAGCCCAGTCTCGAAACGAAATTAGTCGACGGTCTTTTCTTGGCTGGGCAAATCAATGGTACAACGGGATATGAAGAAGCGGCCTCGCAGGGCATTATAGCCGGTAAGTTGTAATAAGGTCCATTCCCGTGTAACGGCTCGAAATTTCGGGTGGGGGACCCCGGCCACTTTTAGGGGAGGGGAAGATGATCCCAATTCTTGGTCAAAAATTGAAAAAAACACCTAAAAATGGCCGAAAAACGTAAGTATTCGCCAAAAAATCCTGGAGAGATTGAAACATTTTCTGACTTCGGGGGGATGGAGGGGACGTCCAACTTCGTGTGATAAGATCCCCCAAATCCCTCCGTTACACGTATGGATGTTTGTCATTTGAGGAATTAATGCGGCATGCCGTTGTCAATCGCGCCCAGCCTTTACATTAAACCGGGCTGAATCCTACATTGGCGTGCTCATCGACGATCTAACATCGCTTGGAACATCAGAGCCGTATCGCATGTTTACCAGTCGAGTCGAATTCCGCTTGTTTTTGAGGCCGGACAATGCTGATTTGCGTTTGACTGAAAGGGGGCGCAATGAGGGGGGTGTGGTCAGCGACAAAAGGTTCGACCGTTTCATGAATATGAAGAGAAAATATGACGCTGCTATGCTGGCGTTGACGTCGACGCGAAAGCCGAAATTTCGTTGGTCGGAAATATTTCCCGGCGGATTCGACGGTACTAAAGTTGTCGTATTAGCTGCAAAACATGCAACATTTATACAGGGTCGTTAAAAAAAGATTACACCCGAGGTTACATCGTAACTTGGGCAATTATGCACGTCGATTTTCAAGACCAGAGCTGCATTAAAAAGATAAACATTTCTCTGTTCACATCACATGAAAAATTTTGGCCAGGTGCCAGCGGTTCGTGCGCTAGGACGATTTGTTTACACCTCACTTGCCCCTGGAATAGGTAGCAGACGTGTTCCTGGTGAGGACCACGTAGAATGGCAACTGACCTCCGCAAAATGGCTGCAACTCTCCCCACGGAGTTGCCAATTTTTCGTAAAAGTTTCAAAAAGTGTGAAGCGTTTTTAGCTCATTCTCGGTTCTAAAATCTCAAATTTTCGGCGCTTCGCGCCATTTACACATTTTGTGACTATGTTTTCAATTTACTCAAGTTTTTTCAAATTTTCTTATGTTTTTTATGCTCTAGAAAGAACGAGCATTGTTGGAAACGTAAAAAAACAGTGTTTTTGACGTGTACCCTTACTTTTTTAGCCCTGAAAAGGCCGTTTAAAAAAATTTTTGGGCCTGACCCCCCTCAGAATTACCATGCTGTACATGTATGGTAGGTACGCGTCGTCGAAAAAGGGAATAAAATCGATGGCAGAACCTAAGACACTCGGCGGTTAGAGATTATCGAGGTAGGGTGTAACCAAATCGCGGTAGCCCCCGGTTGACAGCTGGCCAAAATTTTTTACATACTTTGAAAGTTGACATTTTTATCTATCTATTTCAGCCGAATCTGAAGTTTTATGTTTATATTAGCCAAAGTTATGTATAACCTGTAACATGGGAGTATAGCCGTTTTACGGGCCACCCTGTATACGTTTTATTTATAAACGGGACTGTAAATATACATATACGAGTATGAGGGGGATTGCGAGCCCAAAATGAGTCTACTTCGAAAAGTTGTCATTTTTCCTGGTTTTTGCGCATAAATTAGCTTTTTAAAATATTTTTTTAGACATTTTCGCATGCTTTAAGCAAAAATATATGCTTTCTTTAACCTCCTCCTCAGAAGTGACCGAATGATTATTTATAATGTACCCCTCACTTTAAATATTAAAGAGTTACATGTTTGAATATTAGATTAGGTACTAAAGGTGCACCGGTGCCTTTTTTCTTTGCCTGTGCTAACAGATTATCTTTTGTGTATGAAAATTTTTAATAGGTGGCGTGTGTGACACTAATGCAGATCCACGTAAGATACATGCCATATTTACCAGTGGCTTTATATGCTATAAGCGCCAAAAATTGATGCTTTGAGCTAGAAGATCAATAAAAGCACATAAAAGTGCTAATTTTTAAAGTTTTTTTGGAAAATAGAAAATTATGATCAGCCGCATTTTTCGGGGTCAGATCCATACTTGTAAGAGGGGATGGGGATCCCCCACCTAAAGTCAGTCGTCGCCCTACCCCCCCCCCAAGCCAGAAAATTTTGGACCCCCCCCGAATTTTGGAAAATATCGAATTTTTTGGCCGTTTTTAGGCCCAACTAGATAATTTATATATGTCAAGTAGCTGAATTCCTGCTTTGATTTAGGAATATTTATGATTTGCTCAAATGATGAACCAAACGTCTACGAGAACGATCTATTAACGTTAGTTAAGCAGGCACGTAGCTGGCCGTCATATTTTGGAGGGACCAACACCAATTTTTTTGGAGGGAGGACTAAGCCCAAAAGGGCCAAACATAGCACAAAATAACGTTTAAAAGTCCTATTTTCCCGATTTTTCTGAATTTGGGGGTCCGAATCTCCCATTCCCCCAGGGGTACGTGCCTGTAGTTGAGCATTAACGAGTATTAATGTTTTATTTACATTTTTATATCAGAAATTTAATGGAGGAATAAAAAAATTATTTGCTGGAGTAGCACTTAAGATAATTCGCTCAAATCTACTTATGCATTTACTAATTAGCACCGGCGCCTGTGCCAATCCCATCCCATCCCTAGAAAATACTATGTAAGATGATGCATTTTGCACAGCAGACCCTACCCCACTTACTGTTTTTGGATAGGGGCTACATATGTATCTTACATGAATCTTGTGTTGTGGTAAGAAATGCTATGTTCTCGTCATTTCCTATAACGAAGGACTCGTAAAAGTCTCGATATTACACGGTTTCGGACAAAATGACAACGATTGTAGGCGATTGCGGCTCGAACAGTAGCTATGTTTGACCATGTTTTGACATACATGGTGTGCAGTAAAAGTCATAAATAATACACGAAGTAATTTTGAAATTCAAAAGAATAAAAAATTGCTATTTTCTGAAATTTTTTACAAATTAAGATGTTCGAAAGAATCGCTAAAAAGTTTTTAATTTTTACATAATGCACTAATTGCGCAGAAAACTACATTAAAGCTCCTTGACGCGCTTTTTTTGTACAGAGATAAAAGAACTAATTCACAATTTGCAATTTAAAGTGGATTTGAATGCGCATAAAAAAGTTACACAATCGAATCGTTTTGCCCAGGTTGTCCAGTTGCAATCAGGCATGCACAGTATGGGATTTTCGGGGTCGGGGGTGGAAGTTGAATTTTAAACCGCCCTTTTTGGGCTCAAAAATGATGGATACGCGTCGCACGCAAACAATGTTTCTCCGCGTTTCTAACGATTTTATATCTTCCTCGAGAATAAAATTTGAAAAAAAATTCGAAAAAATAAAAACATTCGAATAAATTCACAAAATATAGTCAAAAATGAGTACCTACATATATGGCGCGAAGCGCCGAAAATTTGATACTGAGCGAATGGCTAAAAAACTTTAAAAAAGCACCTTTTAAACGATTTTTGGAAAGCTTTGGAAAATTGTGAATTCTGGGGGTGGGAGTGAAAAATTTTCTCCTGGGGGGCGGCAGAAAGCCCTCGAACCCCAAGATAATGTATGGTTACAATCATACATGGCAGCAAAAAAATTATGGGATGTGCGATTGAACAAAATCTCAAAAAATAGCGCTACAAATTCAATTCTGGGGGTCTATCGATTCTGGGGGGATGGTCTAGCCGAACCCTCACGTCCATGTGTGGTTGTAATCATACGTGGGCAGTGACCAAATTCTGGGGGGTCCGATGGGACAAAATCGTCAAAAAAGAGCACCAAAATTCGATTCTGGGGGTCTATCGATTTTGAGGGGGGTCGGCCGAATTCTCGAAGGGGAGGGGGTTCAGACCCCAGACCCCCACGCCCATGTTTGGTTGAAATGTGCAGTCGATTAAGTAAGTATATATGCCTGATCATTAATCTTTTTGTTCAGGTAAAGATTCGTTGGAAACGCGCACTGTCGACCTATTGCATTTTATCGTTGCGTATAACAATGACTTTAATAAAGTGCTTGGGAAGTTGGGAGCCGATTTCGCCGAATATTTGGATGATCGCCAGTTGCACGAGCGTTTGCGAATCGAAGGCATCTATCGTAATTTTGTAGACGATTCTATGGAACAAATACAAACTGTTCGAAAAGAAGCGTCTCTTGAGATTCCTGAAAATTTGAACTACAACGCCGATTCGCTCCAGAGCGCTATTTCGTTCGAGTGCTTGGAAAAATTGAATCTGCATCGCCCTACAACAATTGGCGCCGCTAGTCGAATTCCGGGAATGACGCCCAGTTCGCTGTTCAGTTTGTTTTTGGAAGTCAAAAGGCTCAGTCAACTTCGTGCAGATTGACGAAGCAATTAATGAGAATTAAAGTTATTGTTGTACGTTACGTGGTATTTTTTTGGAAAAGTGAGAATTAAAATTTTCCAAAATAACTACATCTGAAGGATCGCCGTAATAGCTTTTTAGCATACTCATGAGCATAGGTGGGCAGGACATAAGTTCTGGGGGGGTGAGGTGCAAGGGTTTTCAAACATAAAAAATGGTCTTAAAATGGTGGTATGGCGAAAAACACCATTTATCAACGTTGCTCACCGAGCAGTATACGTTGGCACAAAAAATTGCGAAAAAAATAATAGTTTAAAAAATTGAATTCGTGTGGGGGTATTTTGGTTTCTGTGAGGGTATTCGGCCTTCTGGGGAGGTGCATAGCATACCCCTAAACCCTTCCCCCCACACCCACATGTGCTCATGAGCAGATATTCCAGTGGGAAGTTTGGCGGTCTAGTAGACCCCCAGACTGGAATCTGGGAAATGAGGCAAAAGGTCGAAAATGGGCCAAAATCAATGAGTTTCTTCATAGGTGCTGCAAATTGACCAGAAACTGTGCATTAACATCGTTTTTACGCTATTTTAGCATTCAGACCACTTTTTGATGTTATTTTAGCCCTAAAAACTCACTAACTGACCTGACCCCTTACACCGGCTGACTCCCAGAGGGACATGCTGTGCATCTATGCTTATGAGCTGACTGAATGAAGAATTCTCTATTTGATTGTTTTAATATGTTTTTCAACGGTCTAGCTTTTAGTAAGACATTGTGAATATGCGAAATTTGCAGGCATGCTGATATGATTTGGTTTTCTTTGCAATAAAAAGATTGAATACTTAAATCATAGGTAGCGCGTTAGCGCGTACCTATAATATACTTGGGTACCCCCAACACCTGGGCACCCCCCTACAGCTATAACGGGACACTTCTGGAAGGTGCGGTTTTTTTAAAAGAAAGATAATAAAAAAATTCGCTGCCCGTGTTTTTTTGTTTTTCTTGAAACTCAAAATTGACTGTGTAAAGAAGGTGTAAAGTTTTTGTGTAACGTTATAACATAGGACAAATTTTGGGATCTTTTTACTGCGGCATGTGGACAACTGAGTATTGATGACTCGAAGGATTGAACAGAATAGGATAATAGAGGGATGAATTCTACAGATGACACTTTTTTTGTTTTTTGAAATTCGCATTATTTATCGAACGGCAGTGTAAAGAGTGCGAAAATCTGGGGTGAAAAAGCACTTTTTGGTCGAGTTTTCAACCTTCCTATGTCCGATACTAACTCCGGTTATGAGGTTTTTAAAATGTTTTCTGACAGAAATGTAGAGCGGATCAAGGGCTACATTCTGCATATAAGCAAAGTCTTCTATGCTCTATGGTGAGTTAGATCCTGGGGTTTAAAGTTTACACTCTAGTGGATGGTGTAAAAAAATGGATTTTAACTAAGATTTCTCTGCCAAATTTTTCCGCTTATGAGTCAGTGCAAATCGAAGACAGCATTAATAAAGTGCCTCACAGGGGCTAAACATCGCAGCAAACCGCATTTAAAAAAACGCAATATTGAGTTATTTATGGGGGTGTAAAGTTCGAAATCAGAGGTAAAAAATGGGCTAAAAAACACGTTTTTTCCGAAGTTTGATTGATAAATCATGCCAAATAATTTTTGCAACAGAATTTTGGCACACAGGAATGTACTACGATTTAAAAGCTACAAATTGTACCAAACCGAATTTCTTTAAACTCAATGGAGAGTTCGGTACGGAATTTTAAAGTTTACAGTGTTCTAAATGGTGGAAAATACGTTTTTGTTGCGTTTTTTGTTCGCCACTTTCTCCGTCCAGAAGTCGGGATAAGTCTAATAGAATAAAAATAAAGTGCTTTATATCGGGTGCATATCAAAGCAAATTGTCTATACATTAATATTTAGCGAGTGTAAAGTCAAAAATTTGGAGTTTTAAATGCGTTTCTGTCTTGTTTTTTCTGCCTGCTTCTCCGGTTACGAGTCAGGGACACGTTTATCAAGTCTAGAAATGGACCAGGAATCAAATTTGATATGCCGGTCTGGCGCATATGTTTACACTCTACGGTGTTGTAAAGTAGTTTACGCCAATTGTTAGTTTGCCCATAGAACATTATGTAGACTTAATTTTTTCATAAATATTAATCGTAATATCGGAACAATATCAAAATTACGAATCTGACTAAAATCTTCTTTACACTAGGTGTTTACATGAAGTTTACACTACATATATATTTATCTTCGTTTTTGAGCATTCCTGAAACCTAATTTTTCTTGGAGCCTAGAAGTTTTCAAAGGATCAAATGTGAGACGTCACGTAGGCCCGTTTGTTTACATCCAACAGTGATGTAAAGTAGTTTACATTCATTGTTTATATGTCCTCAGACCATTGTAGAGACATAATTTTTTCATGAATGTTGATCATAATATCCGAGTAATTTTTTACACTGCATGTTAGCCTTTGTTCTAGAGCATTGCAAAAATCGAAATTTTTTCCTGAGATATAAAAATTTACAGGGAATGAAATATATACGTCAATTGGGCGCGCTTGCTTACACTCAGCAGTATTGCAAAGTGGTTTAAACCTAATGTTTATTGTCTTTAAAACATTATGGAGACTCATTTTTCCATAAATGTTGAAAGAAATATTGGAGCAATATCAAAATTACGAATCCGACTAAAATATTCTTTACGCTATGTGTTTGTGTAAAGTTTACGTTACGTGTTAACCCTAATTCGATAGACTTGCAGAGACTTTGTAACTGAAGTCAAGAAATTTTCAAGGATTCATATGTGAGACATCAATTAAGTGAGTTTGTTTACCCTCAAAAGTAATCTAACGTGATTTAAAAATTATGTTCAAGTGTCCTTAGATCATTGAAGAGATGTAATTTTGTCTTAAATGGGTTGCATTAAAGTTAAATCTTTCTTAGCCGTGTTTATAATATGTTTCACAAAATCTTGCACTTGGAGAGCTATCGTTTAATTGATGTAAATTGCCTGCAAAAGTGGTTTAAAATGAACCAGCAATCACACTACTGTGCACAGAAGTCGACAAAGATATACAGCTTTATTGTAATCATGTACATTAATAAGCCGTAAACTGTTAGTATTCTCTACACCTAGTAGTTGTGTAAAGTTTGCACTATTCATTTGTTGTTAATATGTAGTCTATACTACAAATTTATTTTACTACCAAATCAAAGCGTTAGTGTTCCTTACATTTGATATTTGCGTGAAGTTTTTGAATTTTTGCCGAAAATCTTTGCCTTCTAATTTACCAACATCCCGCCTTTTCCATTTTCTTGAAGTTTAAAATCTTTTATAATTCTCTCATAATTTAATGGTAGGTTTTAACTTTAAGTTTCTCTTGGTTTACAACTCTCGCTTAGCAAGCTCATTTTTCAAAACTTTTTCATAGTGATCAGATTAGTTGCGTTTAGTTTGGAATTGGTGGACGGTCGTTATTTTATTACTCGGCTTAAATAAACCAAGTGACTATCTTTTGATTATTTTCTTCATCGCAAATTCAAACACCCAATTTTCAATTTGAAAATTGACTCAATTTTCAATTTGAAAATTGATCCAATTTTCAATTTGAAAATTGAAAATTGGGTGTTTTCAATTTCAAAAGTCACAACACATTGTGCTTGTGTATTGATTGAGTGAGGATTTGCAATGTGAATTCGTTGGTTAAATTTTTGTGCTTGATTATAAGTGAACTGCACATTAAGAAGAAATAACTTAATGCAGTTTTAATTTGAAAATGGATGGTGTCAATAAGGTTGTCTTGTTTAAAAAGGATAATGCTGATGTTAAGAACAATATTGTTTTCCGCGTTCTTGGACTGTTGTCATTATTGTGGCATGTTACTGATTGTGTTTACTGACTGATGTACTGAAATCACGCTAATTAAAAGTAGTGTACTAGCAAAGAAAAATGCTCCGATGGAACAAAAAAGATGAATATACTTGGAATTGTGGATTATTATGGATGTAAAAGGAGGGGACTAGGAAAAATCTACCTAAAGTCGGAAAATCTGCTAAAAATCACACTTTCTCTAAGCAACGCAAAAAATCGATGTATATTCTGCGGCCTCTAAAAAAGTGTCTTTTTTAAATAATGTTCGAAGTTTCAGATAAGAGTGTATAAACGAAATCTATCAAGGTTACTTTTTTAAATTGCTGGCACCTGATTGATAGAAAACTAAGAGGTATTGTATTTAAAGTTGTTTTGTTTTATGAGCATTATAGCAAGCAAAGCAGGAGCCGATTGATTAGTGCACACAATCGTTTCGGGCATGCTAGTGTATCTACATTAAGTCTGTTTTAAGTCAACTTACGTGTTTCCTACTGTTTTTAACCAACCATGTCTTCATTTGTCTTCGATGTTTGCTATTTCATTCAATTTGCTTGGAAGACTGTTAGTTTACTTAATATCATTTTCCATAGCTACTGCATAGCTAACGTGCTGCTGTTTCAATCATTGTTATGGTTGAATATTTATTTTAATCTGTTGGCCGCAGAATATACATCGATTTTTTGCGTTGCTTAGAGAAAGTGTGATTTTTAGCAGATTTTCCGACTTTAGGTAGATTTTTCCTAGTCCCCTCCTTTTACATCCATAATAATCCACAATTCCAAGTATATTCATCTTTTTTGTTCCATCGGAGCATTTTTCTTTGCTAGTACATATATATTTCCTAGTCCGAGCTGAGTATATAAGGTTTTGGTAGTTACGGTCTTCTGTATACGATTTTGAAATAAGATGAAAATTTATAAGAAAATCTTCCTCATTGAATGGAGCTCGTCGAGAACTGCTCAAAAATGTAACTTTTGTCCGCCACTTAATAGTTCTTGATATGCTTGACTTCAATATTTTTAACCCCGTCCTAAAATAAAAATCTTGGATATAATCATGCATAGCAAGGCCAGCTACCTACGCGCCCGTATCTGTGCTTTGCGGCCGCTAGTAAATCAGCATAAATTTTGTTCGCTTTATTTTGTAGCAAAATTATAGTCTATTTCACGGAACCTTGTGCGTGGATCGCATTTTTTGAATCATAGTTAATCAATAACAAAAGCGTTAAACTGAAGTTACCATCAGGATACATTGCATAGCAGTTGATGAGCGTATGATGTTTTACAATGCAAAATTGTATTACTGTAAGCTACCCAGAAATGACTTTTGTAGCTATTTGATTGAACGCTGAAAATTGATTTTCACGCACAAGGTTTTGTGAAATGGATTACAGTTTCTTGTCCGTCATGCACTGTCAAGTTGGATCTTGTACATGAGAACTAATTACGAGAAATGTCGAAGACGTATAGTCGGTTTCAAAATTCTTGTGAATTTTACAGAAAGGTGATTCGGAAGCAGTAAAAATTCAGCCAATCGGCGTAAGGGCTTTCAGCCGACTTTCTATCGTCTATTGCATGTTATTTAGCTCTAACCATACTTTTACCGAGCTCTATATCCGTGATCTACAGTCTGTTTCATTTATTCGAGAGCTTTTTTAGTCAATTCTTTTAAGGGCTACAGTAAGCTAAACAAGACGAATTACTGTACTTCGGCAGATCAGCTCAGTGAGGGCGAGTGGCTAGAATTCTTCCATTTTTAATGTTTTAATACGCCCAAATATATTTGATTTAGGCATTCAATCAGTGCTGGGACATACTACAGTAAGTGCGCTAAACAAAAAGCTATCGGCTGGAATCGAACCCGGGTTGCTTAGACTACAAGCAAGAGGTTTTACCACTGAGCTATATGCGAGAGTTCGCAGCGTTTCTTAACATTTTAGTCGATTGTGTTTAAAGTGTCGACTCAGGATAAGATGAATATGCGATTTTTATCAGTAAGTTGATTGATCTGATGGAAGACGAGAATAAATTATGCCGCAAAAATGTTATTGAAGAACCCTTCTTTTGCTACGTACATAGCTAAAGTGAGATCTAGCGAACTGAAAAAGCTCTCGGATAAATGAAACAGACTATAGTTGCTCGTTTTTTGCAGTTTACTGTAAGGCCATAAATTTTAATGTGGCAAGCTTCTAAGTACCCTCTTTGTTTACTGCAACACATGTTTTATTGAGATAAAGAAAATGTATTGACCTATATTTTATTAGAAAAGCTTGATTTCATGATTTTATAACATGTGTTACGCGTGTCGCAGATCGAATTTCTTACACATTTTTGAATGTTCAAATACGTTTTTTTCCAATTGGCTTTCAGTTTTGTGCAAACTTAATGACATTTTTGAGATTCTCATGCTCTTGGCTACCAGGAATATGTATTTTTATTCATTTTTGTTATCTCCCCAATGACTAGATTTTCGATCTAGACCTTGGTAATTCTAGGGTGCGTGACCCCTCGGTAACAGGAGGGTTAAACCTTGTGCTTTGGCACTCTTGGTCAGTTTTGCTCTTAGGAGCTGTGAGAGAGTAACCAGCAGCCTCGCGCCAAAAATGCCTGTATCACGTGCGGAACCGAACTCCGTATTTCTCGCTGTGAAGTAAGGAGTAAAATCGATAGACTACTTGGGGAAGCGATGGAGAAGTTTAAACGTTACACAGCTCATTGTACAATTAGCGAATCAGTTTATGCGAGAGGCGGGGCGGGTACTAAGAAACAGCTCTTTGCCAATTGGCTGAATTGCTAATACTTTCGAACCACCATACTGTAAAAAAAGTCTCAATTTTAGACTAGATTGCACGAACCTTAATCACACATCATCAGCAGACAAGCAATCTTTATAAGACTACGTACATATGTATGTATAGTATTTCACGAAACCTTGCACATGAAGAAAAATTTTCAGCGCTCAAGATAATGACTACAAAGTGGTTTTTAGGAGGCCTGCTGTAAAACAATTTTATGTTGCGAAACGTGTAGGTACGTAATCCTTGATTGCTGTGTGCGAAATCATAATTCACGCTCCAGTTTAAACCTCTTTCGTATTAGATTTATATTACTCCAAAATTTATGATTAATCCACCAGGCTTACGGACTAAAGCAGTAGAAATTTAGCGTGATGTAAAAGTTGGCTGCGACCGGGATTCGAACCCGATCACACGGTTGACCGGACCGCTGCTCTCATCAGCATGAGATTTTCGGAACTATAAGTGCTCTACTTATGTACAGTCTGTTTCATTTAACTTTGCGGTTTTCTTTTAAATTTTTCCGCAAGAATCAAGCTACAGAAAAAATTTAAAATTTTGATGCAGTGTTGCTGCTTAACAGTGAGATACGTCTCCATATGACTCGATATACCTATTGTAGAATATCATATTTACCGCACAAAACTTTTGTAGTCGCTTTTAAATTTTTACAAAACCTCAACGCAAACGAGACTATACATACATATAAGTATGTACTTTACCAATAAACGAGAACACTTATGGTTTTATGTGTAAGTATATTTACCTCACCTTGTACTCCCTCAAATTTACGCACGCAAATGTATCAATATAAGGTATTTGACGTGGACCTGCGTAGAAATGCACGGTTGAAAATGCGCGCTTTTACGACAAGTATATACTTTTATCAAGGCAAGGAAGTGGTGAGTTTTATTGTGTAAATTTTGACGTGTGCCTATGAAACAATGGTAAGATAAAGTATGCAGCCAATTCATGATTGTTTACCTTCAAATTTATTATTTTCACTTGTTGACAGGCATGTTTACTCATTCACTATTATAAAAATCACTAAATCACCTGATCTTATTTACTGTCGTGGTGGCTTTTACCGCTTGTTTGTTGTTCTACCCTTCATTTTCCGTTTACTCCGCTAGGGTCTGGCCCCAGCTCCGGTAAAAAAGGCGGCCCTGTTACAGTTCTACTTATTACCTAGGCATATAAGATAATTGTCTTCAAACAGCCAAAAGCGGTGCTGAATTGTTAAAAAAGGTCACTATTATGGAGGAAAAATTTTTTTTTATTTCCAGGAGTCGTCTTTTTCCCCAAGCCTTCTCTTGCATGTGATATTGCAGCTCCAGTACTCGTAGATACAAAAACAGTTTTTTTCATTCCGCTGTGTGAAACCCTAATCGAGGATTAAATTATTTTTATACTTGCCTTATGTAAGAAAGAAAGAAAGAAAGAAAGAAAGAAAGAAAGAAATTTTATTACTAATAAACCAAGGTGATAAAATACGGAATGACAAGTTACATAATAGATACAAACAAATTAGTAACGGGACATGCGAGTCAATGTAATGACAATTTTTACGCGCGCCCCACAAGATGTCTAGATAAATCAAAGTTTACTAACTTGGATTTAAATATGTTTAGGTTAGGGGAGATACAATGGAGTCAGGAAGATCGTTCCGAACTGCGATGTATTTGTAAAAGAAATCAAACTTTTCTAAAGTAGAATGTACAACAGGTGCAACTAATTAAATGCTTTTGTTGTTGTTTGTTTAAAATCTATTAATGCTGCGGGCAATATTATGATTAAATACAAAAAAATCATCAGCTTCTAAACATGATTTATGACAAATAATTGGCATTGATGTAACTGGTTCACATATGTATTAGCCACGTTATAAGTACGTATACAGCAAGTAGTATCTCGTGAAAGCTGCCGCCTAATTGGTTTGATTTAGATCAAGTTGAAAACAAATGAGGCAGTCCTTGGATTTTTTCAGTAGATTCATGTGACTGACCAAAATGTTGAGTGCCAGCGTTTAAAATAAGCCTAAGGTATGGGATGCAACTCGCGTCGCTCGCTCCGCTCGTTGCATCCCATTACTCAGGCTTATTTTAAACGCTGCATCAATATTTTGGTCAGTCCATGATACTAAGCCTAAGCCTAATCAACTGGTAAACCAGCATAACATTACGAATACCTTGCAATTTTTATAGAAATTAACCAGCGTTAGTCGATTGGTTATGGTTCTGGGCTTTAGAGCAAGAGGTCCACGTTTCGAATCCGACTGCCAGCAACTTTCTCTCGTTTCCTCAGATGCTACGGATTGTACACATACGCCCTTTATAATATGACTATGTTAATACATATGTGAACAGCTACATGAAGGTCAAATAATTTGATACATCATACACAGGCAAATCTGCAAGCGTCTTAATTCAAGTCTGCACAATTTAAGTTGTATTAAACGATCCTGCGTATGTATGCAGCTCGTAGCATCTGATGGAGCGGAAGAAAGTCGGTGCCAACCGGATTCGAAGCGTGGACCTCTTGCTCCAAAGTTCAGTTCCTTAACCAATCGACTAACAGCTGGTTTATTTTGATAAAATATGCAAGGTATTCATAATGCTTTGCATTGGTCTACCTGCTTATTAGGCTTAGGCTCAGTATCATGGACTGAACATGTTGATGCCAGCATTTAAAATAAGCCTGAGTAATCAGATACAGCGGAGCAGAAGCGGAGTGGCGCGAAGTCGCATCCCATTACTTAGGCTTATTTCAAGCGCTGGCACCAACATTTTGGTCAGTCACGTGAATCTACAGAAACAATCCGAGCACTGCCTTAGCTTTTTGAACCAGTTATGTGGCAGCTGTCATCAAATACTACTTGAGATATACGTACTTATAACGTGGCTATTTTAATACATATGTGAACCATAGGGATGCAACAGATATCCGGATCCGTTATTATCCGGTATTATTTTAGATCCGGATCCGGATCCGGATCCGATATTTTGAAAAATTAAGATCCGGATCCGGATCCGGTATTTTTAAAAAATAAGATCCGGATCCGGATCCGTTATTTTTACAGTTTAAAACGGATCCTAAACGGATCCAAAAGATTATGATAAAAGATCATGAAACCATGAATCGTATTGAAGAAACAACATCATTATGAGACAAAAGCGTCACTTTGATTGACTTAATTACTCAAATTCAATGACAGGCAAATTGTATTTAAGAAACAACAGCTTTTCTGCAACCGAAGTAAATGGTAGATTGCTCAAAGTCATAAGCTCAACTAACCGCTCATCTATATCAATTGATCTTGCATCATCGTTATTCCATTTTTTACCCTTAAATCGTACATAAGTTAATTAGGAATCCTATCATAAAAATAAAATATTTCATACAGCAAGTATGCATGCTTCCATTGTCATTTGCACTTTTTGCTTTTCATGTTTCAAAGCAGTCTTTTCGCAATCTGCGCGTTTTTCTGCAAAGGAAAGTAGATATGCTTGACGCGAATCTTCTACAATCTGTGCTTAACAAGAATACCTCTTTCCTTTTCTTCGATCTGCTGAGACTCCTCTGCTTTGAACTTTTTATAATCTGCCGCATGCTTAGTTTGCAGACGCTTTTTCATACAGGTGGTACCAGTGTTTTTTTTGTACTCGGAAAAGATTTTACCCGATGTACAAAAACTTTTTGGGACCGTCTTTGTACATGTACAAAGATTTTTGGGAAGACGAAAATTGCAAAAAAGGTCTGAAATTCGCAAAATTTTCGGCGCTTTGCGCCGAAATGAGTAACTGTGTGTTGTATATATCTTTATAATGGCAGAAATTGGATTTTAAAAGGAAAAATGTCAAATTTTTCGGCGCTTCGCGCCGTTTTGAGACAATTTTTGATAATTTTTGGCGTCAGAAACTCAGAAATTAGATGAGATACGCTACCAAAGATCGAAAACCCTGTTTAACCACACTAAAATCGCTATTGTACTATAGTACACAAAAATTTGCATGTACTAAATGTACAAAGACTTTTGGGGACCATCTTTGTACATGTACAAACGGACCTTGTACAAAAAAACACTGGGTGGTACCCCTCCACCGCTTCTGGAAAGCTTTGCTGCACGGAGATTACATTGCGATTTAGTTTCGTTATCAGCTAGCGTAAAATAGTTTAAGATAGGACTAGAAATGCTTTTCGGCATTTCCGATTAATGAGAGGAAGACGCCAGATTCGCAGTTTTTCAAGCTACAACCGAATTAAGATCAATCCTGACCACTGAACCAAGCTCATGCAGCTTTGCTTATTTCATCATCCTACAGTAATTCTGCTTCTGAAACTAATGAGCACCGTACTTGCGAACAAAAATTTAAGTATTAAAAAAAATTAAGCGTTCATAATGCATCTTCATGGATCCGGATCCGTTATTATCCGTTATTTTAATAATTAAAGATCCGGATCCGGATCCGTTATTTTAAATTTTATGGATCCGTATCCGGATCCGGATCCGTTATTTTGAATTGTACGGATCCGGATCCGGATCCGATCCGATATTATTGGAAAACCCGGATCCGTTGCATCCCTAGTGAACCAGCTACACCAATGCCGCAATTTGAGCAGTAAATCAAGCTTCTTAACATTCTTCAGCCTAAATTTCGCAAATTTTTCGGCGATTCGCGCCGGATTTCAGTCAAAGTCAAAGGAATTTAATTATGTTTTCACACAAAATTGTCGAAAATTCCAAAATTTTTCGAAAAAATGTAGTGTGAATTATAGCCGAGCACTATATTACATGGCAAATGCCCGCATGGAGATCTTATAAGTTTTCAGACTGCGGCTTCGATACAAAAAGACAGCCCGTTTACAGCTCTACTGTTAAGTAATTAGAATCGATTCTTGAGTCTCCATATACAAAGTTTAAAAAAATTTCCTGTCATTGTTAGATACATACTCTCCTAGACATTTATATATAAAGTCATGCAGCATTATTAACATTAAGCTCGTAACAAAAATGTGAAGTTCAATTGTATGAAACTGATTTCTTTTTATGGATTATCTTTACTGGGATTTGTATTGTAACGTCATTTATGAAGTGTCGCTTTGAATCGCAACAGACTGAGGACATTTAATTCTATCAGATTGATACGTAGGCTTCCAGCGAACGATGTCCTCTCCTAGTGCTGGGAAACGTCGCATGGACACGGATGTTATAAAGCTGTAAGTTTTCGAATTAACGTCAGTAGTAGTTTAAACAATTATCTTTACGATTGTAAAAATGTTACATTTTGAGCCGCAATTCTTAATATTTTGATTTAGGGATTAATCAAGCACTTTTTTGCTAAAAAGTTCTTAGCTCTCACGCACAACTTGATTTTTATCAACCCTCTTACGCATATGTGCCTATTTCTATTGATTATTCATTTGTACAATATGACCGAAAAAATGTCACTTTCAAGGTTAAAATTAGAGAAGGCGAAAGTTTTAGTTTTGACGATCAATAGTAGTTAGTGTAACTAAAAATTGGCTATAACTCACGTGATATTGTAATCCATCAATGAAAAATTCAGATCTGGGTACATATATTGCTATGTGCCGATTTCTTTTGCTATGTGCCGATTTCTGGGGCTTACGTTTTAAACCTCATGTGTTATGCAAAGTTTTTCAATTAAAGATGAATAGAACGTTACAGACATGAAACGATTCAAAATTTTGGTAGGGGCCGGCTATTTGCAAGGGGGCGTACCTTCAATTTTCGATCAGAAATACAGAAGAGCATCTAAAAATAGCTTAAAAACGCAAATTTTTGCCAAAAGTTGGTAACATATCAGCCTATCGAGGATGAAGGTACGACTGCCTCTGGTTGGGAGAATCTTTCCTTAAAGTCCCCTTTTTACTTGTGTGGTGTGCAACTTTTCTGAGATCACGCAAAGATAATATTGTTTTTCAATATTACACAGAAAGATACGGGCAAAAATCTTATTAGCATAGCCTTACATACCTGCCTATAGTATTGCCTATTTAGATATCACTTTTTATACTCCGTTGATTTCAGGAATAGAAAGGTCTTACTGAATTATCTTTTTTTATGAAGTAAACTCGAAAAGAAGAAATTAAACGTTTTATTCTAGCAGACAAAGGCAATAAAACTCTTGGGTTTTCGACTTATACATGCGCAAGGTCAAACTTTTAGGGGGAAACCAAAAATTGCTAAATAATTATACGCTTCGTAAAAACGGCTCTATAGTCCTTATAGGGTCAGAAAATAAGCTACATAGCCTTTTTGGTCTCAGAAAACTAGCTATTTAGCCTTTTTGGATTCACAAACAGCTATATAGCCTTTTTGGACTACAAATGGCTATTAATCCCTTTTTGAAGTCGTGAAAATAGCTATATATCCTTCTCAAACTCAGAAAAGACAACTAAATAGCGTTTCTGAGCCTAAAAAAGACTATATAGCTAGTTTTGTGAGCTAAAAAAGGCTGTATAGCTGATTTTCTGAGCCCAAAAAAGGCTATACAGCAACGGTCTTTCGGCCAAAATCGCTGAATAGCTATCAGTTTTTCAAAGCTCAGGGGGTAGTACCCTCCGTCACCCCCATGCTCATGTATGCTCCAAATCTTATTCTCCAAAAGAGTCTTTTTATGTATTGTGAAATTTGCGAATGTAAGAATCTGTGGCTCACAAAATACGAATTTTCTTCTATTTTGAAATTAAATTTAATCTTCTTCCCGTAGATTAAAATCTTAGGAAGCTGAAGAATTATGTTCATACTTAAGTTAAGTTGATGTTGTCTGCTTGCTTATTTGTATTTTTTCCGTCTTTAGCATCGAGAGCAAGCACGAAGTTACAATATTAGGTGGTCTCAATGAATTCGCAGTGAAATTTTACGGGCCAAAAGGAAGTATGAATTGATTTTTTGTGTAAACTTGCTTAAAGAAAGATATATGATGAGGCTGATACATACGCCAGAGCTACTTTAAGTAATTCATCCGAAAAGCTTAAGAATATTTCCGCTGGAAAATTTATAAAATTTTGTAAATGATCGATTCGGAAAAATTAGCCTTATGGATCGATTATTTATCATTCGTAAATAATTGTGCTGACAATAATGTTTTCTGTTTTGAGCAAAAAACTTCCATTTTGTTTGTACAATCGAAAATCGGCCAAAAACTGCCTGTACTTGTGTACACGGATGTACAAAGATCGCTCTAAAAATCTTTGTATGAGCCTCAAAATCTTTGCCCCGTAAAAAAATAAAACAGTGGTTAACACAGTCCAATTTATAGGCATGCTAAGAGGTAAGTTTTAAGAATATGAAGCTTGTGTAGAATCATTTTATCAGAAGTGTCAAAAATACCCTGCGTTCCAATGAAAACTCTTTGGCGAATTTTCGAATCAAAATAAAAAAAGCTACTTTTGAATGAAAATGTGTATGTATCTCAGAACGTAGATTCTTAGGAGAGTGGAAAAGACGGCTTACGAGGTTATAGATTAAACATCTCTGTAGTACGGAGTCTAGCCCATATCATGCTCATACATGTAACAGGGGGTTAGGAGGGATCCCCCATGCAAAGTTATACATCCCCACATACATGCACATAGGGAGGGGTTAGAGAGAGGGGTAGTACCCCCGTTGAAGGATCCCAAAGTCAGGTACTGTCAATCAGTTTGAGTCAAAAAACAGTGTTACTCGTATTTTCAGGCTATTTCGATGTAAAAATAGCCAAAAAAGCAATTTATTGGAGTAAAAATCCTGAATTTTATTCCTCTATAACCCCTTAGCCGCAATTTTACTCGTCCCTGGCCAACCTAACCTAACCTTGTGTATCTATGGGGCCCCACCATAGGTGGGCTGCACCAAACTTCTGGGGGAAGGGGTGCAAGATTTTTTCAATGGTCAAAAAATGACCTTAAAAATGGTGGTATGGCGTGAAAACACCATTTTCAACGTTTCTCATCGAGCACTATCCATTGGCATCAAGAAATTGCGAAAAAAACAAAAAATTTCAAAAATTGAATTCTGGGAGGGTATTTCGGTTTCGGGGGGTCGCGTAACCTCCACGCCAAGGTATGGCCCCCACCCCCTCCCCCGAAGTTGGAAAATTTTTGACCCCCCCCGATTTTCGATGAAAATTTCAGTTTTTTTTGCTATTTTAGGTATTTTTTACAATGTCTGGCCGAAAATTGGAATGACTTACTCCCTCCCCTAGAAATGCCGAGGACCCGCCTGCCCACCCAAAATTTAGAGCTGTTGTTACATGTAGGATTATGCTGTGAAGCGACTTTTATATTGATTTTGTGTAGCTCCGTACGAAAGTGGTATTTGGAGAGTTCGGGTCGATTTACCAGAACGTTATCCTTTCAAGTCACCTTCAATTGGCTTTATGAATAAAATTTATCATCCAAATATAGATGAAGGGTATGAAGTCAGTTTTCTACGAAGCATTAAGATAAAAAATGAATTTTAAATTTACTTAGATCCGGTACTGTTTGCCTCGACGTAATAAATCAGGCGTGGACAGCCCTTTACGGTAAGATAAATAGAAAATAGTACACATGATGATTCTGGAGAGGAAGGTGAAAGCAAAAAATTTTTATTTAGTGCTTTTTTATTATTCAAAAACGATAGGTACGCGTCAAGAACATTACTTCAATCGTTTCTGTCGATGCCCTTTTGATGATCAAAGCATAAAGAAAATCTCAAGAAAAATCCAATAAAAATATAGTCGAAAAGGCGCCGAAAAAATTGGCACTTTTGAATTTTAAGATCGCTAGAGCAGCTTAAAATCGGAAAATTAAGAACAGGTCATTAAATGCTATTTTAGATTGATTTTGATAGATTGTTTATCAATGATTTCTATTTATATCATAATCGATTATTTTTCAATTTTTAAATTGCTTTTCTTCTTGCGTACATACGCCCGAAGGGAATTTTTCTATTTCTCATTTCAGATTTAGCTACTATTTTTTGCATTCAAAAATGTTAGCCAAATCTGAAATGAAAATTAATTTTTTATTTTAGATTTGGCAAACATTTTTGAATCCTTTTTGCCGCAGCTTTTGACATACCCTAATCCGACTGATCCGTTGAACGGAGATGCTGCAGCCCTTTATTTACATAAGCCGGATGATTTCAAGAGAAAATGCAAAGGTGATGACGAATTTTTATTCTGAATTCTTTATTTTTTTCAATATTTAAAATTTTTCTTTGTAATAATGATGAATGTGCATTGATCTATGTGGTCAGTCGCTCATAGCTAGCTGGGATCGGTGTATCTTTCAGGCTCGTGGCATGAATACTTGGAGGTCTAGAGCACGCACAGATAAAGTTTTGGGGTCTGGTGGGGTTTGCCCCCCCCCCCGAGAATCTGGAAGACTAAAAAAATCGACAAACCCTCGGAATTAAATTTTTGGTGATTTTGTCCAGTCGGACCCCCAGAATTTGGTTGCTGTCCATAATTAGTCTAGAGACTACAGAAGAGCAAAATCAACATGTGAAAATGTTTAGGTAAAATCAAGGTCAAAACTTGCTGCGAAAGTGTTCAAGTCGATTAAAAACTGTATATTAGGTGGTTTTTACGATATTTTAGCGTTTAAATTTAGTTTGAAGGCCATTTTAGCTCAAAAAAGCTCTTCGGCTAAAATGCGTGTATCTTTTGGACAGCGCAACAAGTTTGATTATCACTCTAAGGCTTTCTTGCGAAGATAATAGGGTTTCTGTGGTCAAAAATTGAGGATCATTCCCTTCTATGCCGGGGGACCTCTTCAACCAAAATTTCGAGCCGCTCAATGTATGGTTGGCTGGTGCCTTTCCATTCATGTAAGGGCTCAAAGTTTTGGGTATGAGTCTTTGGCTATTTCTAGGGGGATGACCTGACCTCGAATTTTCGGTCAGAAAATAGCTAAAAAACACTTTTAAATTGCCGAAAAACAAAAGTTTTTTCCAAAAGTCGGGGGTCAAAAATTTTTCGACTGGGTGACGGGATCCCCCGTTTCATGTATGTGCATACATACAGCGGCTCGAAATTTTGGGTGGGGCGTTAGATGACCTTCACTTTTCGGCCAAAAACGGTCAAAAAAATTTAATTCTTCTTAAAAATAGGGGGCGGTGGTGGGGGGGAGGTCCAAAAATTCTCTGGCTGTGGGAAATGGGGGGTCCTGTTATACGTATGTGTATGCATGTGCCTTCCTGTTCCCTTGTTGCCTTATAAATCAATGTAGAAGACAGTAGTGTTTAGAATATGTGCAAAAGTACGCCAGCGAAGAGGCGCTGCGGCGTTATTGTCCGAAAACTGACGGTGCGGCGTCTTCGCAGACGCGAACAGACGACGACAAATTAGACGGCAATTATTCCGAGTCGGAAAGTACGATATCGGATTTTTCCGACGACGAGACGAAAGATATGGAATTGTGACGTAGTAAAGCCTTGCCACCCTCCGCCGGTCCATATTTTTCTTCGTTTGCCTGTACGCTTAAAAACGTGGGCCTAAAGTGCATCAGTGTATATTTCTATTATTCTTTTACTGTTGTACATTTTGATTAGTTTTCTTCATACATGGGCAGGGTAGGGGCGAGCATGAGGGGGCATGAAATCGAGGAAAATGGTCATACAGTACATTGTAATCCTACATATCAAGCGTTTTTTACGACTTAAAATGCCATTTACGATTTGACCTTTTTTATCCTCAAAATGCCACCTTCGACAGAATCAGGCGAAATGTTCGGATGCGTTTTAACGAAAAAATGCGTAGCTTTTGACTGTTATATCCCATTAACTAGAAATGTGATTGAAGTATTGCTAAAAACGTATCAAATTATAAATTTTATTTTTTGATGAAGTGGATAATTTGATTGCGGATTCGAATAAATGTGGTAAATATTTTACAATAAACTCAAACATTTTTCAGCAGCACCCTATAAATTAGGTTATCCCAAAATCGCTTAATAGAACCCAATTATTCGAAGCTTCGGGGAGGGGTAAAACCCCCTTTCACCCTAAAACCCTCTATGCCCATGTGTGATAAATTAAGTTGGTCGTCGTGCTTATATACCGGAAAGTCGTCTCTTAAAGCTGACGTATTACCAGCCATATCCTAATTCAGTCGTTTATGTTACAATTGTGTCAAAAATGGAAGACGATGATATTATGCACTGGAAAGTTTGCATGGGTTATGACCTGGAATGCAAAGCGTGGTCTGTCTGGGGATTCAGTCAGGACTTTTTTAAGCTAAAATGACCTTAATCAATAACGTAAAAATATCTCTAATTGACAGTTTCTGGTCGATTTCAAGCGTTTTGCAAGTAAATGTATTTTTGTCTTTTTCTCGAGCTTATTTTAGCCAGAAAATTTGTGCATGTCTGGTCATAACTCGCTTATATGCGTCTTTGCATGCACAACTTTCTTGCTGACTGGCTTTCGCGCTGCTGTTCGCTAAATAATAGGTCGTTTTGTCCGTTATAGCGCTGCATTTCTCAAAAATGTGCTTTACAAAGTCTTGCCATGGCATAACAAGGGTGCTTCATGTGCATTTATAGAATTGAATGATCGACTGCGCAAACGAAGTCTGACTCTTATTTGCTCGGGAAAATTTTAGGAAAGAAATAAAAAAAATTGTAAAATGATGGAAAAATATCAGCTCTTCGTAGGTGCTCAAAATTTAGTACCCTTTCGCTATTTTATTTGAGGCTAAGTTACATAAGGAAAACAGTTTGTGTTTGGCTTGAAACGTTGAAAATCAAATGCTTTCAATCGCGTGAATGCGCTTGATATAAGCTATTTTTATCCTCCTTTATCGTTTGACATGCGAAGAAAAGCGACGTAATTACTGGGCATGAAGTTGGGGATAAGAAGGCACAGATCGGATTTTCCAGCGCTTCGTTGACAGCTTACTTAACTTCTCAGACTTTAAGCTCTTTTGCTGATATTTATTTTTCATTAAAAGATATATCCTTACCTTCGATTAAGCATCAAAAGCATCAAATTGTTTTCGCCAATGAAGCATTCCTCCTTTCCTACCCTACCTTTAGTATCTTGCCGGATGGCCGAAAAAATTTTTAGGCTTCAAAGTAGGTCGAATATTCGATATTAGCCAAAATATCATATGTCGACGATATTAATGAATTTATGCCTATTTATGTCAGGAAGATGACAGTTTTCTAATGATGTAATTACATAGCTAGTCGTTATCTGCCATGAATTCCGAGACACTTAGTAGATGTAAGCAAAGTTTTCATGAGTTGCGTTTTCATACGGGTACATAATTAATTCTGTAAGATGGAAGCATTCATCAGTGGAAGCCACTTCATGCATAATCGCGTTTAAAGTACAATGGCGATGCCTTGTTCAAGCTTGCTGACATATTTCTGCTTTGCTTAAGATTTTCATGATTCGATATCCTTTTACTGTATAATCTTGACTGTTCAAACGAAGAATTGTCTGTAAAAATAGCATAAGATTCATTTTAATTGTTTGTAAATGGAATGAAAAAACAAAAACCGACAAATCGATTTACTATTTATCTACTCCAAAAAGTGTCTCGACCTACTGAGCTTAATAACAGTGCAATAAAATATATTAAAAAATGGCTCTTTGACGCGATGCGCCGAAAAAATTTACTTTTGAACTAGAAGATCGCTTAAAACGCTTAAAACAATATTTTTATGATTTGTTTGAAAATTTAAAGATTCTGTAGGGTCAAAATTTTTTGAGTGAACCCGCTAAGGTCGCATATGTCAGCGACTCCATTATCTCGATAATAGCTAGTGATTTTTATGTTATTGTGTTCTTATTTTTGCAGAGCAATTAATATGTACCTGAATGCCCTTTGAAACCTGACTTAAAAAGTAGAAACTTACACACATTCCCATAGATGAATAGTGAGGAGGGGATTATTACCCTCATCTCAGGGTCCAAGGCTCGATTCTCTGTCAGAAGGTTTTAAACTATCAAACCTTTTCTGCAAGTTTTTTGGAAAAGAGAGTAGCAAAGATAATGAAATTTTTTCGGCCGACTAGTATATTTCTGTCTTTTACCCATAAAATGCTTAGAAGAAGGTTAAAATTATCTTTAAATTTTTGATGAATTCTTATATTTTTTACCTAAAAAAGTATTGGCCTGCTATCCTGAATTTCGGGATTCTATCCTCCCGAGCTTTTGACCTTGGGGAACTTAGGAAACCTACGATACCTCATGCTAGAAATCTGATATAATAGGAAGTCATTAATACAACAAAAAAGCGAAAAAGGATATTTTAGATGAAAAAATAATAATCCTAGATAATCTTATGAGCGAAAACAATGTATGCAGAACATGTTAGAATTTTTAGAGTAGTTCTAGGTTTTAGAAAATTCTGAAGTTTCCATATTTTGCTTCAGTGTTGGATATGATTAGACTAGCTGAGCTACCCGTTATTGCCCGAGCTGAACTTAGGCCTGATAGGTATATGGAATTGAGATGTCTCTGTACTTTTTATTTTTCGGGACTTGTGATGTTTTTATGATATTCCTTTAAGAAATTGTTGGTATTAACCATATTTTATTTTTTTGGATTTTTTTTTAAATGTTCTTTTTGTCAACCATTTTTTGATCAAACCCATATTTTTGACGTTGCAAAATGGTGTTGAAAATTCTTTAGCCAAAATCATATTTTTAATGTTTTGGGATGTTCTGGAATTATTTTGGTCAAACCCATATTTTTGATATTTTGGGATAATTTGGAAAATTTTTTGGTCAAACCATATTTTTGATGTTTTAAAAGTGTTTTGTTTGTTGTAGCAAAGGGTGTCGTATATCACGTGATATCTTATATCACTCATATGTTATAGACGGTATCTATCTATCTTATATCACTGCATGTTATGGCACAGACGGGGTATCTTATATCACATCATTGTACCGTGTAGCATTGCCCATCTTATAGCATTATGTAGGCTATATTACGTCCGATCCTATGTTATAACGCACGCAGCGGCAAAAGTACCGTAATCCGAAAATAGTGTAAACTGAATTTATTCCGATTTTCGAAATTTGGCAAAAAATCGGCGATGTCCCGAAATCGGCCATGCTTAAGCATAGGGACGCCTCCCGCTTCGTCCCTGTACAGGGTGCATGGGTGGTGTTGGTGAAATTTAAATGTGGCTACTACACCCCTAGCCGGTAGGCCGAGCTCGGGCCAAAACGTCAGCCCACCAAGTGTTATGGGGCCGGAGCTAACCTCGGACATACAAACACACTTTCACAAATATATAGCAGATAGGTACCTGGTACCCACTAAAAAAGTCGCACTAATTGTCGCAAACTCGATACGTTCTAAATTGTGGTAATTAATACTATGGCGCGTCAGCTCTTTAATTTCTTTGTGTTTGTTGCATGAGTTTTGAGCCCAAAGTTTTTCATTGATTAGCGAACATTTATGCTTATTACAGTGTTTAATCGATATGGATCAGCCTTTAGCGTTGTGATCTATCTACGTTTGTCTAAGGCCTACTCGTTTCTCTACCCGTCATTTATTTGGTCGTATGCTGAAAGAAAATTACCCTTAATTAGGCGACTCTTTGCTGAGCATATTTTCTAGTTTGTCGCTCTTTGTCGATATTCTCTGCTGTAAATCGCATTATTTATGCTAGTCGTTTCTGTAAGTGTACATAGGTACATAGGCGCGCTATTGATTTAATTTGAATGAGTATTAATAATGTGTATGTAATGAAAAACTATAAAACTGATCTATTTTATGACCATGTACATATAGTCTGTTTCATACATGCACAGTATGGGAATTCTGGGGGGTGAAAACCTAAAGTGCCTTTTTTGGGCCCAAAAATGGCCGGTACGCGTTAGAAAACATCGTTTTTTGGCGTTTCTGACGATACTCTATCCTAGAGCATGAAATCATGAAAAAAATTTCGAAAAAAGTCGAATAAATTGACCAATATATCGCTTAAAACATGAATATATGGCGCGAAGCGCCGAAAATTTGGCGATTTTGAGCAAATAGATGACAAAAAACCCTTAAAAAGACACTTTTTCTACCGATTTTCAGGTAAGTTTAGGAAACTTTTGAAAAATCGCCAATTCTGGGGGGGGTGAAAAATTTTTTGCGGGGGGTGAAAAATTATTCTGCGGGGGGTGAAACCCCCCAAACCCCCAAGATCATGTATGGTCTGTTTCACACAAGTTTGGGCCTAAATTTTAAAAACTGTCCGACAATAAGCCGACAGATTGCGATCATAGCAATGATTTGATATACAGGGTGTTTCAAAAAAACGAAAGCCATATCCAACCTCGTAAGTTTCCAACGGCTCGCTCAATTTCAATGCAAATTGCTTTAAACAATTGACAAAAACCTTCGTAAGAAACTTGCAAAGTTTCGTATCCGTAGCTTGCTCTGTTCTTGTACAACGCGCAATTGTGTAAAAGTCGTTTTTTTCATTTAATACAATGCGTGTTAAGAAATAAATCACGTGTTTGCAACGTTCTAGCTTTCAATCGAGTAAACATTTTAGAATACAGTCTGCTCTATTCAAAAACCTGTTTATTAAGCTGTTAGCCTCTAAATTTTCGTACAATGTCGCTAGTTGGTTCGAGAGTTATTGAGCTTTCGCCAAAGGTCATCGTTCGCTCTAAAAGAGGTTATTTTGTCATTGCTTGCTGAATGGCCGAGGCAGTGACCTTAGGCGAAAGTTTAATAGCTCTCGAACCAACAAGCAGAATAATACGAAAATTTAGAGGCAATTAGCTAGATAAATGAGCTCTTGATTAGAGCGAACCGTATTCTAAAATGTTAACTCGATCTAAAGCTACAACGTCGCAAACACGGGATTCATTTCTTACGACACATTGTATTTCGTGAAAAAAAGCGACTTTTACCCAAATGCGCGTTGTACAAGAACAAATAAAGCTGTGCATACGAAACTTTGCGACATCCTTATGAAGGTTTTTATCTATTGATTAAAGCAAATGGCATTCAGATTGAGCGAGTCGTTTAGAAGTTACAAGGTGTGATATGGGTTTTTTTTTAAACACCCTGCATAATTATCGTAATCCGTCGGCGTACTTTCGAAAACATTCTCAAAATTTACGCCCAAACTCATGTGAAACAGACTATAGGTATGTTTGTATGTGGGCAAAAGCACGAGTACAAAAATAGCGTGGATAAAAATCTTAGGAAGTTTGAACAGGCTTGTGTTTGGTACTTTAGAGCTTTTGTAGTCTGTCTTACATAATTTTTGGTATTAACATTAAAAATCTAGGCGAACGATTTTTAATGTTCGACGATGGCGAGCGATTGCCAGATGAGCAATAGCTTTTAGTCCGTTTCGCAGAACTGGTGTTAAACCTTAAGAATTGTCGACAACAAGCCGACGAATCACGTTGGTCATAGGCACACCTGGCGTGTGGGGTATGCACCCCCAGAAACCAAAATATCCCCCCAGAATTCAATTTTTGAAAATTTTTTTCGCAATTTTTTGATGCCAATGGATAGTGCTTGATGAGAAACGTCAAAAAATGGTGTTTTTATCACCATACCATCGTTTTTAAGGCCATTTTTTGACCTTCAAAAAAATCTTGCACCCCCCCCCCCAGAAATTTCTTGCTGCCCACGTATGGTCATAGGTAAGTATATCAGGTCAATGGCATACTTGCAATCACATGGGCGTGGGGGGTATGCACCCCCAGAAGACCTAATACCCCTTCCCCCAGAATTCAGTCTTTGGAATCTTTGCTTTTTTCGCAATTGTTTGAGCCAATGGATAGTGCTCGATGAGAAACGTTGAAAAATGGTGTTTTCTCGCCATACCGCAATTTTTAAGACCATTTTTAATGTAATGTAATGTAATTTACTGTAGCCAGCGATAAAACAATATACTGTACACAAAAGTTTAAACAGGTACAATGGCAAAATATATAACGAAACTGTCCAGTAATGAAAAACGCTGCACTACAAGGGACACGACACGAGGGATTTTTAATCCAAATCCACTAATGAGTGACCCTTTACTGGAAATGAGATTTCGGAAATAGCTTTTTTAAATAATGCGGCGGTAGGTTTTGTTACGACATTTTCGGAAAGCGAGTTCCACAAATTAAGTATTCTACTGATAAAAAAATATTTGGTCAAGTCAGTTTTTACAAGTGGTTTTTGAAGTTTTAAAGAATGCCCCCTTGTTAAATGGTTCAATTTGAAAAAGTCATTAACATTTAAGCCAACAGATTGGTGGATTATTTTATAGCAAAAAACAAGGTCGAAAATGGTGCGCCGATATTCCAAGGATTCCAATTTAAATTCCTTAATTCTATTCAAATAAGTAAGTTTAGGACCCAGAAGACGCCGTGTAAAATATCTCTGTACAGACTCTAAGGCATCAATATCCTTCAGTAGATGTGGATTCCATATTTGACTATTGTATTCTAATATGGGCCTAACGTAAATTTTAAAAGCGCGGATTAGTAAGTCTCGATTCTTAGATCTGAAGAAACGTAAAATCAAGTTAGTCCGTTGTAAGGCTTTTACTTTGTAAAATCTTGCAACCCTCAGAATTTTGATGCTGCCCTATTAGAGCACAGTTTTTTCCGGGCGCATTGTGTGGTAAAGATAGCAAAGTCTCTAAGGTTTAGGGTATAGCTTTTTTCCAGGCGCTTGGGCGCATGTGTAGTAAAAGTAGCAAAGTCTTTAACATTATGCAGGGTACCTGTAGCTTTTTTCCGGACGCTTGGCGCATGTGTAGTAAAGATAGCAAGTCTTTAGCGTTAGGGTATAGTTTTTTTCCGAGCGCATGTGTGGTTGTAATAGCAAAGTCTTTAGGGTATAGCTTTTTTCGGGCGCTGGGGCGTGTTGGTAAGGATAGCAAAGTCTTCAATATGGTCTTCTTTCCGGATGCCTGGGTGCATGGGTAAACCCAAACAAGTAGGTACCTATACTTTGTACTTGTATATCTTTTGCACATGAATATACTTTCGGCGGCTACGTTTGGCTTTCTGCATTCACTTTCTTACACATTAGGTACCTATATCGAGTCCCTTGGCATTTTGGCTCATTCGCATTGCATTTAAATTCTTAAAATATGAAGTCTCCTGGCGTTTTGGCACATTACGGCGTTTTACTGTCAAAATACGAATTTTCTGCAACTTCAACTGCCCATCATCGCTCATTTCAAAAATTATGTGTCAGTTTGGATTGCTTGAGGATCCGGAATGGTGTCAGACATGCTTGAGGATTCAGATTGGTGCCAGAAATGGGCAAAGTCTAATGCATAAATGGGGCAAAACTTGGTCTTTTCGCTTCGTCGCTCCGCAATTTTCGCCCCATTCATCTCAGGCATAGCCCATGCGTTGGCATCAATTAGTGTTATTTTAGTAGCCCAAAAATAATTAAATTATGATATTGGTATAGTTGACTTATTTTTAATATGATATAAATATGATATTCTGCTATTTTTCATTTAAAATATGATATATTTTTGATATTTGGTATATATTTAATATACTTTTGGTAGGTAAGTACCTATCGTGTAATTTCTGCAGCCATGTAAAAGTAGGTATCTATGTAAGCAATAAGGTAATTAATACTCATTTATTCTATTTCAAAGTCAAACGACTAATGCAAGCAATCAATATTTTTTCGAAGTATGCACAAGCATTACATTTCCAGACGCTGTTTAAAAAATTTTCATATATGTAAAAAACTTTCAAAATTTACGAGATTAAGTTACAAAATTACATAAATTCCTTTCACTTTTCGTCAAATAACAAGATTTCGGAATAACGATCAGACATGTGCGTGGGGATGTGGGGTCTAGACCACCCAGAATAGGAAGATGGAAAATTTTGTAGGAAAATGAGGCAAAATGAAGGGCAAAACCTGATGCAAATTAAAAATTTTCTTCAAGTGTTTCAAATTGACCAGAAACAGTGTAATATTGTGGTTTTAAGGCTATTTAGAAGCGCTTATGCGTGTTATTGAGGTCATTTTGGCCCAAAAAGCTGAGTTCTTGACCCCTGCCCCAAATCGCCCATGCTGTGCACCACACCTGAGCGTGGGGGGTTCAGGGGTATGCACCCCCGAGAAACCAAAATACCCCCCCCCCCTCCAGAAATCAAAATACCCCCCAGAATTCAATTTTTGAAATTTTTTGTTTTTTTCGCAATTTCTTGATGCCAATGGATAGTGCTCGATGAGAAACGTTGAAAAATGTTATTTTTTCGCCGTACCACTATTTTAAGGTCATTTTTCACCTTTGAAAAATCTTGCTTTCACCCAGAATGTTCTTGCTGCCCACGTATGCTGTGCACCTATGATAACTATTAGCGAATCACAACGGTAAACAATACAGGTGGCAAACAAGAATCGAGAAAACAAGTATAATTTGATGGGTCAATGTCATGTGTTGTGGTACATACTTACTGACCTAACTGAGATTTTGAAATCTCCCAGATCCTAGGCCACCCTTAATGAGCTGAGCTTGCCAAAAGTTATGCATTTATCAATTTCGACAGGATGTCACTCAATCATGCTACACTACGCTAATTGTATATATGTACATACGATTAACGCAGGTGTACACAACCCTTAACGGACTCTACAGTATACATATGTACAATAGGTGAGGTGGCTTGGTTGGGTATAGGTACATACATAATCCAGTAGGTACCGATTACTGTATGCATACTTAAGTATGCATTATGAAGACATGACCTGGAAAAATACTTACCTGCATCATGCTTAGAAATTTGCAGGTAAGGTATAGAGCGAAGGGAAAAAAGTGCTACCACTTTGTACCAAAATTATACCAAAATTATATCAAAAATATTTTCACATTTTCCGGAGTTTTAATATGATAAGAATATGATATACCAAAATTCTCAAGAATTAAAATATGATATTGGTAGTCCAACAAGTGCCTACCAAAAATCATACCAAAATTTATTTTTGGTATATCAAAATAACACTAGCATCAATGCGAATGCACATATGTATGTATGTGCATACATATGTACATAAGACTAAGAAATGGCTATAAAAAGCACGGGTTCTTGCTATCAAATTCATAGACTGACTCTCAGTAAATAATGTGCATTGTCGTTGCACAAGCTACACTCATACATATTGCTGAAAAAAGTGCAGAAATTTCCTGGGAAAATTTGTAAATAATTATCAATTAAAATACATTTTTCAATACCTTTTTCCGGACATTTGGGCGCATGGGTGGATATGTGCTAAAGATAGCTTATGGGTATATTATTAACATTAGGATATATCTTTTCTCCGGGCGTTTGGGCGCATGTGTGCCTAAAGATAAGAATTTGATTAACATTGATAGAGCTTTTTTCCTGGCGCATGTGTGCGAATGATTAGCACTGCATAGGACTTGCCAAGTACCTGCTATTTTCCATGTGTTTGAGCGCATGGGCGCAGCAACCTGGGCCGTGGGCGTATTTAAAGGTCGTTAAAGGCCGGGCTTTACACCCAAAGTGAGTTTTACCCATGCATCCGAAGATGCTTTCAACTATAGATACCGCAAGAGGGCGCAAGTTCCAAGGGCTTTAACCTCCACCACACAAGCGCAGCTTCTCGTCTTATCGACCCCGGCCGGGGGATGAAAGGCTATTGTGGGTTGGCCCAAGTTGGGGCATAAATTTTAAAAACTGTCCGACAATAAGCCGACAGATTGCGATTATAGCATTGCTTAGATATATATGTAATTATCGTAATCCGTCGGTTTACTTTAAAAAAAATTCCTAAAATTTATACCCAAATTTATGTAAAACAGACTATGTATTAAGAATATTGATTTGAAATGTTTTTCTGCGATTGTGCTTCAGAGAAGCTAAAGTACTTCGCGTGTTAAATTGCAAAAAAAATAGATAAGTAAAGATAAATTTATGCTTATTTTGATTAGTACAGGTACTGTAGTTTGATGCCTTGCCATCAGGGTTGGCACTTGGCAAGGCAAGACTGGGTTTTATGGATCTGGAGTTTTTTGTGGAGTTTTTTGGAGTGCAAAAATTCATTGGGTTTTTGGGTTTTTCGGATTTTTCATCCGCAGGTTGCAATTTTTCCAACGGGCTGAAATAAATACTAAGCGATTCAAATTCTATTTCCAATTTCTTTTTGTTTGCTTTATGCTGTTCCTTTGACTAGTAAAGGCCAACCAACCTCGGTTAGTGGTCAACACAATTGCCCATGCTCATAAATCTCAGCCCCTATCTTAAAATTGTCATGCCATGCTGCAAAACAGGGTACTTTTATTCAGCCACCTCAATAGCCCACACTTTTCTGAGTTCGACCAATTTTCCTATTTCCTAATATTTTTTGAGGGCTAAACTTTACTTTATGGTGTAGACGGAAAACTTTGCCGTTGTGCGTGGAAATTGTATGGCAGTTCTGCCGGAATGGCGCAAAATCGGTTCACACCATATTCTTCAAAAACTTCTTTTTTGAGAGCCGGTGCGCTTTTTTGATTAAAATCTGGTAATGTTCGAGCATTAGAGAGAAAGATATATAGGCATTGGTGTAGCTGGTTCACATATGTATTAAGATAGCCACGTTATAGGTACGTATACAGCAAGTAGTATCCGGTGAAAGCTGCCACCTAACTGGTTTGATTTGAGTCAAGTCGAAAACAAATAAGGCAGTCATCAGATTTTTCCAGTAGATTCATGTGACTGACCAAAATGTTGGTGGCAGCGTTTAAAATAAGCCTAAGTAATGGGATGCAACTCGCGTCGCATCCCATTACTCAGGCTTATTTTAAACGCTGGCACCAACATTTTGGTCAGTCCATGATACTAAGCCTAAGCCTAATCAGCTGGTAAACCAGCAAAACATCACGAATACCTTGCAATCTTTATCGAACTTAACCAGCGTTAGTCGATTGGCTATGGTTCTGGACTTTAGAGCAAGGGGTCCACGTTTCGAATCCGACTGCCAGCAACTTTCTCTCGTTTCCTCAGATGCTATCGACCGCACACATACGCCCTTATAATATGACTATGTTAATACATATGTGAACCAGCTACACGAATGCCGATATATACATATATGTAGCAGTTGCAATGAACGATCGATTTTGTTCATTTTCATAAAAAAACCCAATAAAACCCCAATAAAACCCAAAAAACCAGAAAAAACCCCAAAAAAACCCAAAAACACAAAATTCAAAATTTTCAAATCTGGGTTTTTTCCATCCCTGCATGCCATACTTCGCGTAGGACTATATTATCAATTATGTTTGTGACAGAATAGCACTGGCTTAGATATCTGTGGTTCTGTTACGGAAAACATTTTTACGTCATCCGCAAATGAACAAAAATGAAAAGTTGAAAATGTATATACCTATTTCCGGGTGATGTAAAAATGTTTTCCGTAACAGAACAAGCAGGTTTGTTGAACAATTTGTACTGAATATTTATGAGTGGTCTGTAAAGTGGCAATTACCTTTATCTTTGGCTAAGTGCTCCGTTTTGCATTTCGGTCATAAAAATACCAGCTAAAAATATTCGATTGGAATGGAGGATCTTTTGGAAAACAACGAAGTAAAAGATTTAGGTATTCTTTTAAACGAATATATGGATTTTTCGCCGCACATTGCACATATAGTTAAAAGTGCATATTTTAGGATGTCATTGATTTTTCGAGCATTCAAGGCTAAAGATACTGAACTGCTAGTTATGGCTTATAAAAGGTATATCCGACCCTTACTAGAATATTGCATGGTTATTTGGTCACCACACAAAAAGCAAGACGTGAAAAGTATTGAGAGAGTTTAACGATACTTTACTAGAAGGGTCTTAAATTTTCCCCACTTGAGCTATAGTGAACGATAAGATTTTCTTAAATTAGACTCACTTCAGTTACGTCGAGTCCGACATGATCTATCGATGGCCTATAAAATTTACCATGGTCTTATAGACATCGATTTTAACGAGTTGTTCACGGTGTGTAATAGCATCACTCGATCAGTTTACTCGGTAAAGCTAAAAATACCTAAATCTCGCCTAAATTTGAAAATGTACTGTTTTGCGAATAGACTCCCTCCTCTTTGGAATAATTTGCCAGAAGAAGTTGTAAATGCCCCGAACTTTCCCTCCTTCAGCAGTCGTTTAGAGAAAATTAGTTCTACCTTGGACTATAAGTAAGTGCAAACCGCCTTTATAGTCCTTGCGCAGGTTTTTGATAATATATTCCATTGCATTGATGACATTTCAGTGTATTTACTCTGATTCTTTCTTTTTTTTAATTTGATCAAATTTGTATTGTTTTAATTCCGTCTCTGTCGCAATAAACTATTTCTATAAAGTTACACACCGAGAACCCAGGTATAGGTATATACTCGTTTAGAAAAAAACGAGAACCCGGGTAGGTATACTCATTAGAAAAAAAAGATGAATTTCGGTGATGAACTTTAACTGACCATTTTTAGGTCAGCAATTTTGGTACTCTTACAGAATGGTAACTGTTACGACGTCATTAACAATGGAAATTATACTACTAATTGAAATAGTCACATTTGGCTAAAGTTAAGAATATGGTACTTTTAGAAAAGGAGCAAAACGAATACAAAATGCCAAAATTTTTGTGCTAAACTGGTAGAACATGATAAATTGAAGCGCGAAAAAAATTTGGTGAAAATCTGAGCCATACTTGCAAAGTTGTAGGCAACTGTCGATTTGAGTGTTGGGTGGGACGATTAAACGGCTCAATCCAAGGACTTACAAATTTGTCAGGAATAAATAATATGGACTGAAATTATGGAAGGAAGCATAGCAATCAAGGAGAAAAAAGAAAAAAGGCGCAGAAAACTGTTTAAAATTTAAAAAAAACTTTAAAAAATATTTATTTTTTTGCATGTTTTTTCGGTTTTACTTGATAAGATATAGGAAAATCTAAGTTTTTGCTTTTAATATACTTAGGCTTAGGCTTAGTATATCTGAAAAGGTGTTTTAAGCTGCTTAGGTCGAGGTCGCTCCCGCTCAGATCAATGTATAGATGCTTAGGTCGATGTAATAGATGCTTACATCGATGTATAGATGCTTAGGTCGATGTATAGATGCTTAGGTCGATGTATAGATGCTTAGGTAGATGTATAGATGCTTAGGTCGATGTATATATGCTTATATCGACGTAAATTTGGTGTCTACATGTGATTCTGCATTCAGCTGTTTGAATCTTCAAATACTTAGGTCGAGTAGATGCTTGTGTAGGTCGAGAAGAGGCTAATTAACGAAACCCATAGCTTTTGTAATATTGATCATAGATGGATGGATTTTTTTCCGCGCTTTCTTTCAACATGTTCTAAGTACTGAGCGAAAAAATCCGCTCTTCTGAAGTTTATTCCATAGTATCCTGAAAGTACCATATTCTTAACTTACTCCGTCACATTTTTATAATGCAATGGCCTCTACTATTTAATAACCGACTATGCATAAATATCTAGTGTCACTGTGTCTTTCAACTAAGCCTAAGCCTAAGGTAAACATGAAGCAGATTATTATTGATTATTTTAGCAACGTATGTTACCATTCGATAGAAGTCCCGCAATTTTTCGGCGATGATTATGAATTTGTTGATGAACTTTGATTATTTTTAGGTTGAATTCAGAACCATGATTCGGCAAAGAATGAAACGACTTAGAGAAATCGTTTAAATTCAATTTTAGCACTGCTTTAAAACAAAATGTTTTTTTAATTCTAGCTCTGTCAGTTTCCCTCAATTTTTTGCAGAGAATTCGCCCATTCATGACAAATATTTCAGGAAACTGGAACATTGATGAAGTGCATAAAGCTTGACAAATTGCCAAGGCGCTGTTATGCGACAAAAATGTAGTTTGTGTATTTTATGTTATGATTATCAACACGTTTTTGTTTTGGCGTCTTTATACTTGAATAAAACGGTTTTTTGCCTCTATTCATGCCTTACACTTATTGAAATAATATACTTGCATAATCTGCATAGCATTGACAAATAAATCCAATGTGAAATCCTAAAAACCTTAATTAAACCCGCAAAAAACCCAAATAACCCACAAAAAACAAAACCCAAAAAATTAATTAAAAAGCCAAAAACCCAAATTTGAAATTTCGTGGGTTGGATTTTTTCCAAATCTCCCATTAGCTCAGGCTTATTTTTTGCCTGGTACCAACATCAATGCACATTTTCTAAGGCACTGGCGTAGCCAGTAGGGGAGGGTGGATTGACGCTCCCTGTGGAAAATTTTGAATTTTCTATAATGGAGCAGTGCGGTTGCGTAACGCCTTTCTGCGACGATTTGTTGGGAATAAATCCAAAAAATTCGGCGCTTTGCACCGATTTATTCTAGTTTTGGTCATTATTTCAACTGAATGGCAACAAAGAGCTACAAAGCGTTTTTTGAAAATTTTACCGTCAAAATCTAAGCTCCCAGTGCTTAATTTTGCAAAATTTTATGAGCCTCTGCCTCAGATCCCGCTAGGGGGTGCCTGAGCGTGCCACCATCAGACTCCACCAGCCCGAAAAAAGATTTTATCCGTTGCATTAAGTCTAATTTAAGGTCCTACCTGAGTAGTAATACTCGCAAAGTTTGCACCATTGTAAAAAATTTTCGAATAAAAGTTTTCCCCTCTACGTTGTTGCAGGACGGTGTGAAAAGTCCAAAAAAGGCATTATTTAACGTAGGACGCATTTTTATACATTTTTATCGACTTTTAGTATAAAAAAATTTACGGACTTCTCCCCCTGGGAAAAATCCGGGCTGCGTTTATGTTCTAAGGCTAAGCCTACATATGAATTATAGACATTCTAATTCTCAATCAGAAATAGTAGGCTTATGTCACGTTGGTACCAGGTACAAAATAAGCCTGAGCTAATGGGGTTGCTGCGAACGGAGCGAGCGATGCGAGCTGCATTCCCACATTAGCTTGGGTTTACTTTTTGTCTGGTATCAATATGGATCCACAAACAACATAGAGGTTAAATTCTTAAAAATAATGGTCTGCGTTGAAAATATATGTCAAATTCGTGATCTACGTATGAAAATTGACTGTAAGCCACCGGAATTAGAAAAAATGAAAAATTTCTGAATTTTTTTAAAAAATATTAGAATTTTAAAATTTTAATAATCGAAGAATTAAGAATCTTCGTCCAAAATGGATGTCGTATTTGTGATCAGCGCTCGGAAATTGACTCTAATTTAAAAAAAATTGGACAGGCTGAAAAACTCAACAAGTCAAAATAAAAATAATTCAAATTTTTTGTAAATGACTAGTCTACGATGAAAATGGATGTCATACCCGTGATTAGCGTATGAAAATTGATCATATTTTATTAAATTTGAAAAAAATGAAAAATTTTTCCCGTTCCCTACTAAACTCCATAAGTGCCGGAAATTCCCAAATTTTTACAAAACAGGAAAAGTGTTCAATTGTGGCTTCTCTTTTCTCACTCACTGAGCCTAAACAAGAATTAAGAATTAAGCACCTTGAAAGATTACTATTGGGAAGAAATAAGCCAAAAATAACAAAATCTTATTACGGTGGCTATGTTTTCTACATGCACCGGGTATACGCTCGTTACCGTGGGGTTTTACCTGATTTTCAAACTTTTTTGCGTTTGACGTTTCTACTTTTTGAGGTTTTTGTTGAAGTTTTCAAGAAATTTCGAGATTTTTCCAGGTTCTTAAACATTTTTGAGGTTTTGGGATTTTTTATTTTAAAATGCGTTCTATAAAGGTAAGATTCCGAAACTTTACTCAATTTTTCATTGTTAGTTCCGCTGCGCCGCGTATGTTACTGTATTTCTATTGACAACTTGCTGCTAAAGTCGTGTTGTTCCTATTTCCTGCACAGATTTTACTTACCTGCGTCGCCTGCGTAGTGAATGAGCTAAAATTTGTTTAGTGTTAAAATTTGAGATTTTTGGTCTTTCGTGTTAAGTATGAATCTATTGTTCTAAAACGCCCGAATGCAAACTAAAAAAGCGTACAACTGCGAAAATTTTTGATTCTTCGCGCATTATGTTTCTTTGGAGAGCCGAAAAATTAAGTCTTTTAAACGATAGATTTTTTATATCCAAATTTGAAATCGCTCAAACATTTTTTTTGATTTTTTAAAAATTTTTTCTTTACCAATAGATCTTATCGATAAGTCGCTCGAAAATGACATTATTTTCCAGTATTTTATAAACTTTCTAAAGATATAAGACTTCAAAAATTTCGGTTCGCCGCCCGGAATAAAATCTGGTTACACTCCCCCTCGTATATGTAAATATACGTACTGCCTCATTTGAAAATCTCCTTTTTTTAGCTCTGTCATATGTATATTAATCATTGCTGCAAGCTGTTTATTTTTGGTTCTTCTGTTACGCTGTTCCGTCGAAAACATATCAATGGGAAATTAGTATGCACATCGTCTCTGGCTGCATGTCTTCCGGAAAATTTGATTAAAACCATACTTGTAGCCAACCGAGGAGAAATAGCATGCCGGGTGATAAGAACGGCTAGGAAATTAGGCTTGCAAACAGTAGCAGTGTATAGTGACGTCGATTGCAATTCATTGCATGTAAAATGTGCTGACAATGCGTATTACGTTGGTGGAGCTCAATCGCAGGTATGCAAGTTTTATATGTTTTGTGTTTTGAAAGCTTTTAGCCCCTTATCTAAAATTATCAAGTGTTACTAACATACATGCACAGTATGGGAATTCTGGGGGGGTGAGATTATAAAGTGCCTTTTTTGGGTCCAAAAATGGTAGGTACCATACAAGAGCATGCGGGGGTGAGAAGTGGGTATTACTTTCCCTGAGCTCTGAAAAACTGATAGCTATACAGTTATTTAGGCGAAAAAGCATTGCTATATCCTTTTTCAAGCCTAGAAAATTAGCTATAAAGCCTTTTTGGACTCAACAAAACTAGCTATATAACCTTTATTTGACTCAGAAACATACCGTGTGTGCTGAGAAATGCTATATAATTGTCTTTTCCGAGTTAATAAAGGATGTAAAGCTATTTTCTTGGCTCTAAAAAGGGCTAAATAGCTATTTTTACAAAAAGGTTATATAGCCATGCTTGTGAGTCCAAGAAGGCTGTATAGCTGTTTTTTGAGCCCAAAGGGCTATATAGCTGATTTTCTGAGCCCAAAACGGCTATATAAGTATTTTTACGAAGCACTCAGCTATCTAACAATTTCTGGTTTTCACCCCTTCTGAATATTTGACCCTGCGCACCTACTGTAGGTGCGCGTCAAAAACATCGTTTTTCAGCGTTTCTGAAGACGCTTTGTCTTTCTATTGCAAAAATAAACAGAAACAAATTTCGAGAAAAAATCAGAAAAAGTCGGTACAAATTGAACAAAATATAATCAAAACATGAGTATAATGGCGCCAAGCGCCGAAAGTTTCGCTTTTTTGAGCAAAAAGATGGCTGAAAACGCATAGAAAGCATCTTTTCGACACTTAGTTTACACCTACGAGATTACAGACTAAGGGATAGAAATTTCACTTTTTGTTTTCTGCGATATCTATATTTTACTGTATTGAAAAAATGGTTAATACCTTTACCTACTGTAATTTATTTAATAAAGAATTTAGATGACGTGAATCTTAGCATACCTGAACAAAGGCCGGTCTTCCAGATGATACCGGCGGCCAAAAATTGTGGTTGGTTGCTGGTTCGAAAAAGGGTTGTTTTGGAATAGGTTACCTCATAACTTTTTCGGAACGTTCTGCATGTCTGCATGCATCATTTGCGTTTGTTTTATCCGTCTTAATTTACTCGCATTTAGCATCATCAGTCAGTACACTAATTGTTTACAACTATAGTTTTTAGAGTGTTCACCTCTGGAAATTTTTTTGGTCTTTTTATCATCCTCAGCTCAATTTCACAGATTTTTAAAGGACAAGACAACACAAAAAAATTGACCTTATTATGGAAAATTTCTACCCTATACATACTTTACATAAGTCCAATTAAGCAGCCTTTTTACAAAAAAACAATGAAATAATTTATTATATCTGCCAAATAGTGCGTGAAAATTTTGGCCTTTCTTTTTGTAAAACATTATTAAACATTAGATCTGGCACGAAGCGCTAAATAATCTTGACCATCTATCCTCTTAAGCTCAATATGATCGCTTTTCAAAGATACGAGTATACAAGCAGTACCGAAACTTATTACCGTTCTCGCCACAAAATTTGCAGCCTTAATCATCCTTAAACTTCGCTTAGGTTTGTAACTGCTTCTTTCATGCGAAACGGGAAATAAGAATATTAAATCTAGCAGAAATGTTGATAATTTCCCATTTCACCTCAGTTTTAGGAATTCATCGAAACAGACTTATGAATAAATTAGTAACGTCGGCATTATTAATGGAAGATTATGGCATTTCCATCACCTTCGACTTAATTTTGAGGCATGTAGGGTTGATTAGAGAAAGACAGAATTCTGGTATTCAGATTTTTGTCCTCTGAAATTTTGCGCCAGATGTAAAACTTGAACCTTGTACAAAAATGCATTCGACTAAACGTCTGTCGACGAGCTCCATATAATGCGAATTAAAATATTGAAAAAAATTTGAAATTTGTGATTCGAGAAATTTTTTAGCATTTTTACTCTTTTAAACTCAATTTTGCAGCCTTGGAAGACAAACAGTGCAAAACGGGCGTATTATACAACTGGCAAAAATTTTTTGACGTTCTGATCTCCTCAAGCTGAATTTTGAAGCTTTCTTAAGAGAGAGAGTGCTTAAATTATATCTGGCGCGAAGCACCAGAACATTTCTACATTTTTATCTTTTTAAACTCAAATTTGCATGTTTCTGGATATAAACAATCCAGTAATTATGCCTGGCGCGAAGCGCCGAAAATTTCCGAGGGTTCTATCCTTTTACCTAAATTTTGCAACTTTCTAAACAGCAATACAGTAATTATAATTTGCGCGAAGATTTCCGATGTTTTTATCCTTTTGAGCTCAATTTTGCAGCTTTCTGAATGTATGCAATAGAAATTATATCCGGTGCGAAGCGCTGGAAATTTTCGATATATTTATTCTTCTATGCTCACTTTTGCAGGTTTACAATTATAAGCTATGCAGCAATTATATCTGGCGCAAAGTGGGCGTTTTTATGAAGCTCAATTTGACACATTTCTAAAGATAAGAAAGGTAGAAATTTGTTAAATCAATGTTTGACTTCAGTCTTGAATGCCAGCCTCAGTAGCAGCCATACCTGGACAAAGGCCGGTCTTCCAGGTGATACCGGCGGCCAAAAATTGTGGTTGGTTGCTGGTTCGAAAAAGGGTTGTTTTGGAATATGTTACCTCATAACTTTTCCGAAACGTTCTGCATGTCTGCATGCATCATTTGCGTTTGTTTTATCCGTCTTAATTTACTCGCATTTAGCATCATCAGTCAGTACACTAATTGTTTACAACTATAGTTTTTAGAGTGTTGTTCACCTCTGGAAATTTTTTAGGCCGTTTTATCATCCTCAGCTCAATTTCGCAGATTTTTAAAGGACAAGACAACGCAAAAAATTGACCTTATTATGGAAAATTTCTACCCTATACTTTACATAAGTCCAATTAAGCAGCCTTTTTACAAATAAACGATGAAATAATTTATTATATCTGTCAAATAGTGCGTGAAAATTTTGGCCTTTTTATTTTTTAAAACATCAAACATTACATCTGGCACGAGGCGCCAAATAATCTTGACCTTCTATCATCTTAAGCTCAATATGATCGCTTTTCAGAGATACGAGTATACAAGCAGTACCGAAGCTTATTACCGTTCTCGCCACACAATTTGCAGCCTTAATCATCCTTAAACTTCGCTTAGGTTTGTAACTGCTTCTTTCATGCGAAACGGGAAATAAGAATATTGAATCTAGCAGAAATGTTGATAATTTCCCATTTCAGCTCAATTATAGGAATTTATCGAAACAGACTTATGAATAAATTAGTAACGTCGGCATTATTAATGGAAAATTATGGCATTTTCATCACCTTCGACTTAATTTTGAGGCATGTAGTTGTCCTCTGAAATTTTGCGCCAGCTGTAAAACTTTAACCTAGTACAAAAATATATTCGACTAAACGTCTGTCGACGAGCTCCATATAATGGCAAATGAAAATATTCGAAAAAATCTAAAATTTTTGATTCGAGAAATGTTTTAGCATTTTTACTCTTTTAAACTCAATTTTGCAGCCTTTGAAGACAAACAGTGCAAAAACGGGCGTATTATAAAACTGGCGAAAAATTCTTGACGTTCTGATCTCCATCAAGCTGAATTTTGAAGCTTTCCTAATAGAGAGAGCGCTTAAATTATATCTGGCGCGAAGCGCCAAAACATTTCTACATTTTTATCTTTTTAAACTCAAATTTGCAGGTTTCTGGATATAAACAATCCAGTAATTATGCCTGGCGCGAATCGCCGAAAATTTTTGAGAGTTCTATCCTTTTACCTAAATTTTGCAACTTTCTAAACAGCAATACAGTAATTATAGTTTGCGCGAAGCGCCGTAAATTTCCGATGTTTTTATCCTTATGAGCTCAATTTTGCAGCTTTCTGAATGTATGCAATAGAAATTATATCCGGCGCGAAGCGCTGGAAATTTTCGATGTATTTATTCTTTTATGCTCACTTTTGCAGGTTTACAAATATAAGCTAAGCAGCATTTATATCTGGCGCAAAGTGGGCGTTTTTATGAAGCTCAATTTGACACATTTCTAAAGATAAGAAATGTAGAAATTATTTTAAATCAATGTTTGACTTCAGTCTTGAATGCCAGCCGCAGTAGCAGCGGATATTACGCCCTGATACCTGCACCGATTGCATGCCTCTGTCCAGTGTTTTTATACAAGGTCCCTTTGTTCAAATGCAAAGACGGTCTCCGAAGTCTTTCAATTTATAGGTTTCCAAAGATAAAAAATACAGAATAGTTAATGAAATATTTTCGATATTTTTACCATTTTCAAGTAGATTTTGCGGACTTTTTTATTGACAAATAATTTAGGACCTTCACGTGCGGACTGGCGTTTTTTCAGTGTTTTACGTCGTCTACTTTCGTTTGAAATCGATTTTAGCACAACATTTCTTCGAAAATGTTTAAAGTTTTCGACAATTTTGTGCGAAAAAAATCATTAAATTTCGTTGACTTCAGTGAAAATCCAGCGCGAAGTACCGGAAAATTTGTGGATTTCTGGCGGAAGGACGTTTAGAAGCTTGAATTACTGCTCGATTTCCCGTATTTGTAGCGTTTGATGCGTAGCGTCGAAAATTTTAAAAAGTTGTACAAGAAATGAAAATAGAATAAAAGTATGCTGAAATAGCTATCTGGCGCGAAGCGCCGAAAAATTTTCGACATTCATATACTTTTGCGCTCGATTTTGCACCTTTTTGTATGATAAAAATGCAGAAAATCTTATTTGCCGAAAAATTTCATCTATCGAAAACTGAAATAAGCAAAAGGTGAGTTTTTAAATAAATGGCGCCAAGCGCTGTAAATTTTAGTATTTTTACGCTGTGAAACGTCAAAAACATGTGTAGCTTTTTAGTTGAAAAGTCGGGAAAAAATTTTAGGAATTAATGGTTGAGTGGTTGGTTCGTCAGTTGGCTGGTCGGTTGATTAAATGATTGATCGGTTGCTTGGTTGGTTGATTGATTGACTGGTTAAATGGTTGACTAATTGATCGATTGACTGGTTGGTTTGTTGGCTAAGTGGCTGGTTGATTGGTCGGTTAGATGCTTGATTGATCTGATGATTCGTCATTTGGTCGGTTGGTCATTAAATGGGTTGGCTTGTCAGTTTATCAGCAGACTGGTTGGTTAGTTCGTTCATTGGCTGAGTGATTGATTTGTGAGTTGGTTGATCGGTCGGTTATGCATTGATTGGCTAATTGGTTGGTTGGCCAGATAGTTGTTTGAGCAGTTTGGTTGGGTGGTAGGTTGGCCGGTTAGTTGTTTAATTGGCTAGTTGGTTGGTTGATTGGCCTATTGTTTTGTTGTTTAGTTGGCCATATGATTGGTTGGTTGTTTAGTTGGTTGTTTGGTTAGCTGGTTGGCCACTTAATTGGTTGGTTGGTTATTTGGTTGGCTAGTTGGCTGGCCGGTTGGTTGGCTGTTTGATTGGTTGGTTGGCTAGTTGGTTGGTCGGTTGGCCGGTTGGTTGGCTAGTTAATTTGTTGGTTGGCTGGTTGGTTGGTTGGTTGGCCTCTTAGTTGGTCGGTCGGCTGGTTGGTTGATTGACTAGTTATTTGCTCTGTTGGCCGGTTGGTTGGTTGGCCAGTAAGTTGGGGTGTTGGCTCGTTAGTTTGTTGATTGGTTGGTGGTGTGTCGGTTTTGGTTGGTTGGCCAATAGGTTGGTTGGTTAATTGATTGGGTATATAGTTGGTTGATTGGGTTGGCTGGTTGGTTGATTAGTTGGTTGGTTGATTGGTTGGTTGGTTGGTTGGCTACTCAAATGGTTGGTTGGCCAGTTAGTTGGTTTGTTGGTTGTTTGGTTGGCCGGTTGGTTGTTTGGTTGCTGGTTGGTTGGTTGGCTAATTGGTTGGTTGGCTAGTTAAATGGTTGGTTGGCCGGTTTTTTGCTGGCTTGGTTGGATGGCCAGTTAGTTAGTTAGTTGGTTGCTCGCCTGCTTGGTTGGCCAGTTGATTGGTTGTTTGGTTGGTTGGCTAGTTCCTTGGTTGGCTGATTGATTGGTTACTTGGCTGGTTGGTTAGTTGGTTGTTTGGTTGGTTAATTGCGTTGGTTGGTTGGTTTCTTGGTGGGTGGGTTGGTTGGTTGGCTGGTTGGTTAATTGGTTGGTTGTTGGTTGTTTGGTGGGTGGTTGGTTGGTTGGTTAATTAATTACTTAGTTGGTTGGCTGTTTGGTTTGCTATTGGTTGACTGGTTGGTTGGTTGGTTGGCTGATTAGTTAGTTAGTTAGTTAATTAGTTAGTTAGTTGGTTGATTGATTGGTTGGTTGTTGGTTGGTTGGTTGGTTGGTGGGTTGGTTGGTGGGTTGATTGGTGGGTTGGTTGGTTAGTTGGTTGGTTGGTTGGTTGATTGGTTGGTTGGTTAGTGGGTTGGTTGGTTAGTTAGTTGGTTGGTTGGTAAGTTGGTTGATTGGTTGGTTAGTTAGTTACTTAGTTGGCTTGTTGGTAAGTTGGTTGGTTGGTTGGTTAGTTGACTGGTTGGTTTGTTGGTTGGCTGGTTGGTTGTTTGGTTAGTTAGTTGATTGTTTGGTTGGTTGATAAGTTGGTTGATTGGTTGGCTGGTTGGTTAGTTAGTTTTTTAGTTAAGTGGTGGGTTGATTGGTTGGCTGGTTGGTTGGTTGGTTGGTTGGCTTGTTATTTGGTTGGTTGGTTGGTTGGTTGGTTGGTTGGCTGGCTGGTTGGTTGGTTGGTTTGTTGGTTAATTAGTTGGTTGGTTGATTGTTTGGTTGTTTGGTTGGTTGGTTGGTTGGTAAGTTGGTTGATTGGTTGGTTAGTTATTAGTTAGTTAGTTATAGTTAGTTGGTTGGTTGGTTGGTTGATTGGTTGGTTGGTAGGTTGGTTATTTGGTTGGTTAGTTGGTTGTTTGGTTGGTTGGTTGATAAGTTGGTTGATTGGTTGGCTGGTTGGTTAGTTAGTTATTTATTTGATTGATTGGTTGGCTGACTGGTTGGTTGGTTGGTTGTTTAGTTGGACTACTGACTGGGCTATATGTCTAAATGATCTATTTACATGTTTTAGTAATCCTACATTGGTTTTGCAGCGTGTATCTTCATTTTTTCACAAAAAATTCAGGTGACACCCGCCATTTTCCCAGGTGATACCGAGTGGCCATCAGGTGATACCGGGTTGAACCGAGTTGAACCCATTGTCCAGGTGTGGTAGCAGCGGATCTTATGCCCTGACACCTGCACCGATTGACATGCCTTTGTCCAGTGTTTTTATACAAGGTCCCTTTGTTCAAATGCAAAGACGGTCTCCGAAGTCTTTCAATTCATAGGTTTCCAAAGATAAAAAATACAGAATAGTCAATGAAATATTTTGATATTTTTACCATTTTCAAGTAGATTTTGCGGACTTTTTTTATTGACAAATAATTCAGGACCTTCACGTGCGGACTGGCGTTTTTTCAGTGTATTACGTCGTCTACTTTCGTTTGATATAGATTTTGGCACAATATTTCTTCGAAAATTTTTTAAGTTTTTGACAATTTTGTGCGAAAAAAATCATGAAATTTCGTTGACTTCAGTGAAAATCCAGCGCGAAGTGCCGGAAAATTCGTGAATTTCTGGCGGGAGGACGTTTAGAAGCTTGAATTATTGCTGCTCGGTTTCCGTATTTGTAGCGTTTGATGCGTAGCGTCGAAAATTTTTAAAAGTTGTACATGAAATGAAAATAGAATAAAAGTTTGCTGAAATAGCTATCTTGCCGAAAATGTTTCGACATTTATATACTTTTGCGCTCGATTTTGCACCTTTTTGTATGATAAAAATGCAGAAAATTTAATTTGCCGAAAAATTTCATCTATCGAAAACTGAAATAGGCAAAAGGTGAGTTTTTTAAATAAATGGCGCCAAGCGCCGTAAATTTTAGTATTTTTACACTGTGAAACGTCAAAAACATGTGAAGCTTTTTAGCTGAAAAGTCGGGAAAAAATTTTAAGAATGAATGGTTGAGTGGTTGGTTCGTCAGTTGGCTGATCGGTTGACTAATTGATTGATCGGTTGCTTGGTTGGTTGATTGGATTGGTTTAATGGTTGACTGATTGATCTGGTTGGTTTGTTGGCTGGATGGCTGGTTGATTGGTCGGTTAGATGGTTGGTTGATCTATTGATTCGTCATTTGGTCGGTTGGTCATTAAATGGGTTGGCTTGTCAGTTAATCAGCAGACTGTTTGGTTAGTTCGTTCATTGGCTGAGTGGTTGATTTGAGAATTGGTTGATCGGTCGGTTATGCATTGATTGACTAATTGGTTGGTTGGCTAAATAGTTGTTTGAGCAGTTTGGTTGGGTGGTTGGTTGGCCGGTTAGTTGTTTAATTGGCTAGTTGATTGGTTGATTGGCTTATTGTTTTGTTGTTTGGTTGGCCATTTGATTGGTTGGTTGTTTAGTTGGTTGTTTAGTTAGCTGGCTGGCCAGTTAGTTGGTTGGTTGGTTATTCGGTTGGCTAGTTGGCTGGCCGGTTGGTTGGCTCTGGTTGGTTGGCCTATTAGTTGGTTGGTCGGCTGGTTGGTTGATTGACTAGAGTAGTTAGTTGCTCTGTTGGCCGGTTGGTTGGCTGGCCAGTAAGTTGGTTGGTTGGCTAGTTATTCGGTTGATTGGTTGGTGGTGTGTCGGTTGGTTGGTTGGCCAATTGGTTGGTTGGTTAATTGATTGGGTATCTAGTTGGTTGTTTGGTTGGCCGGTTTGCTGGTTGGTCAGTTGGTTGATTGGTTGGTTGGTTGATTGGTTGGTTGGCTACTTAAATGGTTGGTTGGCCGGTTAGTTTGTTTGTTGGTTGGCCGGTTGGTTGTTTGGTTGGCCGGTTGGTTGGTTGGTTGCTGCTTGGTTGGCTAATTGATTGGTTGGCTAGTTAAATAAATGGTTGGCCGGTTTTTTGCTGGCTTGGTTGGATGGCCAGCTAGTTAGTTGGTTGGTTGCTTGCTTGGTTAGCCAGTTGGTTGGTTGGTTGGTTGGCTAGTCCCTTGGTTGGCTGATTGATTGGTTAGTCGGCCAGTTGGTTGGCCGCTTGGTTATTTGGTTGTTTGGTTAGTTGGTTGGGCAGTTAGTTGGTTGGTGGATTGGCCTGTTGGTTGGTTGGTTGATTAGGTGGTTGGTTATTTGGTTGGCTGGTTGGTTGTTTGGTTGGTCAGTTGGTGGGTTGCTTGGCCAATTAGTCGGTTGGTTAGGTGGTTGGTTGGACTGTTAATTGGTTGGCTGATTGACTGGTCCGATGACTGATTGAACTAATGTCTAAATGATCTATTTACATGTTTTTGTACTTGTACATTGATTTTTGTTGAGTTTATCCTTGTTTTTCAAGAAAAAAATTCAGGTGATACTCGCGATCTTCCCAGGTGATACCGAGTGGCCTTCAGGTGATACCGGGTTGAACCGGGTTGAACCCATTGTCCAGGTGTGAATCTTAGTAATTATGTAAATTAAAATATCACGGTATGCTATTTTATTACACGACACTCGTATGTACGTTGTATAAATTGCTTGCTACTCTCTGCTACATTAACCAAGAATCAGACTCGGTAAGCCATTGGTGGTATATTTACTATATTTTTATCAGTTCACTATTTTTCAGAGAAATTTTCTAGCTATAGTGAAAACTGCAAATTTATTTCAATGGTACAATTTTTTAATGTTGAATTCGCTTTTGAAAATCCAATTTTTTTCAATTTTTCTGAAGTGTACAGTCATGAAGCAGCAAATTGTTTACATAATATTTTACTATAAATATGCGATGGTTCGATAGCAATTCGAGATCTTGATAAGCATGAATGTCGCACTTAAAAACGATTGGCAGAATATTATATCAATTTGAATCATATTTATTTTACATTCAGTGTGTCATTGGCCTTACTATTTCAAATCATTAGCAGCAAGACGGTCTGGAATTATGTTTAAACTTTCACCCGAAATTTTGGATCTAAAAATTAGTGCTGGGGAACGAAAAATCTTAGGATGTCATGTCAACCATTCATTTTTAACCCTTAAGCTATTATTTTCCATGATAAGTTGTGCTCGATTTGTATGGTTTTATATTTATAAGTAGAAGTCAGAGGTGAAAATTCGCTGTCCTGTGTGTTTTTTGTATTCGGCAAAAAGTGTTCAGTCGTACTGTCTACAAAGATTTCTTTGGGGTCATCTTTGTTGTCCGTCTTATAATGCCGAAACTAGAGTTTAAAAAGTGAAAATTTTGAAAGCTTTCGAGGCCTTATTTTTCTCTAAAAAGCTTCAGCAGTCAGTTTGAAAGCTTAAATTTTCCAAAATGTATTAATGATCCTCATTATCTTAGTCATTAAAAAGGTTTCAAATTTTTCCTTCAAAAAGATAAAAATATCAACATTTTCTTTTCGTTTTAATAAAATTGCGTGGGTATTTTTTATTGTTAGAGACCCAGAAGTTGGCCAAAGTACGTTAGTAAAGGGGCCTTGAACAAGAACACTGCCGTTTTCAGTTGATCCGGCCATTATGGGTTTTATCATCCCTGTAAACTACTGACCATACTATATGCATAGCAAAGATACGTGAATCTATTTTTTAGAATTTGATGTTGCATGTAAGATTTATGGCTGCTGATACTGAATATTTTTGGGAATAGGACAGTTATTTGAACGCAAGTCGTGTTTTGGAGGCGGCAAAACTGAGCAGCGCTCAGGCAATACATCCAGGATATGGATTTTTATCTGAAAATGCTGAGTTTGCCGAGAGATGTGCTCAGGAGAATGTGATTTTCATTGGCCCTCCATCATCAGCTATTCGCAGCATGGGCTTGAAAAATACAGCGAAACAAATCATGTCGGCTGCTGGAGTGCCAGTTATTCCTGGCTATCATGGCTCAGATCAGGGCAATCAAACGCTTAAGGTGCGTTTTAGCTTAGATAAAGTGGTCAAGGCGCATTAGATTACGCAAATACATGGATCATACAAGAGCATGGGGTTGAGAGGGGGTATTACTCCCACTGAGCTCTGAAAAACTGATAGCTTAGCTATACATCGATTTTGGCCGAAAAAGCATTGCTATATATACATCCTTTCTCGGGCTCAGAAAATTAGCTATATACCCTTTTTGGGCTCATAAAACTAGCTAGTAGCTACATATAATTTTTAGACTAAATACCGTATGGGCCCATAAATGCCATATAGTTGTCTTTTCTGAGTTTCAAAAGGATATATAGCTATGTATTTTATTGACTCTAAAAAGGGCTAACTAGCTATTTTTATTCCGAAAAGGCTATGTAGCTAAGTTTGTGAGTCCAAAAAGCTGCATAGCCAGTTTTTTGAGCCCAAAAAGGCTATATAGCTAATTTTCTGAGCCCAAAAAGGCTATATAGCTAATTTTCTGAGCCCAAAAAGGCTATATAACCGTTTTTACGAAGCACTTAGCTATCTATTAATTTTTGGTTTTCACTCTTCTCCGAAAGCTTGATCTTGCGCATCTATGATATGTATGTATGATGGAATATATGCAATCAATTTCCATATGTTAAGCTTAATTTCGAATCATTCAGTCTCTAACATTGAAATGTGGAAAGAAAGAAAATTTAAGCGATGTGGTAGCAGACATGCACAGCATGGGAATTCTGGGGTATAAGTGAAATTTTGAAGTGCCTTTTTGGTCTTAAAAATGGTGGAAACGCGTCTAAAATATAGTTGTTTGGCGTTTCTGACCATGCTCTATTTTTCTGAAGCATAAAAACATTGAAAAATTTTCGAAAAAAACAATAATTCGAATAAATTTAAGACAATATACCTTGTCAAAAAAGGAGTTTATGGCGCGAAGCACCGAAAATTTGACACTTCTAAGCAAGTGGGTGGCTAAAAACGCGAACTTTCGAAAAAATCGCGAATTCCGCTGGGGGAATTAAGAACCATACATATTACATGGACAGCATGAACATTGTGAGGGGTCCACTTAGGTGAAATCGCTAAACATTTCACTAAAAATAGAATTCTGAGGGTCTGCAGCAGTGTTTTTTGTACTCGGCAAAGATTTTTCTCAATATACAAAGACTTTTCGGGACCGTCTTTGTACATGTACAAAGATTTTTTGGAAGACAAAAATTGCAAAAAAGGTCTGAATCGCACAAATTTTAGGCGTTTCGCGCCGAAATGAGTCATTGTGTGTTCTATGTATATCTTTAAAATGGCAGAAATTGCATTTCAAAAGGAAAAATGTCAAATTTCGCCGTTTTAAGACGATTCTTAGTGATTTTTGCCCGTAGAGACCCAGAAATTGGCTAAAATACACTACCAAAAGTCGAACAACTCTGTTTTTACCACACTGAAATCGCTACTGTACCATATTATAGTACCCAAAAATTTGTGTGTACAAAATGTACAAAGACTTTTGGGGACCATCTTTGTACATGCACAAACGGACCTTGTACAAAAACAAACACTGGTCTGCAGTAATATGTGGGGTAGTTTTCAACTTCTGGGGATGCTCCTCACCCCTCCAACCACCCCCACGCTCATGAGTGGTGAGCATAGTTGGGCAATGGATTTTGGTTCTGAAGGTACCGGGGTCCCTTTTATTGAGGGTTGGTTGGTTGGTTGTTTGTTTGGCCAGTTGGTTAGTTGTTCGGTTGGGTAGGTGGTTGGTTGGTTGGTTGGTTGTTTGGTTGGCTGGTTGGTTGGTTAGTTGGCCGTTTAGTTGGTTGGTTGGTTGACTAGTTGGTTGGTTGTTTGGCCGGTTGGTTGGTTGTTTGGCTAGTTGGCTGGTTGCTTGGCCGGTTAGTTGGTTGGTTGAATCATTTTCTCACTTTCTTATTTTTGGGTCAAAACATTCTACCCCCTCCAATCAAAAACTGTTTTTCTTGGCGCCACCCAGCTGGAGTTCTGAAGGTACCGAAGTGCCTTCTGGCGCCACCCGGTGGCGCGGCATTGCCCGCCTGTGGTGGTGAGAACCCCAAAATCAAGTATGCATAGGGCAACTATTGCATACATGTAAAACATATTTATTTTTGTTTGCTGACGCGTTATTGTCGTTCGGGCCTTTCATTTTTAATCGTATCGAATTCTCGAGCCTCTTGCAGTCTGTTTCATTTCATCCTGATCTATGTACATATGCAGGCCCATAGCCAAGGGGAGGGCAGTAGCCCCCTTGCAAAACCAAGAAAAATTTGTTTGTCACAAGGGTCCCCTAAAGCAAGAAAGGAAAAGTTTTCAGAGTGCATTTAAAAGTTCGCCACTACAGTTTTTTTGCGTACTTTTGAACTAGTAAACATAAAATTTAGTTGTGCTTTGCGCTGAAGTTTCTGTATAGATTTTGTCTTTAAGACTGTTCAAATTCAAGTTAGACATGGAGAAAATGTCAAATTTTCCCGGGAATTACTAATCTTCTGGTTGCTTTTCTTTGCAGAGCACAAAGGTTAATTATGTAAAAATTTAAAAAGATAAGAAACCGTTTATGAATTGAGCGATTGGAAATTAGTCGCGAGATAGTTTAAGCCACATATTTTTCGTGTATAAGTATGAAATAAACAATTTTTTGAATTTTTCTTCATTATTGTGTAGAGCTAGTTGAGAAACGTTCAAAGATGCCTTTATTTTGTATACCTCCTAATGTTTCTCGAGATGTCCGACTTCCAAAATTTTTTGTCCCTCCCGAAATAAAATGCTGGCTACGGAACTGTACATATGCATGCGTATCTGTTCGCAATTACACGATACGAACAGCAGAGCGAACTGCATGCGTATTTTCTTAAGGATGAGGCCGAACGCATTGGTTTTCCAGTTATGTTAAAGGCAGTGCGAGGAGGCGGTGGAAAAGGTTAGAGTACCGACTTTATCAGAAAGTTTTTATGCTGCATTTGCTTTTGCTGCTCGTTCCATTTAAAGGTTAGCTCGTCGCTCTCTGCGCAAAATTTTATTCTCGAGTAAGCAATAAGTTGTAGTAGCTGAGGTCTTAAGCTGATCTCTTTCTGCTTTATACATATGAGATTGCTGTGAAATGAAGGACACAGGTCTTCAGTCAACAGTTTAACTCTAGATCATAAGGCTATCATATTTATATGTATTGTACGTTATTATCGTGCATACATGTAAGATGGTGTTGGTGACTCCCATGCACAGGTGCGCAAGATCAAACTTTCAGGGAGGGGGGTGAAAACCGATGATTGGTAGATAGCTAGTAAGTGCTTTGTAAAAACGGTTCTATAGCCTTTTTGGACTCAGAAAATCGGCTAAGTGGCTTTTTTAGGTTCAAAAAACTAGCTATACTCGTATATCCTTTTTGGACTCACAAACATATCTATATAGTAGGGATGTCCGAAGCCCCGGCCTCTGTGCCGGGGCTTATTCCCCGGCCCCGAGCTGGGGCAAGGCTTGCCCCGGGCCGGGCTAAAACACTTGTCATTAATTGCAAAACTCTAAGATTTTCTCTCAAAATCAATCTTGGACATTAAAACGGTCAACTGCATCAACCCGAAAGTTATAGCATTACGTGTTATACCGTGTATCAGCATTTTTTAGCACAACTCCCATTAGCAACAGTGCTAATGAAATTTTTTTCCATCAGCACGGGATAGGTTATGTTAGCACTCCAGTTTTTTACCTGTATAATACCTACATATAGTGTCAGTAACGCACGTCCTTTTTTAGGTTAGCTGTTTAAGAATGCCATGATATTCTGCAGATCAATGTTTTTTTCTTGATCAATGTTTTTCTTTATATAAATCAAGAAATTCATGATAATGCGGTCGCCGTATAATAATTTGATATAAAATAGGCGTCACTACGCTTATGAATTGAATGATAAATGAACAAAAAGAAGCCAATTTTGTCTTCAAACAACATAAAGCAGAGCAACGTTGTTACAAAGTAATTATTATGAGCTAGAAATCGTTAAACAAATATTCGAGATAAATGCTAAATCTTTTAGGTTGTACATATGTAGAATGATGGTGAAGTGTTTGAATCGCGCGTTTGGGGCTGAACAGTAAGCATGACACCCGAAAATTTTTCGGGATTTTCGCTAAATAATACGTTAAAAAGCGTTAAAATTACTACAATTTTGCCGAAAAACTTCTTCGCATCCGTTAGCACGTCGTGCTAACGGCCAAAATTTTCATTAGCACGGGGCAACTTTCTCTAGCATGGTGCTAAAGAAACCGTGCCGTGTATGCTCCACTTTTTTCACTCGTTTTCTGTATATAAAGACAGTTTTAGGCATGCGTATCGTCGAAACGTCTGCCGACTTTTTCGATCAGCTAGAGTCTGCTCGCCACGAATCGCTTAAATCCTTTGGCGATGACCAAATGATAGTTGAGAAATTTGTCATTGACCCTCGTCACGTGGAAGTTCAAATATTTGGCGATTCACACGTAAGCTTTGCAGATGTGATAAAGCTTTGTAAACACTTGTTCGTACTGACTTTATCTTTTTGCCGGAACGTGCAGCTTTTCTTTGAAGCTTTTATAGTCGTTTTCATGATAAGAAGTCAAAAGAAAATTCGGTAGTCAGACAGATGACGAAAATGGGCTAGAATAGCATTTAAGTATATGTAAAACGTTTTTATATGGTACGACCGCGTTTTAAAGCATTTTTATTCTGTCTTGACTGATTCATATCAGTTTTAACGGAAAACTTACAAGTTTACTAATCCGACCGGGAAATTTCGATTTTTTTACCATTTTGCCACAATTTCGGCGCTTTTTGGTAAACGAGACAAAAATCATTAGTCCTAACATTATCGCAACTTTTTTCTCAAAAAAGATGCAGATAATTTTCCATATGCTCAAAGTCGCCTGACAGTACCTGTTTGTCTGACCCCTCAGGGTACAATTCAACCCTCTATGCGCATGTTTGGTACGCCTTATTTTAACGTGTGACTCTCCCTGATCATTGTAATGGGTATGTTCATTTTGAGTCGGTTGCGCTTCTGCTATTTCGTTTTCGATTTAGATAACTCATTATACTATCATTTTTCGTAAATATTTTCAAACATTATGATTAGTCCTAATGAGTAATAGGCATAAGCTTCGCGTTTTTGATTATGCTACTTCTCCGAATAGTTTCTGATTCGCGCACTCAATGCTAACGACCATAGGTGCGCAGCATGGCCGATCAGGGGGGTCAGCCGGTCTAGGGGGTGTCAAGATTTGAGCTTTTTTCAACTAAAGTGACCTCAAAAACTGGTATAAGCGCTAAAATTAAAGTGCTAAAACTACGTTATTACTCAGTTTGTTTTGTCAATTTAGGGCGCTTTTGAAGAAAATTATGAATTTTCAATCATTTTTGGCCTTCATTCGCCCCATTTTCCCCACGAAATTTCCCATTTTTCCATTCTGAAGGGTTATACCCACACATGGGCGTGGGGGGGGGGTTTGGGGGGTATGCACCCCCCAGAAGTTGAAATACCCCCCCCAGAAATCAAAATACCCCCCCCCCAGAAAAAAATTTTTTTGCTTTTTTAGCAATTTTTTAATGCCATTGGATAGAGCTTGATGAGAAACGTCGAAAAATGGTGTTTTTTTCGCCATACCACCATTTTTAAGGCCATTTTTGACCTCTAAAAATTTTTTCACCCCCCCCCCCCAGAAATTTTTTCACCCCCTCAGAATTTTGGTGCTGCCCACCTATGGTTATACCTCCCACCTCACCCCAAGTGCATGTCTGTTGACGACATTTCTAACCTTTCTTTGTACATGACCTTATCTGACCTCTGCAAATGATCTTTATTAGGGAAATTACGTGCATTTATTCGAGCGCGACTGCAGCGTGCAGCGGCGACACCAGAAAATAGTGGAAGAAGCGCCGGCGCCTGGTTTTGACGTCGCAACGCGACGGCGACTCGGTGAAGCGGCGCGGCGTGCGGCCGCCGCCGTCCAATATGTCGGTGCCGGAACTGTCGAGTTCGTGATGGATCGTCAAAACACTTTTTACTTTATGGAAATGAATACCAGGTTGCAGGTATAGTTTAGTGTTCATTTTTAGTAATTAAGAGATCCGTTAATTAAGTAATAATTTAATCAAGTTTTTTATTTAATCGTATTGCGTATCAGCCTCGCTTCGTCTATTTCCTGTCAAGATTTTTGCAACAGCGAAAGCTTCAAATATTTTAGAAATCAAGGACCCTTCTACTTTCATATTTTGTGTTTGTGGCAGTTTGCTGACCGTAGCATTCTTGTGATATTCTGTTAGCACGTGAAAGTACGTTTCTTCCAATGCATTAAAAACTCAATAGGTGTGTATTAAAAGTCAGAACTATTGAAAATATAGCATTTGCGGCGTGTGATAATAGCTTTAAATTTTTAATTTGGTCGCTATGATGAGATGAATAAAAAAGATCAGCTAGAGTGCTCGCCACGAAATTTGAACAATAAACAGGCCGATGAGTTTGTTTAGGGACGGTTTTTCACTTCTAAGCGCACAATTCCTAAAGAGTATCCGGACATTCTTCAGTTTAGGAAATCGCTTACTAAAAACTTAGGTCGGACTATTTATGTAAGGCTCAGCGCGCGTTCCTAAACGGACGCGTTTTGATAGCGCACGTGTTAGCATTATGTACGCAATATCATATGCATAGAATTGCACGAGTGTTATCAATATTTTTACTTATCTGTTTAGAAACTCGCGCTGACGGTTCGAAAGTGTTTAGGAATCATTTTCTTAAACTAAAGCGTCTCTGGATACCCTTTAAGAATCGTGCACTTAGGAAGTGAAAAAGCGTTCCCAAAACAAACTTATTAGACTGTTTATTAATCAAATTTCATGGCGAACTTGGTATATATACAGTTCTTGTCACGGAAATTGCAAACGCAGCGCCGCTGTGATCTACTACGATTGACCAACTACAGTAGAACGTAAGCGCTTCTACCGTAGCCACGCGTGTTCGGTCATATTGAAATTGCGTTCAGCCTTAGTAGATCGCAGCTAGCATATTGCGTTATTTGTCACACAGACGGGAAAAAATTTCTCAATCTGCTTTGATTTTTTACATGCGTGCGTCTCAAAAGTGTGTGCATGCTGCAGGTCCAGTCCGAGAAAAAAGGTGAAAATAGATTGGAATTTTCGTGCATATCATTATAATTCTTGTTTCCTCCATTGTAATCTCATCTAAGAGATAATGGGCATAAAAACGAAAGAAAATAGTATTTCCTGTGTGCGATCAATTGCATATTGCTCTGCCGCAAAAGAGCATTTTAAAATTAATTTCAGGCTGAGAGCGTTCTGCGTTTTAAAACAAATTCATAGCCAATGAAGAGCAAAAGATTCAAAAATCATATAGGCCCAAAAATTTCTTTTGCCATTAGTAATATGATTTTAAAAAGCGCATCTTTTTGAGTAAATCAAAATTCGAAATAAAATCAAAGCAAATTGTTCTGATCTTTTGGAGGGAAAGGTTTTTTAAAAATGTATTTTCATTCTCCTACAAACCATATTTTTCACCATTATATTGCAAAATTGGGAAGAGAATGAATAGTGACTGTAAGGTCTAAGCTAGATAGAAAATTTAACAAAATAGTGAAATACAGATGACAAATACTTTTGCAAATTAATTGTACATCATCCTTAGTAGATCGCGGATAGTAGAATGAGATGGCCTTCTTATTGCGTATTAATACAAACATACAGTATGCGTGTCTTTTTCTTTAACGAATCGGAGAATAATATGACCACGCCGTTATTTGTTACAATGATGATCGTTTTACGCAAGTTGTAGTTTTAACGCGTGCTGCATGCAGCGTGGAAGGTTCCCTGCGCGCCTAAGTACGTGCTTTGTGCCTGCTGTATGCAGCGTAAATCGGAAAGATAAAAATAGCGAGGCTGGCCGTTCTTTTGACACAGGCATGGAAGAACGAAAATCTATTTTGTTGAAAAAATTGAACTAAATAAGCGTCTGAAGTGATTGGATAGAATAATTATATTTTTATTACATAATTTTATATAATATTTACATAATGATACAATTAGTAATATTAGATGGGAACTGACATGGAATACGACTAGGCAGGAATTTGAAAATTATTATTTAAAATTATTTTTAAAATGAATTAATCAATTAATTAATCATAAATCTTTATTCGATTCTTTTAAAGTGCTGAAAAGAATAATAAAATTAATCATATGTCATACCAGCACAGCATGGGGATTCTGGAGGGATGAAACCTAAATAATTTTGTATTAAAAACATCGTTGATGCTCCTTCCTTCTGGCCACAAATGGCCATGAGGGGATTGTGACCCCAGAAGTTGAAATACATACCCCTGCAAATTACTGTAGACCCCAGAATTCTATTTTTAGTTATATTTTTGGCGATTTACCTTATTCTGACTCCCTAGAATTTAGGTGCTGCATATTTAAAATTTTTGTTACATAAAATAAACTAAATAATAAATATCGTTATGCCTTCAAATTACAAAATTGATAAAAAATTTCCTCATTATCCGCTTTCAAAAATATTTTGTATCTTCGCTTTTTTCATTTATTTACGATATGTACATTAATAATATATTCAGTTCAGAAGTGAAATACATCACATAGTGTCTGTCTCCTCAGGCAAGCATATAGTTCAAAAAATATTGCCTGTTCTATTATTTCGCGCAAATTTTATTCTGACCAGCCAGCTTTCTTCGCAATTTTTCTTGTTCAATTAAAGTACTTATATATGCGTATCTACCATTTTGTATTTATTATATTCAGCGGACATACGCCTACACACACATGTAATAAAGGGAAGGCTTGAAAACAACAACAAATTTTTACCTCCTGATATTTTAATACACAAGCTCACAAAGATTTTGCTCGCATTCCCTGGGTCTATATGATTTTTAAATCTTTTGCTCTTCATTGGCGATGAATTTCTTTTAAAACGCAGAACGTTCCGCGTTCCCTGGGTCTATATGATTTTTAAATCTTTTGCTCTTCATTGGCGATGAATTTCTTTTAAAACGCCGAACGTTCTCAGCCTGAAATTAATTTTAAAATGCCCTTTTGCGGTAGAGCAATATGCAATGGATCGCAAACAGGAAATACTATTTTCTTCCATTTTTATGCCCATTATCTCTTAGATGAGATTCCAATGGAGGAAACGAGAATTATAATGATATGCACAAAAATTCCAATCTATTTTTACCTTTTTTTCTCGGACTGGACCTGCATCATGCATACACTTTTGAGACGCATGCATGCAAAAAATCAAAGCAGTGTGACAAACAACGCAATATGCTAGTTACGATCTACTAAGGTCGAACGCAATTTTAATATGACCGAACACGCGTGGCCACGGTAGAAGCGCTTACGTTCTACTGTAGTTGGTCAATCGTAGTAGATCACAGCGGCGCTGCGTTTGCAATTTCCGTGACAAGAACTGTATATATATGGATTTGGAAGGCTAGATAATAAGTGACTTTAGTTGATAATTTTTCGGATGTGAATATAATTCAGTTTCATTTGACATATGTATTGTACAAATGAATGGTGTATTTCTATACATATAATGGCTCAAACTTTAGGGAGAAGAGGGCAGTTGGTCGCTTGTAGGGGTTGAAGGAGGTAAATTATGTATCTACTCCTGCCTGGTCAAAAATGGGAAAATCATCAAAAAATTGCCTAAAAACGCAAGTTTATGTCAGAAATCGGAGAGGTGTACAAAATCTCAGCCTTTGGGACGGGGGACGACCCACTTTGAGTGAGGTATTTTCCCATCATTCTTGTTACATGCACGTATGCGTAGCATCTTCCCATCATACATACACATTGACAGGGTTGAGAGCACGATTTTTTGTATTCGGCAAAGATTTATCCGATGTACAAAGACTTTTCAGGACCGTCTTTTCACATGTACAAAGGTTTTTGGGAAGACAAAAGCTGTAAAAAGGTGTAAAATCCTCAAGCAATATCGACGCTTTGCGCCGAAATGAGTATTGTTTGTCCTACATATCTTTAAAACAGCAGGATTTGAATTTAGAATAGAAAAATGTCAAATTTTTCGGCGCTTCGCGCCGTTTCGAGACAATTTTTAGTAATTTCTGGCGTCAGAAACCCAGAAATTGACTAAAATACATTACCAATGAATGGTCGAAAAACCCTGTTTTACCACACTGAAATCGCTACAATACCATATTATAGGACACAAAAATTTGCATGTACAAAATGTACAAAGACTTTTGGGGACCATCTTCGTACATGTACAAACGGACCTTGTACAAAAAAAAGACTGGTTGAGAGAGGGGCGAAACCCCCGCTGAAGGGTCCGAAAGTTACGGTCCGTTTCCGGTGATTTCGGCCCAAAATAGTGCATTTTCAGCATAATTGCACAAGGTCAGGGTGGCCAGGTCGGGGGAGGGGTGAAATCCGGAATTCACGCTACAAACGTTGTGTTTATTATGTAAATTAGTTCGAAATTGCCTGAAAATAAACTATTTTGGCCGAAATCATCCGACAGTACCTACATTCGGACCTTTCAGCGGGGGAGGTAATATCCTCTCTCACTGCTCCCTATGTACATGTATGATTTTCAAGCAATCTCGACGTAATTTACCTGCATAATTTAGGCAACTATTTAAGAATAAATAAATTCGGGATTCCCACCCTCCATGACCTCCCTAACCATACATGTAACGGCTCTTAATTTTGGGACGGGGGGGGGTTCTGGTCATTTTAAGGGGAGGGGGGGTAAATGACCTCCAATTTTTCTACCAAAAACGACCAAAAAACGCCTAAAAAACGCATAAAAATGGTCAAAAATCGCAAGTTTTTTTTAAATGATGTTCCGTAAAATACCTTTAATCATAAAAAACGTTGACGCGATTCGTGGATTTTCTCAGGTTGAACACCCGGTGACGGAAATGATAACCGGCTTTGATTTGGTTGAGTGGCAAATAAGAGTGGCGCGAGGCGAACCATTGCCTGTCGTTGACCAGAGTCAAATTTGTATGCAAGGACACAGTTTCGAGGCTCGTATTTACGCCGAAGATCCGGAGGGTGGCTTCCTGCCCGGCGCAGGCCCAATTTTTTATTTGGATTTTAAAAATTCGGATTCCGTGGAAAAAACCGGAATTTCTGGTAAAACCCGTGAAAACGACGTTCGCGTGGAAACGGGGGTCGAAGAAGGGGACGAGGTTTCAGTTTACTACGATCCAATGATAGCCAAATTGGTCGTTTGGGCTGACGACCGCAACGCTGCTTTAGAAAAGTTGCGCAGAGCTCTAAGTTCGTACAAAATTCTGGGTCTTAAAACTAACGTAGAGTTTCTGCGTCGGCTCGCTTCGCATCCACAATTCCAGTTGGGCAATGTGTACACAAATTTTATCCAAGATCACTTTGACTCTCTATTTGACAAGCAATCCGTGAAATTCGATGGAGGCCAGGTAATTAATTATATTTAACTTTAGCATCAAGCGTGTAAAAGTTAAAACATTTATTACATGCAGATCTTTTCCTTCTCAAAGACATAAAGAATAAGGTCAGGGTCGGCGGGGGGGGGTAGAATCTTAGAAGTTCAAACTAGTAAATTTAGTGTTCGCGATTTTTTTCTATTCAAGCAACGAAAATGGTCAAAGTAGACTATAAAACGTTTTTTTATTATAATATCGTACATATATTTAAAGCATTTTTAGTCCATTTTGACTGCATTATGTCGCTTTTAACACTAAAAACTTCAGAAATTGATTAATTTTGGGTGCTTTCTGAGTAAACAGCACATAAAAGTATAACAATTTTTTCTGACATTACTGTTTTTGCCCTCAAAAATGATACAAAAACGCTCCATCAGCTAAAAATTTCCGGTCAGTACTAGTCTTGCTTACCCTTGGGGGGGGAGTAATACCCTACTCCTCCTCAGTTCTTACGTGCATTTATGCTCAAAGGCTTATGAAATTGAAGATTCAGGAGCTAATAAAATATGATTTGTCACTAAAGGACGTGAAAGTCTGATCAATTAACTTTTTATCACAGCTGTGGATGTGTTGCATGACGAAATTCGAAAAAAATCTTAAATAGTTGACTGATGGCTCATTTCGGCTGGTCGAACATTTACTTTGTTGTACCATCCAAACGCTATAATTTTTATTTTACCTGACTCGTAGTCCTCTAAGAAGTGACAACTTTTTTTCTAATTTTTCTCTGACAATAAAACTGAAAAAATCGATTGGTAAATTATTATAATTTCATCCTTTTAAAGTAGAATTTGCGGCCTTTTTAGTTCAGAAAGTTGAAAGTGTGCTAAACGTGAAAGAATTCGTTATTCATACCGTCTAAAAAACAATTTTGAAGCTTTGCAAAGATCAACCAAATCGGAATTTGGCGGACTTATAAGAATTTTCACATCTTCATTGTTTGTTATAGTCTTTTAACAGAAGTACAATAATTCAAATCACTAAATTAATGTAAAATTGTAAAGCACTGAAATATTTTGGCTAATTAAAGCTTTTAAATTCAATTCTGGGACCAGTCTTTTTTGTACTTGGCAAAGATTTTTCCCGGTGTACAAAGACTTTTCGGGACCGTCTTTGTACATGTACAAAGATTTTTGGGAAGACAAAAATTGCAAGAAAGGTCTGAAATTCGCAAAAATTTTCGACGCTTCGCGCCGAAATGAGTTGTTCTATATATCTTTATAATGGCAGAAATTGCATTTCAAAAGGAAAAATGTCAAATTTTTTGGCGCTTCGCACCGTTTTAAGACGATTCCTAGCGATTTTTACCCTTAGAGACAAAGAAATTCGCTAAAATACACTACTAAAAGTCGAACAACTCTGTTTTTACCACACTTAAATCGCTACTGTACCATATTATAGTACCCAAAAATTTGTGTGTTTAAAATGTACGAAGATTTATGGGAAGATAAAAACTGTAAAAAGGTTTAAAATTCCTAAACATTTTTCGGCGCTTCGCGCTGAAATGAGTAATTGTTTGTCCTATGTATATATCTTTAAAATGGCAGAATTTGCATTTAGAATGGAAAAATGCCAACTTTTTCGGCGCTTTGCGCCGTTTTGAGGCAATTTTTAGTACTTTTTGGCGTCAGAAACCCAGAATTCAGCTAAAATACACTACCAAAGATAGAAAACCCTGTTTTACCATACTAAAATCGCTACTGTACTATATTATAGTACACAAAAATTTGCATGTACAAAATGTACAAAGACGTTTGGGAACCAATATGTACAAACGGACCTTGTACAAAAAAACACTGGCTGGGACTTTATAAAGAGAAATAATTTGATAACCGGCAGAAAATTCCGAAGTCATATTTACCTTTTTTAAATTCAATGCTTGCCATTAATTAGAATGACCTAAAAACGCTACACCCTGGTGTTATGTACATTGGGTCGGGTTGATACGAGCATAGCATTCAGAGATCTTTTCCATTTGTATTTATTTGAACAGTGTAAAAAAATTTGGTCAGCTGACAGCGCTTCGAGCGCTACGGCTGTTTATTTATACTCGATTTTGGTATTGTTTGGTAACTTTTTTGTCGATATCTTTAATCAAAAAAATTATCAGCACTTGTTTTAACCCGAGAGTATGTACTCTTTCTACTATCGTTATCAGAGTGAGTTAATTGATGACATAAGTGAACAAGCTTTCGGCGTTTAAACAATATCGAAATGAGGTGTAGACAAATCGTCATAGCTCTCGAACGGCAGACAGCTGGCAAAATTCTTTTACACGGTCAAAAAGAAGACACCTATACCTACATTTCTAATGCAACTGGTCTCAAAATTTTAAATTTATACCAGCCGAAGTTATAGACTGCAACATCGGGATGTTCCTTTTCGGGCCACGCTGTATTTAAAGGTATATAAAATATGAGTACTAATTAAAAATTTTTAGGAATTGTTGTTCTATTTTTACTGGTTTTCTCCTCCTAAAATCCTTGTACATAAATGTACAAAGACGGTCTCGAAGAATCGGCAAAATCCTTCCTTGCCGAATACAAAAACTGGGTGCAACAAGTTAATATTTCAAATTTGATGCGAAATCGCTAAATTCCATTATATTGGAATGGCCCTTAAATCTTATTCTACCTTATTCGGTACAATGCATGAGTTACGTAATGTAGAAGCTGATAATTTAATCTACTGCACGTAAATGTGTATTCTTGTGTCCATACATGTAATGGCTCGAAATTGGGGGGGGTCCCGGCTATTTTAAGGTGGGTGACCTCCAATTTTCGACCAAAAACGACCAAAAAACGCCTAAAAATGGCCTAAGAATTCGATTTTTTTCCAAAAATTTGGGTCTTTAGGGGAAGGGTGGGGAGGATGTCCGACTTTGGGTGGGAGGGTCCCCATCTCTGTCTCTTACATGTATGCTTATGTCGTACGAGCTTAAGTTCTAACATTGAAGCAGCTTTGATTTTTTTGCTTCTCGTAATTTTAAGGAAGCGACCTGTCTCTGCAAATCAGTTATCGCTTTGCTCTTGTACGAAATCGATGACCAGCGTCGTTCATCGTCCGGCAACGGTCCCTTCGAATTGATGGATAATTTTCGGATTAATTTAGATCCCATGAGATTGATTAAAATAAGCCATAATAATCAAGTGCAGGACGTTTCGATAAACTACGTCGACAGGCTACAGTACGAAATCAGGATTGCTAATGGTGCGGTTTTGAAAGCAAAAATTTTTGATCCAAAATTCAATTATAACGATCGACGTCACGTCGTTGAGTTCGATTGTGAATTGAATGGTCAGCGTGTTCGAAAGATTACGGTAGTCAAAATTGGTGATCGCTTGACCGTACTGGGAGATTTCTGGTCCAACGACGAGCATTTTGATCTACCGCGACCGGAATTTATTGGGAAACTGGAGAGTTCATCCGTCCAACGTACGGGCGATTGCGTGGCGCCGATGCCCGGCGTTGTTGAAAAAATTTTCGTTCATTCCGGGTCAAAGGTCAAATTGGACGACCCTCTAGTCGTCATGGTTGCTATGAAGATGGAGTACGTGATTAGGTCGCCGGGGGAGCGTACCGTAGACAAGGTTTTGTGCAGAGTGGGTGAAAGCGTGCCGAAAAACGCTCATTTGGTAAAATTTCTGACCGTATAGGTTTACGGGTTCAAGGAATACTGTATTATTAGCTCGAGGGACTAATTTTGATGGTGCCAAATTCGTACAACTATTGCCTTTGTTATCATTCACTTCACCGCATTTATTGCCATTTGTTAATCGTCTGATTATTGCGTGCTTTAATATCACGGTTGTTGAATTGATTATTTCATTTCCTGCGTTGCTCGCATTTCTTCATCATTTGATTTGTCGGTTTATTTATTTATATATGAATAAATATTTTTCCATCTGCCTTCTAGTGCATAAAATTTATATCAGGCTATTATTTCTAGCGATAAAATAGTAATGTTTACATTAGCTAACCTGAGTTTTTTTATTGCTGTACACTTTCGTCTCCTGATTTGATATTTCGGTATTTTCTTTTAGCTAGGTAAACTATTCGTGGATTTTGGACTCTCTTTAGAAACCCTGACGTTCATTTATGAAAGGATGCTCAAGCGGTCTTTAAAAAATCTAATGGAGTAAGCAAAAAGGGTTCTTTGAGAGGACATCCCTCTCCCTTTTTAAGGTACATATCCCTTTGCGTTTAGCTGTTGCTGATGTTGTGCATTTATCTAAAATCGGTTGGCTTCCATTTCCAAAAACGAAGATTTCTCTACCCTTCCGTTTTCGGTCGAAAGATACTTTTTTAGGTCATTTTTAGGTGCTTTTTTGCTATTTTGACTAAAAATCGAAGTTGTAATTTACGCCCTCTTCTAAAATGGTGGACCCGACCCAAAATATTGAATCGTTATACATAAGTGTGCACGCAGGCCCGTATCCAGGATTCGGCCAAGGTGGGAAGGGGGGTGGATCCAATATACATTGGTCTATATCTCAGGAAATTCGTCGGGATAGCTCGCAAAAACTGAATTTTTCGACCTTTTTCGACATGCTCTATCCATTAAGATTAAGAAATTTGAATCGAAAAAGTTTTCTTCTTTTTAGGAAGTGTCATTTTTTGGCCGCGCTTGAGCCGAAATTATGGAAACTATATCACATCTAGCGCGAAGCGCCGAAAATTCGAAGATTTTACGCTAAATTCGCAATTTATCCCTCTTTTCGTGCATTATCTTGCCCTTCAAACTTTTTTCGGCCAAGGGGGAGGCGGTTGTTCCCCCTTCCCCTCTAAACACGGCCCTTTGTGCACGTAATGCTTATTTAGGAATGAGCAGGGGTGACAGCGTTCTATTCTCGCCGTACAAAGCGCTGGGTCTGGTGAGCAGCGCCGTGCCTGCGGCGGTGGTGTACGTGCCAAATGTAAAGGTACACTCCATCTTTTGCGCTGTTGGTGACTCGGTGCTCATATATCGCAGTCGCAAGCTAGCGTTGTGGGGCGTTAGCGAGTCACTTGGCGCTTCTATTAATTGTCTGGCCGCCGATCATAGGCGCGTTTACGCGTCTTGCGGAAACTCTATTAAATCTATACATTTCGGTCGGAATGTGGAACGTAGTTTTGACGGTAAGACTGCAAATATTTTTAAATTTTATTTTTATCGATAATTACAGGAATTCATTCAGGGTGTTTTATTAAATCGTGGGCGAATACGAGATGGTACTATTTAACTTATATGTGTTTTCTGAGCATGATTTTTCCATAGTTATATATAGTCTTCCGAAACTTTGATTGCTGACTGTATTTTGGAAAAGCGCCATTTGGAGAAAAATCAGTAGGTAGTGTAATAAAGAGATTTTTCCGAGTTGGCTTAATGAAATAGCTTGATAGCTTGTTCGTTGTATCCGATAGTTTTTATTTTAGATTATGCCTACAAGTAAATGTAGATTTTCGTAATTGTGAGTCGAAATGCTTAATCCTTACCTTGCGTATTTAATTATTGTTACGAATAATATCTAGAGCTATTTTTGTGGATTTTGGTTTTACACCTTTTGTTTGTTCAAGGCTGTTTAAGATTATCTGCAGAGTGAAAACTAATTTGAAAGTTTTTACAGGAGCATTTAATGGGACGCGTATTATTACAGGGCATGAGTCGAGTGTTAAGTGTTTGCTTGTTTTCGGCGACCACTTAATAAGTGTGGACGAAAATTCGCGCTTGATCGTTTGGGATATTGAAAGTGGCGAAATTTTCAACGAAACAAACTTTTCGCCCGATCAGTTTTTAATCACTTGTCTATGTCATCCGGCGACTTATCTGAACAAGTTGCTCCTGGCTTCTAAACAAGGGCCAATGAAATTGTTCAACGTGAAGACTAATAAATTGATATATGAATTTAAAGGTGATTCATTTTCTCAATCACAATTAGAAACAACAGGAGCGAAAAGGTGACTTTGACTTCTGGGAACATGTTGCGGCCTTTTTCCCTTTTAGCACGATTAATTTTAACGATTTGTGGCTGGCTCATAAAGTAGTTTTGTTTGTTTACACACCTCGCCAGCATAGGTGCACAAGGCTAGGTTGGCTAGGGAAGGGTAAAATCAAGCTTTTGGGGTCAGGGAGGGGTAAAATCAAGATTTTGAGGTCAGGGAGGGGTAAAATCGAGGAGTTTTACTACAGTAAATCGCGTTTTTGGCTATTTTAGCGCCAAAACCGCTTGAAAATACATTATTTTTGGCTCAAACTGCTCGACAGTACACAAGTTTTGGGCCCTTCAGCGGGCTAGCGGGGTTAATACCTCCTTTCACCCCTCGCTGTGTGCATGTATGCTCGCTTGGCGAAGCTGATAATGACAATTTATTCGATTTTTAATGGTTCGATTAGACTAGGTTATTACCTGAGACCTCTGAAAATTTTTGAAATGAATAATTATATCGATTTTATCTACATATAATACTGCAATGCAAATTAAACAGATCGAAAAATTCAGATACGTATTAGTGCTGCAAAACGCTATTTTATCAATCTTATCTGTGCGAGAAAGAGTCATATTCCAGTCAAGTAGCTATCAGGTCTATTTTTTCTGTAAATTTTTTTATTTTTACTCTTACGATCTATTGATTGATAGATTGGTTGATTAATTATTTGACTGAAGAGTTGCTTGCTTAATTGGTTTCAGTTTCGGTCATTATCGTTCAGGAATCTTATGAACACATATCTAAATTTATAAAGTTTACTTGATATATCAAAAATCCCTATTTCAAGCTAAAATGGCCTCAGATTCTGGATTTTGTCTTCTCAATTAGCACATGTGCTTACCATAAATGCACTGCACAGCATGGTAGTTCTGGGAGGGGTGATACCAAAAATTTTTTTAGAATGCCGGGTTCAAAACGATGTGTAAACATCAGTTTTTAGTAATTTCTGACGATGAACAAAATATAGTAACAAATGACTGTTCGGCGTAAAGCGCGCCGAAAAATTGAGCTGTTTAAGCTTTAACATTTACATATCAAGTATATAGGCCTGCACCGGGTTTAGTTTTTTATAAATTTGGCTCCGGGTTCAAAAGAGTTGGATATTTGCATAACTCAATATGCGTGGATACCATACTTGTACAAAGCGTGCAACTTCATTCAACCCGGCATCAATGGGAACCGGGTCGGTATCAATGGGAAGAGCTGCCGGTATCAATGGAAAATTTAGAAATTCTGAACAAATAGAAGAAAAATGATGGAAATTCACAAAAATGACTCTAAAATCAGTCAATCAACTAGAAAATGGAATATGAATCCAGGAAAATACGTGAAAAAGATTGAAAATCAATAATCAGTCAAACAATCAATAATTAACCAATTAACCACTAAGCAACCAAGCAACCATTTAGTACAAGGACAACCAACCAAATAATTGGGCAGCCGGTATCAATGGGAAGGCCGGCCTTTGTCCATGTATGGTGGATACTGATCATTAAATTACATTTTTAAAAATCAGTAATATCCTAGTATATTGATAACATTAATTGAAAAGTTAAATTCTGATTTTTCTTGTACAGAGTTTGAGGATTCTGTTACAAAGTCTTGCGTTTTCCCAAAATTGCTCGACAGTGCTGATTTTTTGGAATTTTAGGCAGGGTATTATACCCCTCTAACACCCTATGCTCTTATGTACATATAGGTACGAAAATATGCGACAAAAATCAAACATTTTTAGTAAAATTATTGACATTTGAGTGAACAGCAATTTTACGAGAGAAGTTAAATGCCCTCTCTTTATTCAGTCTTATTGATGCAAAGTATGTACTAGAGCTGTGCCGGGGCCGCCTTTTTTGCCGGGGCCGGGGCCGGGGCCTTGGCCCCGGTGCCGGGGCCGGGGCCGGGCCTGGCCGGGGCCAATAATAGCGTGCTTTACCATGCTTATAGTACGACCCTGCCCTACCCCTTATATGTACCTATGCATATATACTTGCTTGTAGATATGCACGTCAAGCGTTAATATTTGTTGGGATTACAAGATATAACAGAACATGGGCATCGGGGGATCTAAACCCCCCGAATTCACTTTCTCCCCCCAAAAAAAGAATCCGCTAGACCCCCAAGAAATTGATTTTCAGAATTTTTTCTGTTTTTCTGCGGTTTTTCGATGCTAATGGATAGCTCTCATTGAGAAACGCGAGAAAACGGTGTTTTTTCGCTCTACCATATATTATCAGGCACTTTTTGACTTTGAAAAATTTTGGACCCCTAGAATTTTTGAGCTGCCCATGCATGGATTTAACTCCTCTGACTTGGATGCGTTTCTCAATGTGCTTTACTTTGCACTTTTTTTAGGCTTATTATTCTATTTGTTCTGATAGACGTAGCTGTCTGCTACCAAGCAAGCTGGAAATGCTCGTCTATATGAATTGCAATTTAAAATATGTCAATTTTGATTATTAACTAGAAATTTTCACCAATCTGACATAGTGAAATAAAGATTTGAATTAGCAAGATCTGTGGTTTGCTTGAAATTGAGTTTGAAGGTAAATCTGCCCAAAACATTATCAATTTTCTACATTATAATCAACTCTAACGTTGGCCCCGGCCCCGGTGCCGGGGCCAGCCTGGCCTCGGCCCGGGGCCGGGGCCTGGCCCCGGCACAGCTCATGTACATATGCATGTACGTGTAGCAGAAATCGAAATTTAATATGGTCCTATGCAAACATTTGCGCAATGCGTATTCCTAATGATAACGTTGTACAAATATCCTTTGTTACTGCTACAATTAACAAAATGATTTGTTTATGTCTTTACTTAGCATTTTTGTATTTGTCTGATCGTACGACCATTGAACATGTGCGCGACATGTATTCTTCAATTTTTGGTTTGAGTTTTGAATTGAAGATTGGTGAAAAGCGGTATTATTATGATCTTTCATTTGTTTTACTTCATTTAATTGTCTTTGTTCTGAATACATAATAACCATTCCTTACATACATGTAAGAGTCGAAATTTTGGGAGGGAGGTCCTCGCCATTTTTAGGGATTGGGTGGGGTAGATGACCTCCTATGTTTGGCCAAAAACGCCTAAAACGGCCAAAAGTTGAATTTTTTCTAATTGGGGGGTCAACAATTCTCTGGTTCTGGGGGTATGGGGAAGGGACGACTGACTTTGAGTGTGGGAGATCCCCCATCTCTTACATGTATGGTGCCTTAGGTGTAACACTCACTATTTGTTAACTAGGTTGGGATTCCACAATAACGAGTCTACAACAGTCTCCTGCTATTGATGTTGTTGGAGTTGGATTGACTGATGGTCGAATAATTTTACATAATTTAAAAGTGGATGAAACACTGATAACTTTTAAGCAAGATTGGGGTGAAGTTTGCGCTTTGGCGTTCAGAACCGATGGCCCACCAGTAATTATCAGTTCCAGTGCCGAAGGTACGATACTGCTACTGCGTTAAGACGTTACTATTAGCACATTTTTATTTTGGTGCGGTTAGGAATGTGAGCCTCGTCTCCTGCGTGATCCTTTGAAGAAATTTATCTCTGAAATTTTGTTAGTAAATAAGTTACCTAGCATGCGTACACGCACACGGTTATAAGTTTTGGCAGGGGTTAAACCGATTTTTCTGGGGGAGGGGGTAAATGAGTAATTTTCTTACCTATTTAATGTCAAATTTTGGTACTTAGTTTGTCGTATTTTATTCTTCATGAATATTTATGGCTAGATTTGCATGAAAACAATAACAATAAGGGCAGTGGGATGCCTACAATATCAAATATAACCTTACAAAACGGTGGAAAAAGTGTACGAATGAATGAGATGAACAGTCTGCTGCTCGAAAAATAAGTAAATGCACCTGAAATCGCACTTAAACGTCGTTTGACGCTTTTTCATAATTGGAGTAATGGTTTTGGTCCAAAATGGCCTGAGGAGGGGGAATATTTCTCAAAAGTCCTGGTAGTGGGATACCTTTCAGTGTGCATGTGTGCTAATATGTAATAGTTAAGAGGGCGTAAACTCAATATCCTGCAATCAGTACGAAATTTTTTTTAATTGCAGGCTTGCATCCTTATTTTTTGCCATTACATAGAAATTCGTTACTTGTTTCAAAAGATGTGCATGCTCGGATGCACAAGTTTATTATACCCAAATAATATCCACCTTGCACATGCGTGTGGAGACTTCTGAGTGCATGAGTTTGTTTGAGAGCTCAGAAATAAACGTTTTTATGAGGACAACATGTAATGCATTACAAGAAACTTTGTTTGGATATAAGACAGGGACTTACTTAGGTGAGAGGGAGGGTGGCCGCCCCAATCCTTGGCCAAAAAAAATTTGAAAAGTAAAATAAAGTACGAAAAGATGGAAAAATTGGCATAGCTGTGACGTAAAATCCTCAGATTTTCAGTGTTTCGCGCCAGATGTGAAGTATTTTTCATAATTTTGGCTCAAGCACGACCAAAAAACGACTTTTTCATAACTTTTTGAATAAGAGACAAATTTTTTTCCAAATGTTTGAATTTTATATCCTCATCAAAAGAGCATGTCGAAAAACGTTGGAAAATGCGGTTTTTGCGAGCTATTTCGACGAATTTGCCGAGATATAGACCAATTTATGTAGGTTTCGCCTCCTGACCGAATCCTGGATACGGGGAACTGATATGAGGCAATACATGCAACGCATTTACCACATAATCTTGGAGCAGCGAATCTTATATTTCGTTTTAAATTCAGTTTTTCTTAAATTCGATGACAGGGTAGGGAAGAGTTGGATTTATTGAAAGTGTATGGGTACTTGAAGTTCGACTTCAGTTGATCGAATAATTTAATTATCTTGCGAATGCGGAATGCTCGTAATGATCTTAATCTGAGTAGTTCAATGATTTTCAGGTCATCTGGCCATTTGGGACTTGGAAAAACGTAAGCTGCAATCTCAAATGCACGCGGTGCATAGGCAAGCAGTAACGACGCTGATTGCTATGCCAGATGAGCCGTTATTGCTCACCTCAAGTGGAGATAACTCGCTAAAACTGTGGATATTCGATCAAGCTGATGACAGGTACCTACGTCATACCGAGTAGAAAATAACTTTTTTTCCATCGTTTTCCATTTTTTATTCCAAGTAGACCTCTTATAAGCTAACAAGACGCCTTGACGGGTAGAAAGGCCAGGAAGACGCATATCATAAAGAATGAATAAAAGTTACAAAGTAAAATTCTTTGAGAGATGTGGAGAACATTAAAAATAGGAATCGTCAGAGGATCTGTATTTTTTTGTGAATTTTGTGTTTGCAATGGTCAAGATTTTAGGGACTTAAGTTCCATAGTGATTAAGAAAGCTTCCATAAGTTTAACTCCATACTAGGTTGAATTGGAAAATTCGAAGTCTTTACTTAGGTAAATGCTTAGCTTCAATCGACTGCTTTTCACAAGGACCTTATTTGTATTGAATAAATACTCGGTAGGTGTCACACTTGGACAGCAACAAAAATTCCTGGGGTTTGATGGGAGGAATGAAACACGCTAATATTTGGATTCTGGGTGGCTTTCCTGATTCTGGCGGGAGAGGAGTTTTGGATTTTGGGAATTAAACGCCCCCCAAAAAAAACCTACGCCACTATGTGCCAAGTACTTTTACATTACGACGATTTGGTTCGCCTTGTAATTTACGAACAGTAAAATATAATTTAAAAAAGCATTCTTCTCTCGAAACCTCAAATAATAAATAAATATGAAACATCTCGTATTTTCAGACCAAGAATATTGCATTGCCGCGAAGGTCACAGTGCGCCACCGACTTTCATTCGCTTTCATGGGGCCGATGGGTCCAACGTGCTTTCTGCCGGTCGGGATGGAACCCTGAAAACATTTCATACGAGGCTGGATTACTTGGACAAGAATTTGGGTTCAGCTGGCCTGATGAGACGTCAGGTTAGTGTGTTCAGTGGCGGACCTAGGAATTTCTGACAGGAGGCGGAACCGCGATTTGTTTTTTTTATTCGGCAAAGATTTTCCGTATTTGTACATGTACAAGAAATTTTTGGGTATAAAACTTTCCAAAATGTATGAAACTTCCTGATATTTCCTGCGCTTTGTGTCAAAATACGTTTAGATACATAATGATTTTCTTCTGCATGTTTTTATATGTAACAGTAAAAATTAAGTTTGAAAGTCAAAATATCAAGATTTTCCTACGTTGATAACTGTCTTATTTCTCTTTAGGAAACTGAAGGATTGAGTTTGACTAAAACCAGCCAAAATATATTAGTGTTTTTCAATTGCGATTTAAGAGATTGCTGTCTTGTCTGTTAAGGATACATTTTATTCGAATAGTTTTGAACCAGTTTGGCTTTTTTCTGTTCTCTTTGTCTTTAGAAGGTCTCAAAAATGCGTTTTAGGCTGTATCAAAAAAACATTTTAGCTCTCCACTCCATGTGTTCTGAATGTCATTCAAAACTTACATAGAAAGTCTACATAAAAATCCAAAAAATACCAGAATTTTCCTGCGCTTTACGCCGTGTTGATAAATTATTGTAATTTTTAATGTCATTAATTCATAAACTACTACAGTACACACTACCACTGGTATAAAAACGTGTATATACATAGTACTCGTACATATGTAGAACTCGCACTGCATTGTACAAAATAAAAAATAGTGGGCGGAACCCATACATGGACAAAGCGTGCAACTTCATTCAACCCGGCCTCAATGGGAACCGGGTCGGTATCAATGGGAAGAGCTGCCGGTATTAGTGGAAAATTTAGAAATTCTGAACAAACAAGAAAAATATTGGAAACTCTCAAAAATGACTCCAAAATCAGTCAATCAACTAGAAAATGGAATATGAATCCAGGAAAATACGTGAAAACCATTTGGAAATCAGCTAATCAAACAATCAATCAATGACTAACCAATCAATAATCAGTCAAACAATTAATAATTAACCAATTAAACACTAAGCAACCAATCAATCAACCAACCAACCGTTTAGTACACGGACAACCAACCAAATAATTGAGCAGCCGGTATCAATGGAATGGGAAGACCGACTTTTGTCCATATATGGCGAACCCCAAATTTTCCGAAAAATGTATCGAAAATTGTCCGAAAAATTCGTTTATTATGCCTAAAGTAGCGGTTTCTTGCCGCATTTTAATCGACAGAATCGTTTGTTATTCGAAAAAAGTTAGAAATTCTCAAAAGTTTTCTACAAAAGAGGCACAAAATTAGTGCAAAAATCGGCACAAACAATACTCAAGAATTCATCGTAGAACTAAAGAATCCTTGTTCTGTACAATACTCTTCTGACGTAACAATAAAGTTTTTAGTGTGACAACAAAGTCAGTGAATGCCATAAACGATTAACAACCGGTGCGAAGCGCTAAAAAAATCAGAAAAATCTTTATAAAAAATGTCTAAAATCATCAAAAAAATACGCATTATTTTCTATTGCGTCCAAATATCTTTTGACGACAGGGGCTGCCCGCCCCTTTGCCCCCTCTAAATTCGCGCCTGAATGTGTTTGAAATCAAATTGAAATCTACCCGCAATTGATGATTCTACACTAAAGAAATTAATTGTTTACACAACCTTAAATTGATTACTAAATAAATATGAATGTGTACTCAAATGATTCTCTAATATTTCGGCTCAATTTTGTCATGGAATATTGAATTCTCGGTTCGGGAAATTAGCTTTTTTCGCGTACCGGAAGAAAGACAAGCATTAAAGGTATTTAGTCCTCTAAACTCATAATGTCGATTAGCAAGAACTATTGTAAGGATTTCCTTAAAATTTTAAAACTTTTTAATATTTGAATATAGCTGATGAACATAGTTAACACGTGTCATACGATTAATTAGGATGGCAAATCTTATTCGATCATAAAAATCATAATTATTTTAAAATCGGTTGCAAATTTTGGAATGTCAACCTAGGCTACAAAAACGATATAAAGCTGCACAATATATAAGATACTTTGCACTTGCACATCAGAAAGCATTAAGACAGTCAATCTTTATGCAAAATTATTCTGCTATCTCTCAATGCATAGTGTATATAGCCGGTGAAAAATTTCTTTGCCCTAATAGTTTGCGGGTCATAAAATATAACTAATCGGATTTTTTGTTTATAATCCTGCCTACTTTTTTCATTTAGACTTTTGCGCTTCATAAAACATGTAATCTCTCATAATATAATTTTTTAGGTACACCTGTGCTATTTCACGCGTCCTTTTTGTTTCTTTCTCACTAATAGCATGCTGCACTTCTATATCTGTCTTTCTTTTTTCTTTTTCTCTTTTCTTCTTATTTAGTATTTGCTTTTTTATTAATCTATTTATTTATTTACTTATTTGTTTTTCTCCTCATTTTCTTCTTTTTTGCTTCTTTCTCGTATCGATGACTTCTTTCTATTAGTTGCTCAAAATATATTCTTGTGTGCTACAAGATTTCCAAGCGTATTTATGTACGTGTGTTTGTAGGTGGCCAGAAAAAAAGCGATAGATTGGGAACGAGTTCGTCTGCCTCCTTGCGTTTATTTGTCGTCGAATAGTGCTAGGGAATGCGGCTGGGATAACGTAGTATGTTGCCATGAGAATCACTTATCTGTCACTACGTGGACAAGCCGACGGAGTCATTTGGGTGATCATATTTTGAGGTGAATTATGTTGAACAATCATCCTACACTATTCATATAACTCAGCATTTAAGGACGATGTCTCTAACTAATTTATATTAAGAAATTTAGAAGTGTTTCTTTTCTCTCGAAAGGAATGAATGCAGTTTTGAATCACCTATTCGTTGATATTCTTTTGATTAATAAACCCCTCTTTACAATACCTTTGCATTGTATAGCATGGAAATTCTCGAGGGTCAGCCTCAAAAAATTTTCAAATGCCTTTTTTGGGCCGAAAAGGACGGGTACACTTTTTTATGTTTCGGACATTGCTCGTTCGTTCTATGGCATAACAAAAAAGTTGGAAATAATTTGAAGAAAATTCTAGTAAATTAAACAAATGCAGTCAGGAAATGTGTTTAGTTTGACTTTTGAGCGAAAAGTTTTAGCTGAAAACTCTTAATAAACACTTTTTATACGATTTTTTTCTGAAAAGCGACTATTTTGAGGAAAGGGGTCGCAGCCGCTTTGCGGGGTCGGTAGCTTTTTTGGAAGGGAGTCAAAACCGTACGTTGGTGGGGGTTAGAACCCCCCCCAAGAAGCCGGTAGACCCCCAAAATTACTTGGCCCCAAGATTGAATTTTCGTATTTTTTGGAATTTTCGCCGGTTTTACCCTACGTATACTCTCAGAATTTAGCCGCTGCCTGTATGTATAGTCAACGAAACCCTCTTTCCTCCAAACTTTTCAAGCAGACGTATGGGTGTGCAGAGCATTCTCTTTCTTTGTTCCTTATATCGTTCATAAATGATTTGAGATTTTGAGAAATATCCAACACCACACCTGGGCGTGAGGGTTTGGGGTATGCACCCCCCCCCCGAGAAACCAAAATACCCCCAGAATTCAATTTTTGAAATTTTTTTGCTTTTTTCGCAATTTTTGATGCCAATGGATAGTGCTCGATGCGAAACGTTGAAAAATGGAGTTTTTTCGCCATAACTCTATTTTTAACGCAATTTTTTGACCTTTGAAAAATCTTGCACTCTCCCCCAGAATTTTGGTGCTGCCCACGTATGGTAAACACTCGTTCCTAATTAATTCGATGATTGAAAAGTAACGGTTTGTTTCGATCGTATGATTTCTAATTAGTCAGGCGGAAGTTTTATCTAGAGCATGACATTAGGCTAGAAAACCAACGTATACAATTGAAAATTTAATTATTATATCCTTGTTTGCTTTCCAGTCCATTCAAATCAATATTTTTATGTGATAATCCAAGGAAGGCTTTATATTTTCGGTTACTGTACGGGTACGAAAGAGACCTAAGCCATTGTTTTAAGATCGGAATAAAGTGCTTGCTTCTGGTCAGAATCAGAGGAAACAATTTCGCCTACCGAACGTAACATTTACTACTGTAACTGCATACATTTAACGGCTCGAAATTGGGTGAGGGTTGTTCCCGGCCATTTTTAGGGGGTATGACATTCAATTTTTGGCCTAAAACAGCCAAAAAAACACCTAAGAGCGGCCTAAAAATTCGATTTTTTCCAAAAATTGGGAGTCAAAAATGTTCTGGCTCTGGGGGATGGGAGACGGCCGGCTTTGGATGGGAGATTACCCCAACCCCCTCTTACATACATGTATGTATGTGCAACTGGCGTATTAAGTCACTTATTAGGACTAGTTCGCGTCATTAATTTATATTTTTGAGGCACGAGCGTTTTCTCAAGTATCCTTATTTGAGAAAAGCGTACGCAACGCGTTGCTTTGTCTCAGCTTGTGGCAACTTTGCATTGATCGGCTACTCGACTGGTCACGTCGATGCGTTCAACGTGCAATCGGGTTTACATCGAGGCACTTTTTCCGATGTCACTTTCAAAAATGAGGAGCAAACGTGCCTGACGGATAGAGCGCACGCAGCGCCCATTTCTGGTTTGCAGGGGGACCAGCTCAATGCCCTTACAGTCACGGCGTGCGAGCGAGGATTTCTGAAAATTTGGGCATTCAAGGTAGGACTTTTCTGAAAATTTGAGTATTCAAGGTAGGACTTTTCTGAAAATTTGGGTATTCAATGTATGACTATATAGTCGTGTGTATGTAATCATTAGAGGACGGATTTTGTGTGCAAATAAAGTAGCCATTTGTGTGCAACAATGTGTGCAAAAAACGGGCGAAACGAGTGTAAAATGCGGAACATGCGCATCAATCTCCAGGATTCGGACAAAGAAGCGGACCCACGGATTTTTTCTAGTACTGCGGTAATAAAAGTTGCCTGGTGCTAACGAAAATGTGGGCCGTTAGCACGACGTGCTAATGAATAAGTAGACTTTTCTGAACAAAAGTATAGTAATTTTAACACTTTTTATTCTGCGCTAAATGAAAAAATTTTTCATTAGCACCAGTGCTAATGGGGGTCGTGCTAAAAAAGAAAACGGTGGGCGGACCTAAAGTAACTCGGTCTTTATCTCGGAAAATTCGCCAGGATAGCTCGCAAAAACTGCATTTTTCAACGTTTTCGACATGCTCTATCCATTAAGATCATAAAATTCGGACTTTCTTTGAAAAAAATTGTTTTCACTAGAAAACCTTACAAAAAGTGTCATTTATCGGTCGTATGATGGAAAATACTTTACATACGACACGAAGCGCCGAAACTTTGAAGATTTTACGACAATGAAATTCGATTTTTCATTTTTCCGTGCATTATTTTACCTGCCAAAATTTTTTTACGGTAAAGGGGAGGCGGTCGCCTTCACCCCTTCTTAAATACGGCCCTGTGCATCAACATAGCAGTTTGGTGTGCAGTTTTAAGGAAAAACCCCGATTGTGCGCAACTGTGTGCCGAGGTACCGAATTGTGTGCAAATGTTTGCAATAAGGAAGCATCCCGTCGCTTCAAAAATAGTGTATTCATGCTTCTCGTACATTGCTGAATCCATCAAAGCACTAGAAAATGTGTGCTTGCGCACAAAATCCGGTCTCTAGGTAAGTAAGATTTTTTTACACCTTCTAGTTTTGACGTAAGCTTTTCTTATGTACATATTTTTACGCCGTTTTTTGTTAAAAAATGAAAGTCCTTTGTAATGGTATTCCTTTCATATACAATATGCATATGTATGTTTTTCGTGTATGTGCGCGTAAGTTACAGTTTTTAGCAGACATGCACAGGATGCGAATTCTGGGGGCTGAGATATTAAAGTTACTTTTTGGTTTCGAAAACGGCGGATACGCGTCACTTTGTTTTTCGACTTTTCTGACGATGTTCGATCTTTCTAGAGCTTAGAAACAAAAAATTTAAAAAATTAGAATAAATTGAACAAAATATAATCAAAAAATTAATATATGACACGAAGCGCCGAAAATTGCACACTTTTGAGCAAAAAGATGGCTAAAATCACATAAAACGGCACCTTTTCTGCAAATTTTTCTGAAATTTTCGGAAAGAAGGAAATTCTGGGGATTGAATTCTCCCCCTCCTAGAAAAAATTCCTCCAATATAGTTGAGGGGTGGCATGGTATAGTTGAGGGGTGGCATGGCAGCCTCACTGAGCACGAGTGACGCGACCCTCTGCCCCACTTTTTTCTGTATATATGTATGTCCGTAGATATGTGCATTAATATTGCAGGATAGGAGTATCTTATTTCATTTGACACACAGGACGTTAGACGGAGACGTTTGCTTTGCAACTTTCTCATTTCACAGCAGGATTTGTTTTCATGTTTGCTTTTATAGTGATTAAGCGTGGTACTTGATGCTTAATTAAAAGATACCGGATTAATAACTTTCGTCGCAGATAACGGAAATACAGGATAATTATCATAGTGATTATATTTACAATATATTATTTTTCGTGCTAAAAAATTAATAAATTAATTACTACTTAATCGTCTGAACAGTAGCTCCCCGCTCTCGTAAAAATTTGCTTAATTTTAAGTATAATTTGTGCTTACATTTTTAAGCCATTTTAAAATCACAATTCGTTTGTATCACATCCACATGCATGCATACAGGCATCCAGGGTTTTATTTCGGGGGAAGGGGGGGTAGCCGAAAATGTTGAGTTCAGATTTCTCGAAAACCATTAGATGGGCAAAAATAAAGGCATTTTTGAGCGTATCTCAACGAGCTCTATGCAATGGTGGAGAGAAAATTTCAAAAATTTATATTATATTCCAAGCTCATATTGCACAAATCTATCGTTTGAACAATGTACACTACTGATTTCTCATAATTCAATCGACGAATAATTTCCTAACTTCTGTCTTTGTAGTTAATCTTTGTGATTTACAAAGAGAAACAATACAGAAAATGAATAATGCGGCTCGAAGCACCGAAAAATTTTGACATGTTCTACATGTCTGAATGAAATTTGAGCGGTTTTGGGCAGGCTAGAAGACAAAAACTTTAGATGAACGATAAATCAGACACGATGCGCCGGGATTTTACTAGCTCAAAAGTACCCTAAAAACCTTTTTTGGTGGCGTTTTAGACCTAATTTGAGAATTTTTCATTTTTTCCTTTGGGGGACCCTTGTGTGTTTCAAAAAATTTTTTTTCATCCCCAAGGGAAAGGGGCCGCCGCCCTGCCTCCTTCGTGAATACGGGCCAGTATACATATATGTGTGTACATGTATTCTAAACTTAAAGTGAATAACGAAGAATTAATCTGGCAAATCGTTTCAAGAGCAAAGCATTATTACATTCATTGCAAATGGACTCGGGCATACAATGCACCTTATTGCATCCGGATAACAATCTGTTAGCCATTGGTCTTTGCGATTATTCAATACGTCTGTTCGACTTGGAGTTTCGTCGACTCGTCCGCTATTTCCAGTCGTCTCATCAGGGCCCTCTGACCGACTTGACCTTTGACCCCACCGGTCATTGGCTCTTGTCCAGCAGCCTGGACGGTACGATAAAAGCGTGGGATTTGAAGTCTAGCAGTCTGATCGACGTTTTGTGCTCGGACCAGCCATGCCTGAGCCTGACATTTAGTCCAACGGGTGATTTTTTGGCTACTGTGCATCGCGATTCGTTGGGTATTTACCTGTGGGCATCGAAAAGTCTATTTACTAGAAAACTTAACATCAAGCCTTTGCCTTTGGACTACAGACCCAGCAAGGTGGCGCCATTGCCTGCTACATTGCAGGACCAAAGAGGTGGTTTTGCGGACACTGAGATGGAAGGCGTGGAGGAATATTTGGTAGGCAATGCCACCAGACATGCAGAGCATGGGAATTCTGGGGGAAGGTGAAATTTTGAAGTGATTTTTTGTGCTCGGAAATAGGAATACGCGTTATAAACATAGTTTTCGACGTTTCTGACGGTGCTCTATCTTTTTAGAGCATAAAAACACAAAAGTTCCGAAAAACTATCAGAAAAATTCAATTAAATTGAACAAAATATAATCAAAAAATGAGTATATGGCGCGAAGCGCCGAAAATTGGACACTTTCGAGGAAACAGATAGCGAAGAACGCTTAAAACACCACCATGTACAAATTTTTTGAAATTTTTGGAAAATCGTGAATTCTGCGGGTGAAAAAGTTTTCTGGGGGAATACCACAAGGTCATGCATGAATACCACTGATCAAACGTGTTCTATGCTTGCACATCACATGCGCATTCATACTTGTAAGTGGGGCGCATTCGATTGTCTCCAAGGCTGAAATTTCTTACCACCTCCCCTTTTGGGTAAAAACCCGAGTTTTTATGCCGTGTTTCAGCTTTTTTTCCATTAAAGGTCATTTTTCCACCTGAAAAAAATAACTGACTATCCCTTCCATAATTTTGTACCGTTTCGTGTTAGCACAATGCACATACATAGTTATCGTACCATTAATTGTTTGAAAAATTTGGGACGACTTAGACACTGCCTTTCGTCACCCAATCTTGTTTTCTGATTACATGACCAAATTTAATCAGAATTTAAAGAAGGTTTGTTCTTCGTTTTAGGTTGCGGAGAAGGGAGTTCGGTCAGACCCCATAGAGTCCAAAAACCGAAGAACCTTAAACGCTTCCATTGAATTTTGAAAATGTTTTTAGGCTTTTCGCATTTTTTAAATATTCGATAAAGCTTGATTAGAAACGTCGAAAAATCGTATTTTTAGGCCATATCGTTTTATGGGCCATAGGGATGCAACGGGTACCCGGACCGGACCCGGACCCGTTATTACCCGGTTCTTTTTTTGGACCCGGACCCGGACCCGTTATTGAAAATTTTTGAGACCCGGACCCGGAACCGGTAAAATTTTGCTTGAAAAATAACGGGTAACGGGTATTAAAAAATTTAAAAAGATGCGAATGATGAAAGACTTGAATGGCGACTAAAGACTTTATTTCCAACTTCTAAATCGTCACATTAATACCAGTTAGTATTTCAAAAACAATCAGATTCATCTACTTGTATTAGTTTAAGAGGCAATGAATCAGGGTCAAGGTGTTTTTGAATTTGTTCAAATTTTTTTTCTGTTTGCAGGGGCGGATTTGAGGTTGGCGGAGGGGCGGCTGCCCCCATAGGCCAAAAATATTCGGCGAGATAGAGAATTTTATGCAATTTGCAATTATTTTTATCCCTCAGTGACCATAATTTCTCAAAATTTTCCGGCGCAGCGCCGGATGACATTTATTTACTTTCTCGGCGACCTGAAGCACGGTTTTTTTATTCGGCAAAGATTTTCACCGATGTACAAAGACTTTTCGGAACCGTCTTTGTACATGTACAAAGATTTTTGGAATACTAAAAACTGCAAAAAAGGTCTAAAATTCGCAAACATTTTCGGCGCTTCACGCCGACATGAGTAATTAGTGTATCCTACATATATATCTTTATAATAGCAAAAATCGCATTTCGAAAGGAAAAATTTCAAATTTTTCGGTTGCTTCGCGCCGTTTTAAGACAATCTTAATGATTTTTGCCCTCATAAAACCAGGAATTACATAGCTAAAATACTCTACCAAAAGGTCAACAACTCTGTTTTTACCACATTAAAGTCGCTACCATACTATATCATAGTACTCAAAAATTTGTGTGCACAAAATGTACAAAAACTTTTACTGACCATCTTTGTATACACATGTACAAAAGGACCTTGTACAAAAAAACACTGCCTGGAAGCCATTTCCTGTTCATGTAGGTTCCAAAACAATTTTAACAGCAGCAACAGCTATTTTTTGCACTGTTTTCTTCTATTTTCAATTAAAAATTTCGATGTTTTGCATCAAATGCTATAAATATAGGAAATCAAGCACTAAATCATGCTTCTAGACGTCTATCTGCAATAATTCGAGCAATTTTTTATCAATACGTCTCAAATTTGGATCGTTTCTGCCTCACTTTTTTTGCTAAAAAAATTATAGACATATATCACCTTTAGATGTATAAATAATTATTCAAATCACAGGAACTTTAACTTCTTGTTGACTGACATTCTGAAAATAAAAAGCAATCACGCAATCTGAGTGCATTAAAAAATTAGCTGTATATGAATAATAGAACCATTTTGTCCATATTAAGACATAATTCACAAATTCTCGTGGACCCGGACCCGAACCCGTTATTTTTTTCAGACCCGGACCCGTACCCGTTATCTGAAAAATTTGAGACCCGGACCCGGACCCGATATTCCAAAAAATCTGGACCCGTTGCATCCCTAATGGGCCATACCTTTTTGATGGCTATATATATATACTCTGGGATTAATCAAAAAGATTAATTTTAATGTTAATTAATCAAAAAAAAATTAATCAAAAAAATCAAAAAAAGATTAATCAAAAAATGGATTAATCAAAAAATTAATCAAAAAGCCCTTTTTGACATTCGGAAATTTTTGATCCATCGACTTACATAAATTTACTTCGGCCTTACATACCTAAAAATTTTGTCTACGCGAAAACGTTATTTTTGGCTAAATTTGATTAAATAAATATACATAGTGTGCAACAGGCACGTAGCTGGCCCTCCTATTTTTGGGGGGGCAACACCAATTTTAAAGGGTTCTAAGCCAAAAATAGAACATAATAACATGTAAAAAGTCCTATTTTTCCGGTTTTTCCTGAATTTTGGGAGGTCCCGGACCCCCCATTCCGCCCACAGCTACGTGCCTGGTGTGCAACAAAAATAACTCCTTCGTCATACATTGCGGAATTTAAAATAGGTATTACTTATTACTGCTCGTGGTTTACGTTGCGGAACGAACTAAGAATTGAATATTGAAACATTGAAGAATTTTTTAGAATTTGTTTTCTAATTTTTGATTAATCCCAGCCAGAGTATAAACATACTTTCGACGATTTTCGCCGGTCTGTTGCATCAAGTTACTTCGGAAAGTAAAGAAATGTTTCTGCCGTCGATATTTCTAGCCAGAACAAAATTTTCTTAGTACAATCGAGGTTCAAAAACGCAGTACCATGTGATAGAAAAGCGTTCTAGTCAATCAGTCTATCTGCATTTTTTCTGATCTTTCTTAACTCGATGTCTAGAACTTTGGCTAGCTTCTTTCCATTCCCAGTTAAATTGTTGACAATGCTTTAGCGCTATGAGAACTTTATATAGCAGTGAGACATTAGTATTTTTGATTTATTTACAGCACGATTTTTTGACTTCGGCAAACATTTTACCCGAAGTACAAAGACTTTTCCCGATGTACAAAGACTTTTAGGGACCGACTTTGTTTATGTATAGAGGTTTTTGTTTCGGGACCGTCTTTGTACATGTATACAGATTTTTGGGAAGACGAAAACTGTAAAAAGGTCTAAAGTTTTCCTTAAATTGTCGCCGGAATAAGTGATTGTCTGTTCCACGTGTCTTTATAATAGAAAAATTTGCATTCAGAACGGCAAAACTGCTAAATTTTCTGGCGCTTTGCGCCGTTTTGTGAAATTTTCAGCATTTTTTATCGCCAGAAACCCAGACATCAGCTTAACTACCAAAGATCGAAAAAACCTGTTTTACCATACAGAAAGCGTTATTGTGCCATTAGTATCCTAAAATTTATATGTGCAAAATGCATAAAGTTTTTTGGGGACCATGTTTGTACATGTAAAAAGGGACCTTGTACAAAAACAACATTGGTTTACAATGGTGTCTCAACAACTTTAGGATGAGGAAATAGCGCTTTAATCAAACTGGGTGGTCTATTCCTTTTTGTATGTTCATTATATCGCATGCATGCACATAGGGGTGAGGGATGTATAACCATAGGTGGGCGGCACCAAAGTTCTGGGGGATGCAAGATTTTTTCAAAGGTCAAAAAATGGCTGGTGGTATGGCGAAAAACACCATTTTTCAACGTTTCTCATCGAGCACTATCCATTGGCATCAAAAAATTGCGGAAAAAAACGAAAAAATTTTCAAAAATTGAAATCTGGGGGGTATTTTGGTTTCTCGGGGGTTGCATACCCCCAAACCCCCACGCCCAGGTATGGGTATAACCCCCCACTGAAGGGTCAGCCTCCGGCGATTTTGAGCTGATAGGACGTTTTTCAAATCATTTTTTGAGGTCAAAAGCAGTAGAAATGTCGAAATTTTTTATATTTTTCACCCAGAAAGCGCCAAAAATTTATCAATTTCTGTATTTGTTGTGTTAAAAGTGAAATAATGCAGTCAAAATGGACTAAAAATGCTTTAAAAATGCGAAATTACCATGAAAAGACGTTTTATTGGCTATCTTGACCATTTTGGTCGTTTGAACAACAAAAAAAAATCGTGCAAGTTAAATTTCATGTTTTGGATATTTCAGATTTTACTCCCCCTGCCGAGTGCCGACCATAGTTGGGCAACACCAAAGTTCTGGGGGGGGGTGAAAAAATTTTCAAAGGTCAAAAAATGGTCTTAAAAGTGGTCGTATGGCGAAAAAACACCATTTTTCGACGTTTCTCATCGAGCACTATCCAATGGCATCAAAAAATCGCTAAAAAAGCAAAAAAATCAAAATTTGAATTCTGGGGGAGTATTTTGATTTCTGGGGGGTATTTCAATTTCTGGGGGGTGCATACCCCCACGCCCATGTGTGGTGCCAACCCTGAGCTTGTGCACCTATGTCCCCTAGTTGTCTTCAACACAACTGAAATATAATTATCCTTCTCTTCGTATGGATATCCACCATATGCCTATACTTATGCGTCGTAGTAGTTTTTTAATCATTATTTTTCAACAAATAATTCTCGTGAAAAATAACATAGCTATTTAGAAAGAGCATAAAAAATCGCACAAAAATGAAACTAATAATTGCTATGGCATGTGAAATAGGTGTAGTTTATGATAAACTAGTTCGTCATCCTATCATGGTAACCACACCTGGGCGTGGGGGTTGGGGGGTGATGCACCCCCCCGAGAAACCGAAATACCCCCAGAATTCAACTTTTGAATTTTTTTGTTTTTTCGCAATTTTTTGATGCCAATGGATATTGCTTGATGAGAAACGTTGAAAAAATAGTGTTTTTTCGCCATACCACCATTTTTAAGGCCATTTTGACCTTTGAAAAATCTTGCACCCTCTCCCTTCAGAAGTTTGGTGCTGCCCGCGTATGATGGTAACTCTTATCCATGAAAACCACGCGGTAAATAGTAGGTTTAGGATTTGATTCGTTTTAATTGATCGTTATTTAAGCTAAATTTTTAACTCTATTTCTACAAAGTGTAGTTAAGAATTTGTATAGTTTATTTATTTACAAGTTCCAACGAATCGCGAAAGCGTCGTCCGTTATTAATCAAATTTGAGTAGATTGTAAACCATAACGCAAACACGAATGACAGCAATTTTTGTTAAGGAAGAATATGCCTCACCTGCCCAACTTTCAGAAGATTCTATAACGTATTCCGGCCAGGCGACGCCCCGCTGGGCCCACCTTATTGATTTGGATACGATTAAAGAACGAAATAAGCCAAAGGAGCCGCCGAAAAAGCCCAAACATGCTCCATTTTTCTTGCCCACAGTTTCGGGCGTGGAACCGTCATTTTCGTCTTTAAGTGAAGAAAATCGAACCGAAGGCGCCAGCGATCATCATCACAAAATAATGGGATTTTACCGATTGGATACAAAATCAGACTTTGCCAAGAAACTGGAGAAGTCGATCGGCGATTCGGATTTTCTAGAGTGCTTCCGTTTGCTGAAAGCCAAAAACCCGTCCAGCGTCGAAATCGAATTGAGGAATTTAAGTCCCTTTTATGGGGGATCGAAGCAGCTGATTGCTAAGTTTTTGAAGTTGGTTTGTGTTCAACTAACGGCAAACATTGATTTTGAATTAATTAACGCCTACTTGGGCCTTTTTATCAAATTGCACAGGGACGTTTTGTGGGGCGAGCCGATTGTGGGAAGAAACGGTCAAAATGACGACGATTTCAACTTTGACTCTTTGCTGTTGCTCGTGCAAGAAAAATTATCCGAAAGATGGTCGAAATTGGATAGTTTAAATACTGCAAGTTTGTGTCTGATTAACTACGTGAAATCCGCTCTGCTATGAGCTTATTTTTTCGCAAGATTTCGGTTGAATAAAATTTGACTTAAATTTATACTGCTAAGACTGTCAATAGCCAGGCACGTAATTGGCCGTCCTATTTTCAGGGGTCCAACACAAATTTGGGGGGGGCTAACTTAGCCCAAAAAGGCCAAAAATAGCACAAAATAACGTTTAAAAAGTCCGATTTTTCTGAATTTTAGGGGGTCCGAACCCCCATTTCCCCAGAGATACGTACCTGTCAATAGCGCGTTTTTATGCACATCGCTCACATGTAAGTACCTATGCCGGAATACATATCCTAAGCCTGCCAGACGAGAGGCTAGTTCAAGAGTTTTTGAGCTGAAGTGATCTTCAAGATTGATTTGAGTGCTAAAATAGGGCAAAAGCTGTTTTAATCCGCAGGTTTTGATCGATGTCAGGAATTTTCGCATACACGCGCACCTCAATTTAGCTGTTCATCCTAAAAGAATCTTACACCTTTGAATCTTGAAGATGTTGACTGCGTATTTCTAATCCGCCGCAGAATGCTTCCTTTCGCGATCAAAAAACTGGAATTTTACGCGTTTTTTAGATTTTGCATATACGTACATAGCTTATTTTTCGGCGTTTTGTGCCAAAATCAGCTCTCAGCAGATATAAAGTAAGTACATATTTGTTGGATGGCTATAGCTTCGTAAAAATAAATCAGGAATCTTACTTTAGCCGATTTGGGCTCATTCTAATAACCAAAAAGCATAAAAAATGAAATAAGCACGTCCGAAAACCAAGGCGAAAATTGTGAAAGCGGTTACCATAATATTGCTGACACATATTTTCAGCCCTTACATATGTCGCCTGAAACAGAAACTTAGATCAATGATTATGAAAACCTCCAAGACACCGCACAACTTAAATTCAGCATGTAAGTAACATGTGAAATCTTTATATCTTGAAAATCTTACTGAAGTAATTTTCGTTCTAATTTAAGTAGCTTGGGAATGTAAAAAATGAAATCTAGGCGTGCGGAAAACCTTCATATAAACATACGCAGGTTACATCATAGGTGTAATCATATTAAAAGAATGTTTACTGTGATGCATGATTTGTGTGCGTTACATGTACAAAAAGAAGGTGTCTGTCTGTCTGTCATGTCAACCAAACGTTGGAATGCCCAGTGTACCAACCTCTGGTCGGGGCTTGTGATCGACCGGAGCCCCGGCCCCGGCTATCCCCGGCCAGGACAAGGTCAAAAAATGGCCGGGGCCGGGGAAAAATTAAGTGTAATTCGTATTTTATACAGGATGTGCTCACTGGCATAGCCAGTGGGGGGAAGGGGGAATTCCCCCCTGGGGAAAATTTTTACATTTTCCAAAAAGTGAGCACGATGGTTGCATGATGCTGTTTTGCGATGAAAAATCGAAAAATTCGGTGCTTCAAGCCGGTTTATTCTATTATTTGGCACTTTCTACCCTTTTAATTGGTGGAAAATCAAAAAATTAGCGCTTCGCGCGCATGAAGAAGCATTTTTTCCGTCAAAAACATGAAAAATTTTTTGAGAAAATTTAATTTTTAATGGCTTAAATCGTGCAGGATGATGTGAAAAGCCCAAAAAACACGTTATTCAACGGCCCGCGCGTTTTTACGCGTTTTTTTGGACGAAAAAAATTTTTTTTGGAATTCCCCCTGGCGAAAATCCTGGATACGCCTATGGATGTGCTACTGCCACTTATTTATCAATGGGCAAGTATTAATTTTGAGAACTGTACTGATTCGACCACAAATATACTTAGTCCTTGTTATATCTTTGCTACTTTTTATAAATGAGCTTTTAATGAATAAATGTTCAGGACAATCTGCATGTTTTCGATTCCTTCACTTACCTCAATAAAGCAAATGCTACATTTATCTCATTTATTCGTAGCTAGTGGCTAAAAGATTCAGAGTTGACAAATACATTGTATTTCTAGTTGGAAATTGTACGTTTTCAAAATCTATTTTTACAAAAAACACTATTACATTCAATTGAATGGGAACCGCTTGCTTTAAAACGCGTTTCTTGTGTTATAGTTATTTGGACGGAAGTTAATTATAGGCGAATATACACTACGCTGCAGAATTGCGTTCGATCCGATAAACTATATATGTCTCATTTATTACATCCAATACCTATTCCGCTCAATCGCTACATCTCTGTGATTCCACTATAAGGCTTTTCTTGCGTAATAGTTATTGCAGCGGAAGTGAATAATAGGGGAAGTAAACTACACTGCGCAATTGCGAATGATCCGATAAGCTATATATTTCTCATTTAATACGTCCAATCTAGGCGTGCGAAAATGTTTTCCGCCCAATCGCTACATCTCTGTGATTCCACTACTTCTGTTTCTGGTTTTGTTAATTACGATTAGTACTTCTGTTATTCATCGGAGCTTTCTCATTTATATTCAAAGTCTTTGTTTCTTATTTTAACTTGCTTGGAGAATTTATGCTCTCTTAGGGCATTGATTGTGTGTCATCATTTCTGCTCGCTTCCAGACATGCACGTGAAACATTTCTGGGGTGGTGAAATCAAAAAAAAATTAAAGTGCGTTTTTTGCCTTTAAAACGCTTGTTATGCGTTGAAAACGCGATTTTTAAGCATTTCTGATGATGCTCTTTCTTTCTAGAATATAAAAACACGAAAAAATTTCGAAAAATTTGCATCAAGTTGACCAAAATATAGTCAGAAAGTGACTAGTCAATGCCAATTTGGTAAAAATTTGACAATTTTGAGTTATTTGAACGCTAAAAACGCTTAAATTTAAACACTTCCTACGATTTTTCTAAAAAAGTGTGAATTCTGGGGGTGAAAATTTTTTTGCGGGGGTGAAAGCTCAGAAGCTCTCATTTCTAAAGCATAATTTGTGAGCAATTGGATTCAATACGTTGAAGCTCCCAAGCACTCTGGCTGATGAACATGTAGAATGCGGCGCAAGCAGCAGCAGTAGCAGTAGTGAAGATTGAAATGATATTGAGTGTGCTAATAGCAGCGACATAGAATTTATTGATGATTCAGACAATGAAACACTGGACTAAATTTGTTTCTTGTGACATAAATAGTAATAAAACTTGATTTGAAAAGGCACACCTAACTTTGTGCTTGCCATTTACTACTGAATGAAGCAGTCGCTCATTATTTCTCTTCGTATGCCCACCCCAAGTATGTGTCATGCAATAATATTTTCCTTGTCTGACTCCGGCCCCGGCCGGAATTCTTTCAGTCGGTACCGCCCGGCCCCGGTCGATCACTAGTCGGGGCAACTAAATTCGGCTTTTAAGCTTTGGGTTTTTTGCTCATATGCTTATATGCTTTTTGCTCATATAAATGGGGTTTTTAGAAAAACCTGTAGGGTTTTTTCGGCGAGTTGCCTATACTTTGTACAGGGTGTGGGCTTTTTTGTGAATGGCCTAACACGATAGGGTTGCCAACTTTGATCAAACATGTTGGAGGTAAATTTTTCGCCTGAATACTTACACAATGACGAAGATATAATGCTTACAGTACCTACTGATTGCTTGACGTGTATTTACTGTATTTTTCTGATTTCTTCAATGCATAAATTCACTCCTTAATTTATGACTGACTAGGCATTGTTCAGAAAAAAGAAGAATTCTGATTGTAAGAACTTCGCACCGATAAAGAATTTATAAGGTTAGTTTTACTAATTTTTGTCGCCAATCTGAATCTGAATTTCATTTCTTTTATACTGGTTTCAATTTTTATTTACATGAAATTCTCCTTTTAGTCGAACTTCGATCAGCAGTGATCGATCTTAGAAATACAGTATTTAGCTAAAGTGGAGGAGATTGGAAAGTCTTGGAATATTTCAACAAGGGCATTTTCAAACTGAGTTTGGGATGGGGAGTTCATATTTGAGAGAAATAGGGGGCGGTCGGCATTATTGATCGAGTTACTGGCTGTTGAAGTTCATGTGTTTAAGGATAGGCGAAAAGTAAGCTCTGCCTTTGGGAATGTTTCGGATTAGTCTCCGAAGCGTTAGAGGACTGTGACTGAGCGGGGTTACCAATGTGTTAGGCTTAGGCTTAGTTATGTGCATTCACATCGATGCCAGCACATGGACTAAGCCTGAGATAAATGGAGCAAAAATTGCGGAGCGAGCAAAGCGAGCGGAGCAATTTTCGCTCCATTTATGCCTTAGGCTTAGCCTATGTCTGGCACCAATCTGAATCCGCAATCAATTGCTGTCGCCACAAATCTAAAACTGAAAAATACGCCAAACGTTATTTTTCCTTTTTTTGCCTATCCTTAAGCACGTGAAAACTTTAACAGCCTGTTACTCGGTCAATAATGCCGACCGCCACCTAATTAATTTAAATATGAACTCCCCATCCCAAAGTTAGTCAGAAAATGTCCTTTTTTTGAAAATGTGAGACTTTTCAGTATTCTGCATTCCGCCCCAGTATTTTATTGAATTAATTGAATTATAGCTTCCTCACATTCAGCTTCGTTCAATCGTCTCTGAAACTTAAGACTATGGCATATATTGCCCTCACTATTTGTTCTCTCACTTTCCAACGTGATAAATTACCAAAAAACTGACATTCAAATTAAAGAAAAAAGTTAAAAAAGTTAAATTGCTTTCTTACTTATTCTACATTGTTAGTGTAGTCGCATACAGGTCTCCAAAACCACCATTCACATTCACTGGTGTAGCCTAGCCAGTGTGAGGAAGAGGGAATTATCCTCTGGGAAAATTTCGACATGTTCAAGAACTGAGCAATATGGTTGCATGATGCTGTTCTGCGACGTAAAATCTAAAAATTCGGCGTTTTGCACGGATTTCTTTAATCTTTTGGCAGTTTTTGTCGTTTTATTGCAGGAAAAGTCCAATTTTCAGAAAAAATTCATTCTTTATTGCTTTAATAGTATGGGACGATGCGGAAAAACTCAAAAACACGTTATTTAACAGCCCCGTCCATTTTTATGAGTTTTTTAGAAAGAAACATTCTTGAGATCCCCCTGGCGAAAATTCTGGCTACGCCTATGTTCATATTAGAGCTGCATCGGTATCTCATTTCCAGCTGGTACCGGTACCCTGGTACCGGTGCCGGTACCGGTACTACTATACCTACATATAATATATAACTAAACAAGGTAGATAGGTAGTGACTCTGATCCGCCTATGCCTTCACATTAACTCATGTAAGAAGTTTCTCCTAGAGTATTCAACTTGTTATTAGCACTCATATACTGATAAATGCATGATAATTCATTAATTATAGCATAAGATTCTTTGAGTTGGTCATATATAGATGAATATCTGCTGATTGACGATTTTACGTTGAATTTTAGTCGCTCTGGAATTATACTCGTATTGTATGTGTGTGTTCGTAAAATGTGCTGCCCTTATATAGTGCACAAATGTCATTGGAATCTAGCAAGAATCTGGTGCAAAATTAAGAAAAGGTTTGCTTGAAATGCTGGAATGTCTCTGCAATTTTGCGATTCTTGATCTTTTCTTCATGTTTTTCATATTTCTGTGTGAATATCGACTGATGTATTCGTACATATTTTTCGATTTCAGACGTCTCTCGACTTGAGTTCCTAAACCTGTAACCCGTACTAATATTATCTTACCTAAAATCGTTTTTCGCAGTGAATTAATTAATGGATGATATATTTTATCTAGAACGCTTTGTTAAGTTCATTTTAGTGTGAATGAGAACAGCTTCACCTTTAGGAAAAACAAGGAAGCGATCGAAGAATGAGCCAAAAATTTATATGTTTGCTTTGGGAAGTGAATGACCACAGGAGATAAAGATGATTAAAAGGAATTATTCAAAACATTCTTCAATCCAAACCCAGACGAATCTGCGAGTTTAAAGACAAATGAGTCAAAGAAGGTTGAAACCCGAGAAAAAATTAAGAAAAACATTAAGAATGAATGTAGCCGAAGCCTGCGGACATACTTTCATCGTTATTTGTCTTGGTTCTGGAACGGATTGTCTTTCGACTTGAACTCACAGAAATCATAAAAGTACCGGCCGGTACCAGGGTGGTACCGACATCGGTACCGGACCCTGGTACCGGGGCCGGTACCGGTACCGATACCCAGTGCAGCTCTAATTCATATCTAGAATAACTCAACTATACCCTATTGCCATGTTTGTGTTTTTGTCGAAGCGAATAAAATTTTTTCTTCTTGATTCACATTGTGGAAAATTTTCGTAATGCAAACAAGCACTCTAGAAAGGTAAAATTCCAACATTTTCTGGTACTTCGTGCCGCATTGATTTGTTTTTAATGCTTTTTTATTATGGTCTTGTGCGGAGCCGATGACTTAGATGAAAAATATATATTTCCTGCACCGATTTATCTGTCACTGACCCAGATATTAAAATGATAATTTGCACGAAACATATTGAAAGTTGAAAGTTTTGGCCCTTAGCGTTAAATATGGATCATTGATTGTCTAAAAACGCCTGATTTTGAGCTAAAAAGTGTAAAAATGTGAGAAATTTCTGGCGTTTCGCGCAGTTTTTGGAATGTCGCACCGATTTCATTACCTAAATATGTAGATCTAAGTTAGCCTGTCCAGGTAATTTTCTTCATTCTTTGCTTTGGAATCAAGATTTTCTGATTGCTTTTACTTTGCGCAAAATTTAGATTAAACAGGAAAACTTCAAATTGTACGGCGCTTCGCGCCATTTCCAACATTAATCGCTTAAACAAGCCAACATATTGATGCTCTAGATCAATTTACTAGAAAATTTTATATTCCTAATTCTCATTGTTTGTTGAAACTCTAAATTTAGGCGATTGTTTCATGATAGTTTTGTAATTTTGTTTGCTTTGTTTTTGGGTTCATTTTCAGAATAATTTTTCTATATGATAAACTTGTGGAAATGACATTTTATAGCGCTTCGCGCCAATTGAATTTCTACAATATCAGCTACTAAAATGGCTGCGATTAGGCTTTAAAATGCTAGAAGTATCAAAAAATTTTGGCGCTTCGTGCCACATTCACAAATTATTGCATTTTTATTGTTCGATGAGATTCCTGAAATCGGCTAAAGGGCACCAATGAAGGTCTGAAAAGGTAGTTTTAGGAGTTATAGCATTAATGACCGTCATATTTATTGCAGTACCTAATTTAAATTTACAATTACAAAATGTTCGAAAGCTTGTTTTAGGTCTCATCAGTACATGTAGGAAGAACTTTCTGCAAAGAACATTGGTTTTTTGACATAAGCTCAATTTTTTAGCATTTCTAGCTTCTTCCCCCTGAAAATGAGAACCAAAATCGGAAATGTGGAGAAAATTTTGGGTACTTATGGTTCACATTGTTAACCGAATCGCTAGGAAAAATAGTAAATGGGCACCGCACCTCTATTGAATAAGTATTATGACGTCGTTTGAAATTTTTATAGGCTTTTAAGTGAAACAAATTTTTCGTAAAAAAACTTCGAATTTTATGATCTTAACGGATAGAGCATGTCGAGAAACGTCGAAAAACGCGGTTTTTGCGAGGCATCCGGACGAATTTTCCGAGATATAGACCGAACTACTAACCTTGATGCGCTAGGGGAAAATTTGGCAATTAACTTAGTGAAATTGTTTCTCTCTGATGACTTCACTCCAATTCATCCTTTTCACATTATGTATTATTTTATTCATCGATATTCCGTGTTATTGAATTTTAGATTCTTCAGTACTTTTGTTCTAGAGCTATTGAACTTGAATACCTAGTAAGTTAGCTAATCAATCGTTTTTAACGGCTTTATTTTAACCATTATTTAGCGTTAAAACAATTTAATTTTTAACTACGCTTTTATGCAACGAGATTTATAGTGAAATGCTCTCGCATCTACTGAAGCTGCAAGCAGAAGTGCTAATGGGAGTTTGGAGAAAGGGCGAATTCTCTTGGGTAAATATGTTAAGGTAAAGGTTAGTAACGGATTAAAGTTAAGGCTTTCCCGTGAAACTGATTGAAATCGTTCAGAACCTAAGAATTAGTTTAGTATTACGCTTTTTTAAACCTCTATATCTATTTTTCAAATTATATTATCTCTAAAAACGATATGAAACCCAGACCAGACTAACCCCAGACCGTAAATTATACACAAATGCATTTTTGACTAAGGATATAACTCTACACATCTCAACAATGATTATCATCAGGTGTTAACTTATTAGCTTCATTTATCGACCTAAGTATCAAGTCCATTAAGTTTATTGTCTCAAAAGAATTAATGCCTTTATTTGTGTACATCTTTAACGAAATAAAAGTGTGATTGATGGAACTACCTCAGTTTCCGCTCATTACCTGTGATTTAATTTTTTTATTTCATTCCATCAATGCGACAATTTGCATCACAGTTGCACACTGGAGGTATGGGGGTATTCCCCTACCAGGACTTGTGGAAAGTATACCCTCAGGCTTTTTTGGACCAAAACTGAGTGCTTGACCCATGAAAATGCGCCACATGATGTCTAACATTGTACTTTCAAGTAAAAATATTTATTTTTCTAGAATTTGACTGTTCAATTCATTCATCCAGACATTTTTCTTTTATTATTTATTTTGTATAAATTTGATGTTATTGATCATTCCATTTCCATTATTTTTAATGTATTCATCATATTTGACTACAAATATTCATGAAAAATCAAATAAACGACTGATTAAGTACGACAATTTGACATTAAGTAGGTAAAAAATTACTTATTTACCGCCTATTCCTAAGGAAAATCGGTTTTCCCTTTCCCAGAGCTTTCGACCATGTGCATTGTGATTTGCATCTAACAACAATATTAAATTTCCAGGCCCCAGTGCCGGGGCCGGTCTGGTCCCTTGCCGGGGCTGGGGCTAGGGGCCTGTACAGCTCTAATATTAATGTGATTTCTTATCAAGGCATCTATCATTTTAGTTCTTATTGTCTGTTGTCATACATTGTTTGGCTTCAATATACCGTAACAATACTATGCTGAAGGAGACTGCAAAATCGTTTCTCCCATGTTTTATGAATGGAATAGTCGTTCAAGGCTTCCAGCGAGGCTCTAAAAAGCTAGGTTGTCCAACAGGTAAGCTGGATCGTACAAATTATGACTAAAGACTGTGAATTGCGCAGTCACACAATAATGTTCCATTTAAATATAGACAAAAATCATATAAATTCCAAAAACTGTATGTTGTACTCGTATTTTAAAGTTCTATCTGTCTTTGTAATGCTCGATATTGAGGGTGAGGGGGGTATTACCCCCACCTTAGGGTCCGAGACTTGAATCACAGTCAGACGATTTTGAGCTATCAAACATTTTCTGCAATGATTTTTGGGTACAAAAGCAGCGAAGACCCAGAAAATACCTAGAATGAAGTTAAAATGATATGAAAAGTCTAAATTTCAAATGAATTCTCAAATTTTTTACTTACAAGAGTGACGAAACTAGTCAGAATGGGACAAAAAGTAGTGAAACATATAGTTTCTCGCAATAAAAGATGCTATATAGGATGTTTCAGCCATTTTTCAAATTTGACTGCAAAAAAGGCTAAGACTCTGAATTTAATGGTCTCAAATTTTTGGATTTCACCTTCCTCCTGAACTTTCGACCTTGGGAAACTATGTAGTGCATCAAAATTTTCTGGGCTAATTACTGTATTATTCTTCCTTAAAGCATTTTGCATTGAATTCATGTAATACTTCGCACCGCATATACATGTTGGGAATTCTGGGGGATTAGGCCCAAAAAGTTTTCAAAAAGTGCCTTTTTTGGGCTTAAAACGATGGGTATACGTCAAAAACGCTGTTTTTGACGTTTCAGACAATGCTCGTTCTTTCTAAAACAAAAATGTAAGAAAAATTCTAAAAAAATTTGAAAAAATTGAATAAGTTGAACAAAATATGGTCAAAAAAGTGTGTATGGCGCGAAGCCCCGAAAATTTGAGATTTTTGAGCGGAAAATTGGCTAAAAACGCTAAAAAGGCACAATTTTTACCAACTTTTACAAAAAGTCGATAATTATGAGGGGTCGCAACCATACGTGGGCAGCAAGAAAATTCTGGGGGGGGGTGCAAGATTTTTTTGAAGGTCGAAAAATGGCCTTAAAAATGGTGGTATGGCGATAAAAACACCATTTTTCGACGTTTCTCATCAAGCACTATCCATTGGCATCAAAAAATTGCGAAAAAAACGAAAAAGTTCCAAAAATTGAATTCCGGGGTATTTTGATTTCTGGGGGATATTTTGGTTTCTGGGGGGTGCATACCCCCAAACCCACCCCCCCCACGCCCAGGTGTGGTCGCAACCATTTTGCGGGGGCTCAGTTGCCATTCTGGGTCAAACCCTTGCCCCCAAGAACACGTCTGCTTCGCACCTATTTGATATGTAATTTAATGTATCACTTGTCTATTAAACTCTAAACTTATGTTGAACTACGGTAGTAAATGTGTGAAATTCTTGTGAGAATAGTTGACTAATTTTTGTTTCGTTAGTCATAAAAACGCCTCAAAATTGTGTTTCAAACATGGAAATAACAAAAAAATTGGCGTGCTAATACAGTTTTATGATTGCATTTGTCATTCTAACTACCAGAAATACACATGTCAGGTGTCATGATATGTATGTCAGGTGTCATGAAAGTGTTAAATTGACAATCTGAGGTCAGGGATGGGTGCAATTTACCTTAAATTGCATCATAAGGTATATCATATCAAAATTGCCTGAAAATACACTACCTCGTCTAAATCTCTACAACCCCGCCCTCCCTCATCTGCATTTATGCCGACTGCTCCATCCCAAATCTTGCGCGGTTATGCGTTTGGATGTCGTGTATGCATAAATTGTCAAAAATTTATAAAGGGCCTAAAATGGTCAAATCTTGTGCTGTAGTCATCTTGCTGAAATTATTGCTTATCAATACCTATTACTTTTCTGCAGAAAGATACTTTTAATTTTAAGTTATTTATTTTCCATTTGATTTTTGTTTGCATTCACAATTGTTTGTGTGTGAATTTTCTTCACATTGCCGAAAATTCTCAAGTTTGTACTACTCTTTTAGACTGATCAGTTTAAGCTAGTCATTTGCTAGCTAACAATTTTAGGTGCTTTCTTTAACGGAATTTAATTTTATTGGTGACAAAGACAATTACGTTTTCAAATCAGATTATCTGTGCTGCCTATTTTACAGCCAATCTATCGAACGCTGTAGTCGACAAACTTGATGATAATTTCCCGTACGGTGTATATTATGGCTACGGCAGCGTTGACTATGGTCCCGTTTATAGAATGGTTATGAGCATTGGCATGAATCCACATTTCCAGAATACTAAGAAGACTGTAGTAAATTTTTATTATTTATCTTTCTTAGCTGGATATAGATACTAATTGGCAATTCAATCTCTTTTTGGATAGATATTGCTTTTAATCATGCATATATTGTGTAGATCCGCGTACGTCTTTACATCATCTAATGGCAGGTCTCAGAGATACGTGTTTTTGTGGGGGCTTGAGGTGGTAGGGTTTGACACACAGATTGGTTTCTGACCACGAAAAACGTTGCTGAGCTCCAGAGTATCCAGTTTTCCAGAAAATCTAATAAAATGTGCCGTTTTGAACGTCTCTAGTGACTTTTTGGTTTAAAAGATCAATGTTTGAATTAATTGCCATTTAAGACTATATTTATTTTTAAATGTTTTGATGTTCTAGAAAGAAAGCATCATCATAAACGTTGAAAAATTGTGTTTTTGATGCGTATTCATCGTTTCATACCCAAATAGCACATAAGAAAAAATTTTCGGCGCATACCTCAGAATTCGTGAGCTGTTTATGTACGGTCTCAGCTGTTGATGAAAAACATTTAGAAACGATCACAACACAACGTAACAGCACATTTTTGTGAATCAAAAATAACTTTAAGTGTGCAGTGTGCTGTGCCAAACTTTTGCTTTTTCAAACTTTTGCATCAGAGTAGATTCAACACCTTCTACATCATTCCTTATTTTAGCCCTGAAATCAGACTCATTTTTTCTTGGCCATATCGTGTTCCGCCTAAAAACTGTAGAATTGCAAAAAAAGCATCAAGCATACAGATATTGGATAAGTTTCTTTGTATATCAACGAACATAATAATTTTTTACAGTCTTGTAGTGCAATATTCCAGTGCTTACTGCACATACATACTTTTACTTGTACTATGCGGTCGGTCTGGGGGGTATTGAAAACTGATATAAATGTTAAACTAGAAACTGACAACGTTAATTATCCTTTTGTAGGTCACTTCAAGCTTTTTGCAAAAAGTTTCGAATTTCCTCTATTTTCGCCTTAATTTGTTAAATTTTCTCAAGAACATTTTTCTTTTCTGATAGAGGTTTGATATAAGATCAAACTCTCGTAAATCTTATAAGTTTGCGACGTTCGCAAGCAGTCTATAACATAGACACACATGGTCAAGGTCGGCAGGGGAAATAAAATCCCGGAAATTCAAAGCAGTTTTGTTCAAATGACGAAAATTGTCAACATAGCCTATGTATAACGTTTTTGCGTGATAATACCGCATTTGTTAGTATTTTTAGTCCAACATGACTGAATGGTATTGTTTTTAGCACTTAAATATTTAAAAAGTTATCAGTTTGTTGAAAAATTTTGATTTTTTAGACAATTTAGGCGCTTTTTAAGTAAACAGCACTTAAAATTATTAATCCGGCTTGCAAAATTCTCAGTATTCCTCCGCTTTACGCAAAATCGTGCTGAAATTATTTGCGCTGAATTGTACGCAAATTTTTAATATAGCTTCAAGCAGATCCTATTTAGCCCTTAGTCGTTACGTGATAGCTTCATGAAAAACAGTATCACACTCACAACGTTCCGTGGAATACATGTGAAAAGCTGCATTTTTATTTGTAAATCGTGTAAGAATTAGATTTTAATAATTTTAGTCATAGTTACTGCTAGTATGGATAATCTGAATCTTAAATGAATGGTTTCCTTGATTGTGCCAGAGGTTTTGGCGTTTCGCGCCTTGCTATCACAATATAACTTTACTTAAAAGAACACGAAGTTCTACTGCGCAAAATTGTATTATTGTAGGCTGCTTGGAGTCTTTTTATACCTTTTGTATGCTGAAATAGCTTTCCATATACGAAGTATCATGCGACATACTTTAAAAAGATGCTTTATCGGTATTCTGAAAGAGTTTAGTTGGAAAATAGCTTTTATCAAACGTGATTTTCATTTTTCGGTCATTTGTCCTTAGTTCCTTAGTTATTTATAATTATTAATAATTATCATATATCCTTAGTCGATTAATCTTACTTCAACAGGAAGTGCATTTGTTACATCAATTTAGTGAAGATTTTTACGGCAGTATGCTCAAAATTATCATCCTCGGTTATATACGGGACATGACTTCGTTCAAAAGCATAGGTAAGATTCCTTCAAATCGAAAATATGCAGATCTTAATAATTGCTTCGATTACTCGTCACTAATAAAGAAAGTAGGCGCAGAGTATGACTAGTGCGCTTTTTCTCAGTATTTCCAATCGTGAGGTTTTCCCAAAAACTCGAGTTTTTTTAGCTTTGAATTTTTTAGTTCTTTTTTCGTGGGTTTTTTGGGATTTTTCACAGTTTTTCATGGAAAATGAGTTTTTGTTTTATGCAAATTCAGATGCTTTTTGGCCAAAAACGGCCAAAAAACGCAAGTTTTTTGTCAAAAATCGAGGACTCGATAGTTTGAGTTCAGTGCCGTGTTGGCTAACTAACATTTATTTACATTGCTTTATAGTTGCTCGCCTACCTAAATCGAGATTCGAGTTGCTTAATGTCTTATGAAAGCGGAGCGAAAATTCTTGCTTCGATGTTTATAAAAAACTTTAAATATCTAATTTTTAGCTGGCATTCTGAGAGTTTTTGTGTGTTTTGAGTTTTTCGCAGCTGGAGGTTGGCAACGCTGTTTTTCTTCTCATTCGATGTTCCTGAAAAAGTTCCATATGCATGACTTACATAATACACATAAATAAAAAAGTTTATGTCAAGTGAAATAAGGCTAAAAAATTAATTATCCTGATGTTGCTAGTGGAAGGTTCTTGTTTTATTATAAGCGACAATAATGATTTTGTCGATTTTGTTCTTTTCTGACATTGAACTACATATCTGAAACTTTAACACAGATTTTTTTATGGTGAACGTAGAGTCATCTTAACTTGAGAAACAAATATAATGATACTAAATAGCTTTTTAAACGTAGTTATGGCCTTAAGTTATCAGATAATCATAACATGATTTGGCGACCAGAATTGTATAATGCAACTGGAATATACCAAGGATGAAAGAAATGTACTTTTGGTGCGAAGACAGGCGGCATATTTACGCTTAGTTATCATTTCAAGTTGATGGCCAAATTTTCAAAGACAACCATTCCTTATGTCCAAAAATTCGTACAAATTCGCCATTTCAGTATTTTATCTAATCTTTATTAGTAAGGCGGTCTTCAGATTCGTGTTTGCAAAAATTTTAAAGTATTATCTGTCTTGTTATTTCTTTCCATTATTCCTTTAGTTCTATTGAAAAATTGGTTTTTGTGCAAATCGTTTATTTATAGACAGCCTTAAAGAAGCGATAGAAAATGATAAAAGAATAGCCAGTAAAGAATTGACGGCGTTAGAATCGCAGCAGAGCTTGAAAGATTACAGGGACGATCCGTTTTTTAAGACGATAACGGATCGCGAAGATGTTATCATAACGTACCGACTTTAGGCTGCCTATTCGTTCACTTGGGTTTCATTCATTAAAACACAGCCTTCGTATTTATTTGCACTGCTGATCATAAATCTCACGTCTTGTTTTTCGCCGTGGACGCTTATACATCAAGGCGTGGTATTGCATGTATTTTTAGATCTTTGATTTAACTTACATATGCCATTGTGACCACCTTTGGTCGACCAATATTTTCGAGTTGCAACAACAGCATACAAGTGTTTTGTCAATGATTATTTGTCAAACAAAGGACACGAACGCCTTTGCTGCTAAAAATCAGCAAATTAGCATTGAATTGAAGATATATTCTGATCGTTTTCAGGCACGTAGCTGGCCGTCCTATTTTTGGGGGGACCAACACCAGTTTTTGAAAGCCCAAAAAGGCCAAAAATAGCACAAAATAACGTTTAAAGAGTCCTATTTTTCCGATTTTTTCTGAATTGGGGCGGTCAGAACCCCCCATTTCCTCAGAGATAACTACGTGCCTGATCGTTTTTGTTTAAAATGACTTAGGATGCTAAGACTCACTTGACGGCAATGACATTGACCTGCAAAGTTCTAATGAAAACGTACATTGCGCTTGCAGACTTTTGCCTGTGCTTTTCTTACTAGATAGTAACATCTTCAAAATAAGCTCCTCTTTTATGGTTGAATACGTGTTGCGTTATACTAGTGAGTATGCAGAATTTTTTATAGTTTGCAGCTCCTGGTCAATATCTGACACTTCATAGCTCTATCGGAAATTCATATCAGTCATTCTAGCCGGAGTTATTCATCCATAGTCCATCTGCATAGGCATGGCTCCTTGTCATTGAATGCTCATAAGTGTCTGTGTCATTCTCAAAAGTGTTCATTTGTCGTAGATACCTACTTCATTTTGCTCGTAAATATCCTGCTTTTATTTATGTCGTGTTTCAATTGATGTTTCAGAACATATAAAGTAGTCTCACTTTTTAGCAGATTCCAATTTTCGTCTTATGTGTCAGCCGGTGTCTAATCGATAATTTTGCTGTGCTCCGCAAGTTCGATAACGAAAAGATGTGATTCATCATTGCAGTTTGGCAAACTTTGTTATCTTTTTTAAAAATCCGCTAATTGCTTGGAACTCGCGCAGCCAGTTCTGTTGATCATTCCGCTGTATAGAATTGTTTTTTTCGTGCCACGGATCAAATTTTATTTTCAGTAGACGGTTCTTGTTTTTCGCAGCATAGTATGTAGTTGATTACCTCCGTATTCTTTTGCAGCTTCCAATAAAACTAACGAATTAATAGGTGTGATGTACATACATGGATGGATACTCACTTTACTACCAGCCGTTATTTTTAACATTTATCGAATATTAAGGACAAACTGAGTGAGAATATCGAGACTGCTTATATAGTACCTTTCTTTAAAGTGTACCTATGTACCTATAAAAGCTGAAAATGGTTGAGTAATGCGGGATATGATGATGTCCACACATGCAACAAAAGGAATGGGGATCTTACTATTTGAATCTGTTATCCCCATCCCTAACGGCCATGACTTTATCCCCTACCTCATATTTATGGCAAAGACTTCTATTTTAGGCCACTTTTACACAATTTTTTGCCAAAAATAGAACGCTAAAAACCACATTCGTTGTTACAAACGCAACTCAATTGTGATATTGTTTGTCGCCTTTCGACGCATCATTTACATAATAGATACTCGAGTTTTGATGCGCGAAATCGTATTACTGTTGGCTGTCTATAGGATGAACTTGTTGCTGCTTTATTGCATTCAAACGCGGTTGTAAAATATAAAACCCTTAGCCTGGAAATCAATTTTTAGTAGGTACTCAAAGTAAGTAATGGCTAAAAAAGTGGTTTCTAGTCAGTCCAGTCTATTTCACGAAACCTTGAGCATGAAACTCAATTTTCAGCGTTCAAAAAGTACCTACTTAATTTTTTATGCAGTACAAAAGTGGCATCTAGACAGATTTATACCTATCGACTCAAAAATTATGATCCATGCGCAGTTTCATGAAATACAGGTACATACTACCTTTATAAAGAATAAGTTATTTATGTAATGCTTATTGATTGCTCAGCTCAAAACCATGAGAAGTTCTTTAGTTTAAATCACTTTGTTATCGATTCAAATCACTTCGAAAATTATTATCCACGTGCAAGGCTTCGTGCAATAGAATTTATTGTCTATTTCACGAAACCTTATGTATGAGTCACATTTCTTGAGCCGAACGATAAGTGGTTCAAACTGTGGTAGCAATCCCGATACTATGCACAGCAAAGCATAAGACGTTTAAATATTTATCATTGTATTACAGTATGTTGCCTAGAAACAGAAATTACTTTTTTGAACTGTCCACTAGATCGCTAAAAACTGATATCTACGCTCAACGTTTTATGAAATAGACCATAGATGATTCTTCATTTCACAAAGTTAAGCTTCTTCGTATAGTAAACGTACAATTGTGGTTACTGTATTAAAATATTTTAAATTTTTATAACTATCTGTCATCGATCGGCTGCATTGTTTTTAATTTACCTATCTGTGTTCTGATCAATAGTGTGACGGTTAATGCATCTGAGTACTAATTACTAAAAGCATGTTCAATGTTTTCCAGTCTATATCCGAATTTATTGAGCACAATGCGATGGGTAATTCGTGTGCATCAGCAAGTGATGAAGACCTAAATGAATTGATCAGAAAATGTCTTGGGAGATCGACTGTCTGTATATTTACGCTTGGAAAATTTTTGGGGACAGATCAAGTGAGAAATTTTAGTGCATAAGTTCAGGTAGGACCTAGGTAGGTAAGTACGAAAAAGTTAATTTGGTGTTTTGTTTAATACCGTTGCTCGATTCGTATACGATGATCACAAATAGGTAATGCATCCATGTTTATTATGTTGAGTTGTTATTCAGCAATTTAAACTTTAAATTGTTTGAATTTCGTTGAATTTCAAAATTTTCTTGTGTAGAAATTGGGTAAATTGAAATTTTCAGGTCTTTATTTTATTGACTGTCATACGTTATATTACTATTTTGTATTCTTCGTAATTGTAGCGCATTAGCAATAAAAGATGTAAGTTTAGTTCATTTCAGATTTGAATTTGAACTGAATTTAACTAAAATATTTTATTGCAAATGCCTACCTACGCGTGACAATTTTACAAGAAATGCAACAAAAGGATAATGAACATGTAGAGTCGATAAAACGAACGACGGGGTAGGGGGCACTTCTACAGAATAGTAACGTACATTGCTAAAATAATAATAACTTGCCTTATTTTTATCCTGAGGCTTAGGCTTAGTTTAGTGGCATTAGCTGTGTATGCATTGTCGACTGTTGAATAGTAAAATTAATCGCATTATAAATAGAATTATTGCAATTATTACTATCATTAGGTATCATTGTTGATGATGTCATAACATTTACTATTCTGTAGAAGTATTCATAGGCATAGTCAGGATTTTTGCCAGGGAGAATCTCACAATTTTTTCATCTTTTAATTAAAAATGGGTGGGGGTCCTTAAATAAGGTGTTTTAAGCTAAAAGCAATCTGTGTCGATTTTATGTCGCTATGTAACCATATTGCTCAGTTCTCGAACGTGTCGAAATTTTTCTCAGTGTGAATTCCCCTTTGTCCCCCCCACTGGCTACGCCATTGAAATTACCGAACTACGTGCCTATTAATGCAAAAGGAGACATGCGAGTCACGGTGATCATGATATTTCACTCCTTCCCTTGTGAACACTTGGATAAGTCAACGTAAGTCGACAGAATAGTAATGTACGTTGCTAAAATAATCTGTCTTATTTATTTTTCTTAGGCTTAGACTTAGTTTGAGCTTGAACTGCACCTTTTCCATTTTTAAAGCACTCTCCGTTGTCTACCAGTGAGTATTTAATTTGTTTTAAGGCCTTGACAATCATTAAAGCCAGTGGAATTTTGCAAATTAATTTTTTCAATGGCAAAGACGTTAAAGAAACGGACTTTAATAATGGTGCAGATGGATATGAGCTCAGTTGTTCCGTCGTCGATCTATCCTCTGGTGAGTATTTTGAACTTTCTTTTGTTTCAACTTTTTAAAAACTTATTTAATGTTTATCCACTTAATGCTATTAAATAGAGAAGCTTATTTTGAATATATAGCATGTATTTATCAAATGCACTCAGGCCCGTATCCAGGATTTTGTTTCGAAGGGGGGGCACGACCAAAATTTTTTAAAAACATAAGGGGGACCAAATGACACGTGCCCCTATCCCCCTGGATACAAGCCTGAATGCACTAGTCAAATTCAGATATTTATTCAGCATCGTACCTATGTACCTAAGGGGGGACCAAAGGGCACGTGCCCCCTATCCCCTGGATACAAGCCTGAATGCACTGGTCGAATCCAGATATTAATTCAGCATCGTACCTACCCTCCGATTGTCACGCATTTATTAGATTTACTTCTGAATAATCTTGATGTCATTAATTTTCTATCCTCCATAGATCGCGTTTATCGAAATTGATTCCTTTCATACATGCAACAGGGTTTCTGGGATCCTACTAGAGGTCGGCCGTCCTCAAAAATTTAGTTTTCCACCGACTTTTGGTTAAAAGCTTGCAAACCCCTTCTTTTTCGCATTTTGACCCGATGTAAAAGATCGCTACCCCCAATCGCCGACTGCATCGTCCAAAAGTTTGAGCCATTGCATTTTTGATGTCCTCCTTATTCATTCATCGTTTCTAATGGATTCATTAAAAATCTTTACGTGAATTGCACTTCGCTTTATTTCAATTAAACTACCTTAATTACCTAATCAATTACAAAACTGATGTATATACGATGACTTGTTTCACTTTTTTGATATTGCACTCATACATGTAACAGGGGGATAGGGGATTCCTCACCCGACGTCGGTCGTTTCCATCCCTCCAACCCCACAAAGTCAGACATTTTTGACTCCTCCCCCCGATTTTCGGAAAAAATTAAATTTTTTGGCCGTTTTTAGCTGTTTTTGGCCCAAAATCGGTGGTAATTTACCTCCTTCCCCTTTGAAAATAGCCGGGGACTCCCTACCCAGAATATCGAGCCGTTGCATGTATGATTGCACAATATGACTAGGGGTACATACAACAACACACATGTACATGGAAGGAAGGGGTGTAACCCTCCTCCTGATGGATCAGACAGGCAGGTAATGTCGGCGATTTAAAGCTAATGGAGCATTTTCTGCATTATTTTTGCAGATAAAAGCTTTTTACTCAAAAAGCATCCAAAGTCATATCAGAGTGGTCTTTAAAAAATCGGAATTTCTCACCAAATTGATCAATTTCTACATTTCCTATTATTATAAAATCATTATATGTAATGTAGTCTAAATCGACTAAAAATGCTGAAAGATGCGGATTTATCACGTAAAAGCGTTTCATTTTGGATTTTTGAGTATTTTCGTCTTTTCGTCATTTGACTGGCAAAAAAAGTGAACACTAAATTTACTTTCCTGGATTTCTGGGATTCTACCCCTGCCGTCCCTGATCGTGTGCATCTTAATCAGGTTACCTGCCACCTGGCATTTTTAAACGCAAATCAAGCCATTAATCACGAGGTGGAGATAAGGAGGAGGAGCCGGGGAAAGATCATAAAAAATTTTGGTCTTTTAGACTAAGCGCTGATATTTTCCCTTATTTTTTTCTGAAGTCAAGTGGCGAGAACGGCCAAAACAAGTTGTGTATGCATTTCTAATCGAGGTTGGACTGGATTTTTCGATGTTTCTCTTAATCGTTTTTCTCTGTATTAATGTTCAACAATAAAAGTTCAAGTCTAAGCTATTTGGTCGGGTAATGATTGTGGATTTCTCAGTCTTTTTATCCAATCCTGACTCGTTCGTCTGTTGTTTCAGTAAAAAATATAAGAATTCATCGAACATTTTGACGTTTCAGCTCATCATTCTAGGCATTGTATGAGTAAACAAAACAAAAGTTTACTCCGAAAAAATTTAACATGTTTGCTATTTTCGTCCCCAAAAATCATACAGAAAATGTTTGATAGTTCAATAGAGTCTGACACTGACGCGAGTCTTGGACCCTTGTATAGGGGTAATACCCTCTCATCCTCCATGGGAATGTCTGATTTGCCTGTTGTGCTGCCATAATAATCGCAACTGACGTAAATATCGAATTCTCTCTTGCAAGTAGTTCACGAATGGTCATATAGTATATAAATTGTCATTATTCTTTGTCCAAGTTCTTACTCGTACGTGTGCATAGACGGTTACCAAAGGTCAATCTACATTATGTACATAAAAAACTTTAGACAATATGGTACAGTAGTGCGTTGAGTGCGGTAAACTGGGTTTGTTCACCATATTATTGAAATTTAGCCAATTTATGGATTTCTATCGATAACAAGTACAAAAATTTATCAATAAGGCGCGAAGAATCGGAAAATTTTTGATATTCTTACCGTTTTCATGTAGAATTTTCTCCCTTTTCTCAGCTAAAAGTTCCAAAATTGTCTCGCAGCACCTCTCGTTTTCTTGAAATCGCCTGGCAGTGCCTGATTTTTCAAAACCTTAGGTAGTTGTAATACCCCCTCTCAACCCCCATCCCTGTGCCCATGCGTGATATTAGCCGTGTCATTCACTCTATTTTAATCTTATTTTTGCTTAGGACACGCACCTGCTATTGAAGCGTTTTTGCAATCCACTTGCCGCAAATCGTTTCCGCTTATATTCATTAAAGGCGATTGCATTGGAGGAATCAGCGAACTAAAAAACTTATCGGACAAAAATCTTTTGCCCGAATATTACAAGAGCCATGAATATGATTTAATTGTAATAGGAGGTGGATCTGGTGGTCTTGCAGCTAGTAAGGTACTTCAATTTCATTTAATTCTATTTATTCATAAAAGAGCGGAAGCCAGCAGTTTTCGAGCAAAAATTGCGTTATTGATAAAGCTATAGACCTCGTTGATTTAATTTATTTTATTTATTCGTAAAGGATTTGTAAATCTAGCAATATTCTTACATGCTGTTTTAAATTTCAAATTCTTCTTCTCTTTAGAGGGCGGCCTTGAAGACTAAAAAAGTAGCCGTCCTTGATTTTGTTGAACCCTCGCCCATCGGTACTACTTGGGGTAAGTAACTCTTTTTGACCATTACTGTATTTTAAGTAGCAGAATTGTGAAAAAGAATATATCTTATTGTGATACTGCACTTCGGCTTCAAATGTTTGGTTTGCGGCAGTTTCAAGTTCTTTAAAGTTTTATACAGGGTGGCCCATAAAAAGGCTACATTCCGATTTGACAGGTCATAACTTCGGCTCATGTAAACTTCAAACTTTCAAGCTGGCTGCATTCGGAAGATAAAAGTCTCTTCTATCCAAATGTGTAAAACATTTTGGCCAAGTTACAGTGCTTCGGGCGCTAAGGCGATTTCTTTACACCCTACTATAATATTGTTTAAACGTCGATAGCGTCATTGGTCCTGCCATCAATTTGCACCCTCTTTAACGATATCCTGACATTTTTGCACTCGGTAGCACACGTATCAATTCTGGAGATTTAAAAATGTGCTAATTAAGTTTTGTGACTGGACATATTGTCAAAAATGTCAAAGAAGGATAACAACATACACAGTAAAGTAATACAATGCATAAACCCTGGGGTTTAAACAGTGAGGTGTAAACGAAATGCCGTATTGCATGTACCGCTGAAAGCTGGCCAAAATTTTTAACGCTGATCAAATAAAGACGTTTACCTATCTAATGCACCTGGTCTTAAAATTTTGTTTTAATACCAGCCGAGTTTATGAGGAATTAAAAAATGTAGCCTTTACTATGGGCCACCATGTATATGTACATGGTTTACCCGTTTACTGTCTTGTGGGCTCTTTTTCGTATTCGGCAATGATTTTTTCGAATGTACGAGTAAGAAGACTTTTCGTCACCATCTTTCTTCATGTAATGATTTTTGAGAGACACAAATGCCGTTTTTTAATGGCCGAAATCGAGTTAAAAAGATTGAAAATACCAAAATCTTTGTTGCTATATCTCGGTTATCGTGTCCTATCTCTTTATAAACCTCCAACTTTTAGTTTTAAAGCTTAAAGTAGTTAAAATATTCTAGTACTTGACTAATTTACAAAACAATTTTAAAAACTGTGTGTCTGTAAAAAGTCAAAAATTGACTTGAGCATTTAAAATATGTGAAAATTGCTATGTACAAATTTGACAATTTTCCGCTTCGTTTATCTGTACAAACTTGAAAATTGTGTTTCGCGCAATATGAATGACGGCATTTTTGGTACACATAATGAAATAAGTTTTTTGATCTGTTTGTTAATGACGAGGCTGTAAATAATACTTGGAAACGGTAAAAATATCAAATTTTTCAGGCATTCAACGCCTCATTAATAATGATCCTAAATCAGACATTAATAGCTAAAAATTATGGATCGGGTCGGGGTGGGGGTGGCCGCCGACCGGCCATTTCTAGGAGGGGGCGTAAATGACCTTCAGTTTAAGGCCAAAAATTGAAAAAAGGGACTAAACATTGTCTAAAAAGTCAAGTTTTTGCCGAAAGTCGGGGTGAAGAAAAAAATATTGGTCTTCGTGGGGATGAGGGACGGAGACAGCCAAGCTTTGGTGGGGGTTCCCCCATCATAGCGGTTACATTATGTGGAAAATTCGTAAATAGAGTAAACTATGCTACTAAAAGTCGAACTTTACAAAACAGAATTGTTTACTATTTTAACATTTATATGTATATATGTACAAAATGTACAAAGTCTTCTGGATAAAGTCTTTGTACGTGTAGTAACAAAGGGACCTTAAACAAAAAACACATGGGATCGCTCATCTAGAGCTATTCAAAAGCTCAGGTTTGCTAAAAAACGATAAAAGCAGACTCATTTTGGTAACAGTTTTTTTTTGTATTCGGCAAAGATTTTATATACTTGATGTACAAAGACTTTTGGGGACCGTCTTTGTACATGTACAAGGATTTTTGGGAAGACAAAATATGCAAAAAAGGTTTGAAATTCGCGAAAAATTTTCAATTGTGTGTTCTATATATCTTTATAATATCAGAAATTCAGAAATTGCATTTTGAAAGGAAAAATGTCAAATTTTTTGGGGCTTCGCGCCGTTTTGAGACGATTGTTAGTGATTTTTGCCCTCAAAAACCCAGAAATTAGCTAAAATACACTACCAAAGATCGAACAACTCTGTTTTTGCCACACTAAAATCGGTACTGTACCAGATCATTGTACCGAAAATGTACAAAGAGTTTTAGGGACATCTTTGTACATGTACAAACGGACCTTGTACAAAAAAAATCTGGATGGTAAATTTATATCGTAATTGGAATCTTAAAATTGTTGTCGAAATCAGTTATTGGCATTGCACATTGCACTCTCTTGCCAGTAAAGTAACGGAAGCCTGTAGGCGAAGATAATCGAGATGTTATGCATACAGACAGCCCCGTGTCCAGGATTTTTTAAGAGAGGGCATACATGAGCGTGGGGGTGGGGGTATTACCCAAGGAACGACCGGGCGCCCGGTCCCGGCCGGGCCTAGCAGGCCCGGTCCCGGTCCCGGCCTCAGAACGGCCGGGCCTGGGCCGGGCCTTATAGATTATGCAAGGCATCCAACTTACCTAACTTAGAGAAGCGTGTAATGCTGTACATGCGTACATAATCTGAACCTTTGTAGCACGTTAATCAGTAGGCACTGTCTGTATGTCCATTTTGCACTTAATTTGGACTCATGCAACTCGTTATATTCGTGTGTCCCCGATCTCATTCATATCTCGACGCGTGAATCTTATGTTATGCATTTATGCGCATTAAAATCGTGCATAAAATAGAATTTTTTAAAATACCGATATGTCGACTTTTCCGCAAATAATGGGAATGATATATGTATTCAAAGAACCATAGCATTATTGTTGTTATACTGACTACTAGACTCTGCTTAAGCGCGATAAGAGTGTGCAACCCTCACAATTCAACATAAAGAGACATTGGTATGAATATTAATTTATGCAAAAAAAGTAAAGATTTCTTTTGTTGTCTACGTGACAGTGAGCTAATAATAGCTTGCTCAAGAGAACTCGAGCCTTGGCTTAAAAAATTCTGTCGAAGAAAAAAGCAGTTTTGTCGGCAACCTATGCACCTGTGACGATTCCTTTGTAGCCTTAGCTTTTTTTATTCTACTCAAATAAAAACTTACTTGAGAACTCGTCCAAGCAGATAAATACAATCTTATCTTATTCCACTCCAATGATTAGCCACTATTTTGTGACTGCGTGTTTTTATTGCTAAGATCGATGTCTTATGTGATTAACTTCTTGTTTAAATCAATTATGTCCACTCCACTGTATTTTTGCTTCTTCTGTATCACTGTGACCTATTGATATTGCGTACTGCTTCATGGCAGTTTTTTTTGTACTCGGCAAAGATTTTTCTCGATGTACAAAGACTTTTCGGGACCGTCTTTGTACATGTACAAAGATTTTTGGGAAGACAAAAACTGCAAAAAAGGTCTTAAATTTGCAAAACCCTTCGGCGCTTCGCGCCGGAATGAGTAATTGTGTGTTCTATATATCTTTATAATGGCAGAAATTGCATTTAAAAGGAAAAAATGTCAAGTTTTTCGGCGCTTTACGCCGTTTTAAGACGATTCTTAATGATTTTTGCCCTTAGAGACCCAGAAATTAGCTAAAATACACTACCAAAAGTCGAACAACCTCTTTTTACCACACTAAAATCGCTACTGTACCAAATAATAGTACCCAAAAATTTATGTGTACAAAATGTACAAAGATTTTCGGGAAGACGAAAACTGTAAAAAGGTGTAAAATTCCTGGAAATTTTCGTCGCTTCGCGCCGATATGAGTAATTGTTTGTCCTATATATGCTGAAAATAGCAGAATTTGCATTTTCAATGGAAAAATGTCAAATTTTTCGGCGCAATAGACAATTTTCAGTAAATTTTAGCGCCAGAAACCTAAAAATTAGCTAAAATACACTACTAAAGTTTGAAAACCCCGTTTTGCCACACTAAAATCGTTACTGTACTTTATAGTACACAAAAACTTGCATGTACAAAATGTACAAAGACTTTTGGGGACCATCTTAGTAAATGTACAAACGGACCTTGTACAAAAAACACTGCTTCCTGATAATGTTGACAAATTGTTGTTCTCAAAATGTGGTTTCCATGCTATTGGTTACAAAGCGTTCAATTTAAGACCCTGACTATGTCTCTGAATAATGGATTTCTGATGTCTCAGTGTGCAAATGTATATATCAATTTGTGCCTACATCATGCAAGGCCTACCTATTATTTATATAACAAGTCCCGGTCCCGGCCTCAAAAGCCCGGTCCCGGCCAAATTGTGGGCCTGGTCGTTCGCTGGTATTACCCCCTGAGCTTAGAAAACTGATAGCTATGCAGCGATTTTGGCCGAAAAATCATTGCTGCATAGCCTTTTTTGTGCTCAGAAAATTAGCTATACAGCCTTTTTGGGCTCATAAAACTAGCTATATAGTCTTTTTTGAGCTCAGAAATGCTATTTAATTGTCTTTTCTGAGTTTCAAAAGGATATATAGCTATTTTCTCGACTCCAAAAAATGATTAATTGCTATTTTTAGTCCAAAAAGGCTGTATAGCTATGTTTGTAAATCTAAAAAGGCTATTTAGCTACTTTTCTGAGACCAAAAAGGCTATATAGCTAATTTTCTGATCCCAAATTGACTATAGAGCCGTTTTTACGAAGCACAAAGTTATCTAGTAATATTTGGTTTTCACTCCTTCCTGAAAGTTTGACCTTGCGCACCTATGGGTGGGAATAGCAAACTTTGAAGTGGGATATCTCGAGAACTATTAGGAGATGGGTCAAAATAGAGGCATTTCTGAATGTTTTGTATTTATACTCAAATTTTGTATTTCAAACCAAAACAATAGAGAAAATTAAAACTCGGCGCGAAGCGCCGGAAAAGTTTGACATTTTCTCTGTGTCTAACTTGACTTTGGGCAGTTTCGAGCGATTTGAAAGGCGAAAAACGCACATAAACAATAAATCCGGCGCAAAGAGCCAGAAAATTTTCACGTTCTTATGCTGCTATACTCAATGTCGCATTTCTCTGAAGAGAAGAAATGCAATAAATCTAATTGGATAATTTTATCTCGATGCAGATTTAAATACATATTACATAGTAATTTTGATTAAATTAATGGCGCGAAGCGCCAAAAATTGGAGCATTTTCACGCTGGGAAACGTTAAAGTTCTCTATAGTTTCATATCTGAAAATTCTGAAAAATGGGGGAATCCCCCCTTCCTTGATTCAAGTTTGCATACAGGAGTGGCTGAAATTTTAAGACACCCTCAACAGTAGTAATAGGTATGTCGTTGGACTTGTAGTAATATTTACAAAGCTGGCTTGATTCAAAATGAGCATAAATAAATGAGTCTAGACCAGTTTTTTGCGTACTTTTCAAAGAGCAATTTCATTTAAAACTGGTGAGTCATTGTCGATATGTTTACGGAAAAATTTAAGTCTTGCTTCGCCTACGGTACGAGATAGAGCTGTCTCTATCATAGTTTCCCAAGGTCGAAAGTTCAGGGGGTGAAATCCCAAAATTTAGCACCACTTAATTTAGAGTCTAGCCTTTTTTGCAGGTCAAATATGAAAAATGGCTAAAACATCCTTTATAGCATGTTTTAATGTGGAAAACTGCATTTTTAATTACTTTTTGTCCCATTCTGACTGGTTACGTCACTCTTGTAAGTAAGAAATATAAGAATTCATCAAAAATTTTGACTTTTCAGATCAGTTTAAGTTCACTCTAGGTAATTTATGGGTAAACAAAACAGAAAAGTGTTGGTCGGCGCGAAGCGCCGAAAAAATTTTTAATATCTTCGCTGCTTTTGTACCCAAAAATCATTCAGAAATGTTTGATAGCTCAAAATCGTCCGACAGTGATTCAAGTCACGGACCCTGAGGTGGGGTTAATACCCCCCGCACCCCCTCACCCCCTATGGGAATGTGTGGTCTCTATGGTTCATGATGATAACATGTCTTTGAAAGCTGTTGCAAAAACTTGACAAATTGACAATTGAGCGATAAGTTGACATTAATCGATCATTTGTCCGTCATAAGTTTTTGAAACAACTTTTAAATACATTCGAGCATCTGTGAACCATAGAGATAATTCTAGCTCAATTTCGTGAAAAAGTGATTCGGCTTGGAACATAAATATCTCGAGAAGGGCTAAGCAGATTTGAATTAAAGTTTATTATTCGAAAAGTACGCAAATACAGGTCTAGGTTTATTCACTTGTACTCAGTTTTAAGTAACCGAACTTTGTAAATCTTGATGCAAGTTTAATGGGCATAATACACTATTTTTTGGGGGTGTCTGAAGCATGAAAGGAAAATTGAAACATTTGTAATCTTTGTCTTGCTTTGAGGAAAGCTTAGTTTATACAATCAAGTTGACGCCAAAGATCTTGACAGTTTTTAAACGTTTGCCGAAATTGTATGCTAAATAACCGTTTTTACCTTTAAATTTTCGGTTTTTGTACAAAACTGCGAATTATAACTTTGAAGCAGCTTGATTAGCTTTAGTGACGGAGGAACATGCGAGTAAAAGTGTTTAGGATACATATGTTTAACTTAAGCATTCATCATTAGTTCTTGCCTAAATTATAGTTTTAATGCATTGATAAATACTTGGTAAATTTTAGGGTTGGGTGGTACTTGCGTTAATGTCGGTTGTATACCGAAAAAATTGATGCATCAAGCTGCCATACTGGGAAAATCAATAGAAGATGCTCGAAAATTTGGCTGGCAGTTTGCAGCAGATGGTAGGTATTATGTCCATTCTGATGGTAGCTAAGTTGTTCGTGCAACACCTCAAAATTTTGAGGCAGGCAATCATACATGATCTAGGGGATTGAGGGGTTTCACCCCCCAGAAAAATTTTTACTCTTCTCCCCAGAATTGGCGATTTTTCGAAAGTTTCCAGAAAATTCGTAGAAAATGCGCTTTTTTAAAGCGGTATAGCTATCTATTTGCTCAAAAGTGTAACATTTTCGGCGATTCGCGCCATTTACTCATGTTCTGACTATATTTTGTTCAATTTATTCGATTTTTTTTCGAAATTTTTTTGTTTTTATTCTTTAGGAGGATAGATTCTCGTCGAAAAGGCCGAGGAACGATGTTTTTGACGTGTACCCACCATTTTGGGCCTAAAAAAGGCACTTCAAGGTTTCACCTCCTCCCCAGAATCCCCATCGTGTGCATGTCTGGAGGCAATCAACTACTTTTACTGGAATTTTTAAACAAATTTTAAATTTTTCGTCATTTCACCAATATTATCATATTCATGAGAATAAGTTGTGCAACAAATTATCAATGGTCCACCCTTTTATTCATTTGGTATATAATATAATCTATTTCGTTCGATAGTTTGAAACACGAATTGTCATGCAATATACATATGTTCTCTTCACAATGTCCGATTCGATGCATTCGAGCAAAAAGACGATTTCATTCGTAAAACAATTTAAAGCATTCATGTATCCTTGAACATATAGTTGAAAAAGTTCGAAAGAGAAGTGGATGAGCCAAACGGATCATACATGCAGTTTGGCTACTATTCAAGATTTGTCCGAGGAGGGGAAGGGAACCCAAGATGAATCGGTTTATGCATGTAACGGCTCGATACTCTGAGTGGGGGGTCCCCGGTCATTTTTAGGGGGGAGTAGGATAAATTACTCATTTTTGGCCAAAAACGGCCAAAATAACGTTAGCGGCAAAAATTTTTTTTCAAATTGTGGGGAAACCAAAATTTTCTGGCCTTGGTAAGATGAAGAAGGGACAATCAAATTAGGATATGGGGATCCCTTTCCATCCCCTCTCTTACATGTATGAATTGGCTTATATCTTCGAATGTTTGTTGGGAGAGTTAATAAAAACCATATTTTCTGACGTTGTTAAACGTGCTGATTTATTGGGAGCATAAAATTATTTTTGTTGCGAGAGAAAAAATTTTCTTCCTGCTCACTACGCTTTTGAAGAGTGTCATTTTTTTGGTCGTGCTTGACGCAGAATTATGGAAAATACTTCTATATATACATATGGCGAAATTTTAAGATTTGCTTAACAAAGAGGTGCAATTTTTCCATATTTCCGTGCATTATCTTACCTTTCACGAATTTTTCATCGGCCACAAGGGGCAGCCCCCTTAAATACGACTCTGCTTGTAGCTGTTGTCGTTGAAATTTGCTTAATTAAGAGGACAGAAAACGGTGCATGATTTGCATGAGTGATTGTTCTTCGCCATCTAAACAAAATTCATGTATGTAACAAGGGCCAATTTTTCTACTTTTCAATTTATACATAAGTCAAAGCATTCTTTTTCGAAAAATTGTGCTATTCTAAATTATTTTTCACTCTTAAGCTGCCATTATATTTTCTGTGCTTATGGCGTGCGTATATACTTCGGGATAGATACATTACAATCAGGCATTTATCTAAGGAGATAGGGGGAGCACGTGCCCTCCCCTGAAATGAAATCTGAGAACGTTCTTTTCTTTTACCCCATTTTTGCTTTTTTTAGCAAAAAATCGCAAAAAATTTTCAACGCTTCGTGCCGAATTTTTCAATTATAATTATAGTCTATTTAGTCCCAAGCGCGCAATTTAAACACTCAATTTTTAGTCTCTAAACATTCTGCTTACAAGTTTGACAGCGATTTTTCGGCGATGATTATGAATTTGCTGATGAGCTTTGACCATACCATTTTTAGGATGAATTCAGAACTGCGATTCGGCTGTTTTGTAAAAACTTTAGCGTTACGACTTAAACTTGAAGTGCTCTTTTTACGAAATTTTACGGGGCTCTGCCCCGGACCCGCTAAGGTGGGCGCTTGAGCGCGCCACCCCAGATCTCCTCAGCCCTAATAGAAGTGGTTTTCATTGGATTCTCACCGTATCTAAGGTATCAAAATAATAAAATCTGCAAACTAACATTTATCCTTTGGTCCCTCTTATGTTTTGAAAATTGTATTTTTTTTAAAAAAAATCTTTTTTTGTATAAAAAGTCCCCCTTCCCCGCTTAAAAAATTCCTGAATACTGGTCTGATTTCATTTATAGTGTAATACCGCATTGCATCATGACTTTTGCTGAAACTTTCAAAATAGGTATTATGTGCATACATACATTCATATGGGCGTTCGCAGGGAGAGGGGGCCGCCCCTCTTTAAGCCAAAAACAATTTTGAAAAGGTTAAGATAATGGATGGGAAATAATTGAAATTTGCGTCGTTTCATCGAAAAATCTTAAAATTTTCGTTGCTTCGTGCCATAGGATCATTATTTTATATAAGTTAGGCCCAGGCGCGGCCGAAAAAAACATTTGTTATATCACCTATTAAGAGAAAATAAAATTTTTCCGAAAAGTTCGAATTTTATGAGCTTAATGGATATAGCACGCTCGGAAACGTCATAAAATGCACTTTATTTTGTGCACCGGCGAACATATCCCGAAATATAGGTTCATTAATTTTGGACCGCCACTCCCCCTTAAAAAATCCTGCGTGCATATAAATATCCCTTGAATTGGAGAAGTGTCTTACTCCGTATAAATATGCATTGTGCAACTTATATGTACATACGTTCTTTGTACGTTGCTTGCATTTTTGCCAACGATGCGTGTAATGTGCTAAATCCTTATTTTTTCAGTTGAAATGAATTGGAAAACGCTGACAACAAACATAAAAAATCATATATTGAGTCTTAATTATAACGCAAAAGTTGATTTGCGTCAGAAAAGCGTCAATTACGTTAATGGCTTCGGTTCTTTCGTTGATTCGCATACTGTTAAGGTAGGCAATATGTTACAAAGTTTTTGTTCGATGTCCATATATTGCATTTATTTATCTCTTTGCACCATGTTTTTAATAAACATGGAATCTCGTTTCATTTTTTGCAATGTCAGCATATGACGTGCAAGATTTTTATTTTGTTCACTGAGTCGAGGATTTTCACGCAATAGCTGATATTGAAATGACGCGCTCGCACCTATTGAACCTAGTATCAAATGAGGATACATAATTGGATAACCAATACATAGAGCAAACGTTTTATGTTGCGATAATGTTTTTTAACGTACATATGTAAAGCATTTGTTTATTATGCTGGTTGGGAACGACTTTTTTGATTAGTTCTCTTCACTCATGTATATACTTTTTAATATCTAATTAGTCATGTTCAACTAATAAACGGTCAGAATAGAACGTGATAATAACGCTTTGAAATATATTTTCTATTAATTCTGCATTCCTAAACGTCGTACATATAAACAGGTATTCAGAATTTTCATTATGCGCGATATATTTCTAAGGGGTCGGTCCCGAAATGGTGATATAGTTAACTCTGGATGTACATGTATTTGAAGTACACGTACGTCAAAACTGCACTGTACCGTACACTGCAGTTTTGACGTACGTATCCAACCATCTTTATTATTAAAACTGCAAAATAAATATTTTTACGAGAAAAAACAATTTTACATAGTAAAATATTGGATCTTGTTAATTGAAGGCTCACAGACGTCGCCAACAAAAAACGTAAAAGGTTCAGAATGGTTAGAATGAATTATGAATGAAAAATACAGCCATAGGCGGAGAATGAAAAAAACATTGCTGCTAAATGATCTTATTTGCTTAGCTGAATATTCGGAGCATTTGAACGAAAACATGTGATTATTCCATACCTTCTTGCATAACAATTAAAAAATTTAAATTAATGACGGCTTAGAGGGGTCGCTCGCTCCTCCTTATTTCATCTAAGTACGGCCCTTTTTTTGCTCAACCTAACGTAGCTAAAACAGTAATTAATTAGGTAATGCATATACGCAAAGTTCAGGTTGGTCAGGGAGGGGTAAAATCGAGATTTTTCGGATCAGGGAGGGATAAAATCAGGATTTTTACAAAAATTCGTCATTTTTAGATTAAAATAGTGTTAAATTAAATTGGCTATTTTTATGTCGAAATCGTAATTTATTAAAATGAATCGAAATCGTCTGCTAAAATACATCATTTTTGGCTTAAACTACTTGACACTACCTACCTAACTTTTCGACCCTTCAGCGGGGTGATACCCCCTCTCACGCTCACCCCTCCCTAAGTGCATGAACATATGAGTGTTGTGAAATTACAATTAAATGTTGATTTGCATAAAGTTTCTACGCAAGAGCAGAAAATCACTTAGGTATCGTTAATATATGCAAGATATGCTTGGAGAACTTGAGCCGTTGCAGTTCAGTGAAGCACCAAACTAACTATCAGAATACCCATAATGTGAACTTCTGATCAGGAATTACATGTTTTCAGTAGGAAACATGGCTGTATGCAAACGGAAAAGAACGATTTCTATGCCTTAATGTTAGACAGAATAAAATTTTGTATTTGTGAAAAGGTATTTTAAGTCATATGATGCGCCCATTTCAGATCTAGTATTCCGTAATGCAAGCATATTGTTATATTATTATGTTATCTAGCATGGATGGCCTCTCTTGCACTTCAAACCAATGAGGATATACCATAATGACTAAACGTAAACATCCCTTAACTTTGTTGCTAACATAGTATTTAATTTTAAGTTCGGTCATTTTATTGATAGAGCCCTAATCTTTGTTCGCTCTTTGCTCCTTTTTATTTTTCACTGATGGCTTTATTATACGCATGCGTAATAATCAGCTTTAATAAATTCTAGTTATTCATATTAAACTCGTCTTAATTGAAATCATATGAACTAACGATACTTATAAGCATGGTTTTTTTGTAATCGGCAAAGATTTTTCCCGGTGTACAACGACTTTTTGGGACCGTCTTTGACATGTACAAAGATTTTTGGGAAGACAAAAATTGCAAAAAAAGGTCTAAAATTAGCTAAACTTTTTCGCGCAGAGTAATTGCGTGTTCTATATATCTTTATAATGGCAGAAATCACATTTCAAAAGGAAAAATGTTAAATTTTTCGGCGCTTCGCGCCGTCTTAAGACGATTCTTTGTGATTTTTGCCCTTATAGACCCAGAAATTCGCTAAAATACACTAACAAAGATCGAAAACCCTGTTTTACCACACTGAAATCGCTTCGCTACTGTACTATATTATAGTACACAAAAACTTGCATGTGCAAAATGTACAAAGACTTTTGGGGCCATCTTTGTACATGTACAAACGGACCTTGTACATGAAAAAAACACTGCATATAAGTCGTTTTGACGCCTAAGATGGCTTCCCCTTGATTGAGCTAGGCAATTGTCAAACAATGCTTAAAAGGTTGAGTTCAAGCGTCATTATTTTTCGTAGGACACCCGAAACGTACATATCTAATGATTCAATCTAAAATGGTCATTTTTCATGTAGCCTTTTAGTCAAAAAGGACATGTTTTAGCAATATGCTGTTTTGTTGGCGCATCGCAATAGTATTCCTAATATTAGTTCATAATCTTATACGAAGCTTATTGTTTATTCGTTCCTGAATGTAGTGTATATTATAAAAACTCATATAATGCGCTCCTTTCAAAATTTCGTGACTAGTCAGTAATTTAGCTCATAGCGTTAACAACAATAGAAAAATACTATTAAGGCTGTACAAAAAGGTGGGAAAGAAGTATTAATGACCGCAGACCGGTTTTTAGTTGCGACCGGTTTACGCCCTCGCTACCTCGATATTTCAGGTGCTAAAGAGCACTGTATTACGAGGTAAGGAGTTTCTATTAAATTTGTATCTGTTTTTGTTCATGTTGCCATGATGAAAAATTATGCGTGTAGTTTCAGCTAAATCGCATATCGAAATTGCATCTTATGCAGCTTGCTTTGTAAATGAGCTTTATCCGTTAGATATTGGCCCAACCCGCCTGTATAAGTTATTTTGCTTTGCGATACACTAGTGCATTACCAAACAGCTTTCGAAAGAAAAACCTTTAGTTATCCACTATCCTTTCAAAAGTCACAGTTTGGCAAGCATATATGATCTTGGGAGGGGGTTTGCGGGGCATTCACCCCCCTCCTTCCGGACTTTTTACACCCCTCCCCCTGATTCACGATTTTCGAAAGTTTCCAAAATTTCCTAGAAATCCGTAAAAAAGGTGCTTTTAAGGCAGTTTTAGCTATCTATTTGCTCAAAAGTTAAATTTTCGGTGCTTCGCGCCACATTCTCATGCTTCGACTATATTTTGTTCAATTTAACCGAAGTTTCCTGATATTTTTTTGAATTTTTTTATGTTTTAATCTTCTAGAAAGATAAAGCATCGTGTGGAGCGCCGAAAAATTATGTTTTTGACGCCTACCCAGCATTTTTGGGCCCAGAAAAGGTACTTTTTAACCCCCCCCACCTCCAGAATTCCCATGCTGTGCATGTCTGGTCGCAAGTGTTGTTCATTTGTGACAGAGAATGGCGGTGAATTAAATCAAAGCCGGTTTAGCTAAGAAAATAAAATGAATTTGTGCAAAATTGATTGTTCCTGAAAATGCAGATTACAATAAACATTGGTTTGTAACTATAAGTTACTTATAACAACGAAATGAAACGTAAAAGCGCATTCTAAAGTGTGGTTGGGTTTTTAAAATAATTATTTTTGTAGATTGTTGTCAGTGGTATTCTACAGTGCATTGTCTAGATTAACGATTGACTTGACAAAGGTGGTTTTAATTGCCGAATTATGAGATTTTGTTAATGGAAAGCTAAAGTCATGTAACCTCAAAGTTGTGTTTTGCCTTTCAGTTTATAAGCCGAAAATTTTGGTGCCTTCATCTTGTTTCCTACTTTTTTCCAATTACAACTGGTGGTCGGTCTTTAATGAAATGGAATGTATGAATGATTAATATAATCTAATGCTTTATTTTTCACGATTATGATTTATTATAATGTAAAATAAAACCTTAATCAAAAACATAATATGTACGATATAATATAATTTTTGTATTAACTCAAATGCACAAATTCACTTCGCCTGTTAAACACAATTTTATTGTATGCTTTTTTGGCATGTTTTTTGACTTTGAATATCACGAATGTGTTCTACTAAGCCCTTTGACTTAATGATATGAATAAATGCATGTGCATTTTATTTCCTATAGAAAAACCAGTTTATCAAGATTGCATTTATTCATAGAGTGTTTGAGGACTAGTAATGAAGTCAACGTCAATCTTTTTATACATTTGACTCGTGCTCAGTCACGCCTTATAGCCGCGTAATTACGTAATACATAATTCATGAATTCAAGAAAAACCTAATTAATTCTCGTAATTCGTGAATAATTTAATTAAATCTTGAACTGTATACTACTTGTAGCAATGAACAATGGGTGAATGCCATACGTGTAACGGCTTGAACTTTTGATTAGTCCGAAATGGTATATTGTTTTTTCTGAGTTTCAAAAGGATTTATAGCTATTTCCCATACTTCAAAAAAGGCTAAATATCTATTTTTAGTCCAAAAAGGCTTATATATGTAGGTTTGAGTGTGTGCTTGTGAGTGTAAAAGGCTACTATGTGCCACAAATGCTCGAAAACGATGGTTCTAATGCGATACATCGTTTTTTCGCCGTGGAATCGCTTTTTACGACGCGCTTAGCTATCTCCATGTTTTTGATTTTCACACTTCTTAGAAAGTTTGACGTCGCGCACCTATGCGCCCTGTTACATGTATGGTTAGTGCATTCGATATTCTAAAATTCATTCTTATAGCCAGATGGTTGTTCTTGGCGTAATTATCGGGAGTGGGAGCCAGTGTTTTTTTGTACTCGGTGAAGATTTTTCCCGATGTACAAAGACTTTTCGGGACCGTCTTTGTACATGTACAAAGATTTTTGGGAAGACAAATTGCAAAAAAGGTCTGAAATTCGCTAAAAAATTTTGGGGACCATCTTTGTACATGTACAAACGGACCTTGTACACAAAAAACACTGGTGAGAGCAAACGTTAAAGTCAGTAGATAAAATAACACTGGTCTAAAGATTGATAGCCGTCGACAGAAAAGTGAGGCTCCTGTGTTCATATATCATGTTCTCCCGTATTTTATGAATACAGGGCCTGCATTTTCTATTTTGCCTCCTATATTTTATTTTAACCCTATATTTTTTCTTTGATTAGTGATGATCTATTTACTTTGCCCTATCCTCCCGGTAAAACGCTTGTTGTGGGCGCCTCGTACGTGGCGCTAGAATGCGGTGGATTTTTAAAGGGCGTCGGCTTCGATGTCACTATTATGGTTCGTTCGATACTTTTGCGTGGATTCGATCAGGACATGGCAGAAAGGATTGGGAAGCACATGGAGGAGCATGGCATTCAGTTCATTCGTAAAGCTATTCCTACCAAGGTACTTTTCAATTGTCCTTTTCTGCTGGTCGAATGACGAAAACAATCAAAGTAACGTATATAGCACTCTTGTATGTGGGAGACCCTGTTTTTACAACCTATCAATGCATTTTGACTATATTTTGTCACTTTTGACGATAAACATTCAGAATTTAGACAGTCTGAGGCAAAGCGCCGATATACGTCGACATTTTATTTCATGTCTGGCACAATTTTGGCTTTTTATGGACAAAGTGGACAACAAATTATTACTAAAAAAATTGACGGACAAAGTAGACAACAAAATTATCACTTGGGCCCGAAGTGCCGTAAAAATTTAACAGTATTATTACTTTTGTCACCAAAAATGATGCAGAAAATGCTCCATAAACTCAAAGTCTGGAAAAGTGGCTATCTATTTATTTGACTCTCAGGGGTTGATATTCCTCACCTATGTGTTCATTTATTCTTGTGTTCGGCTTTTCCGCTTTGTTTTTGACTCTTCATTTTTCTCTTTTTTGTTACGCTTATTACTTTTTGCAGTTTTTCTTTGAAAAGCATGAAACCTCAGCGCTTAAGTAGCAGATAGAAATAATTAGTTTCAAGTTTATCCGTTTTATTGGTTTAAATTAGTTTACAATCCTTGAGCCGACTTAGGATAAGGATATTAGTACCATTGATTAATGCTTTGTTCAGACGATCGTTACATTTTGCCCCATTCCTTAATCATAGCTTCATTTGTATTCAGATAGAGAAGCTACAAGATGGAAAACCGGGATTATACAGAGTTACGCATACTCAGACGACCGACGATGGTGAAGTAGAAGGCATGGCGGAATATAACACAGTAAATTCGAATCTATTTCTTCATTCGAATTTTCGTTTAGTTCTCGCTTGTGCATACATGTCAGGCCGACTAAATTTTTATGTATATGTCTCCTTTTTTGCTCGAGTACCGCTTTTACCATTCTCTTTAAAACCTGGCATTGGCTTTTCAATTATTTCTCACTATTAAACATTAAAACGAAGAAAAAGTCACTTTTCGTCATCAGTTCTATAATAGTTTTTACTTTCTTGTGTCAACATGCAATCTTTAGTCTCTTAAGAATCTCCTTTCTCTTTTCCATGCGTAAGTGTTTGTGTTTGTGTGTGTGGTCAAGAAAATTTGGTAATGTCACTCACTAGTTTTAGGCATTATTTGAAGAACTGGTTCTATAACTTTACTATTGCTGTAAAATATCGCAGATTCTAATAGCGATTGGTCGAGATGCTGTAACGGACCGAATGAACATGGATGCCATTGGAATCACTAGGAATAAAGCGTAATTTTTTATTAGATAGATAATTAATCTTAGCATTATTTTTATTCCTCGTGTAATCACTGTAGTATCCGTGGTAGAGCACCATTATTCAGGTTCTATAAATCCCTTTTTAGAATTCATCTTTGCTGACGTTATTCATTAGGTAAGATAAACGACAGCCGTGGAGATTTTTCACTATAATGGGTCATAAACATATATTATCTTAGGGGTTTACCCCCTCCCAGCAAAATTCTTACCCCCCCTCCCCCACCCCCTCCCCACCGCAGAAACTTCCTACGAAAAAATATTTGCACCCCCTCCCAGCACGGTTTTTTTTTGTATTCGGCAAAGATTTTTCCCGATGTACAAAGACTTTTCGGGACCGTCTTTGTACATGTACAAAGATTTTTGGGAAGACAAAAATTGAAAAAAAGGTCTAAAATTCGAAAAAATTTCGGCGCTTCGCGCCGAAATGAGTAATTGTGTGTTCTATATATCTTTATAATGCCAGAAATTGCATTTCAAAAGTAAAAATGTCAAATTTTTCGGTGCTTCGCGCCATTTTAAGACGATTCTTAGTGATTTTTGCCCTTAGAGACCCAGAAATTAGCTAAAACACACTACGAAAAGTCGAAGAACTCTGTTTTTACGATACTAAAATCGCTGCTGTACCATATTATAGTACCCAAAAATTTTGTGTGTACAAAATGTATAAAGATTTTTAGAAAGACAAAAACTGTAAAAAGGTGTAAAATTCCCAAAATTTTCGGCGCTTCGCGCCGAGCTGATAAATTATTTGTCCTATATATCTTTAAAATGGCAGAATTTGCATTTAGAATGGGAAAATGTCAATATTTTTCGGCGCTTCGCGCCGTTTTCAGATAATTTTTAGTAATTTTTGGCGTCAGAAACCCAGAAATTAGCTAAAATACACTACCAAAGATCGAAAACCCTGTTTTACCACACTAAAATCGCTACTGTACTATATTATGGTACACAAAATTTTGCATGTACAAAATGTACAAAGACTTTTGGGGACCATCTTTGTACATGTACAAACGGACCTTGTACAAAAAAACACTGCCTCCAGTGATTTTCGGAAGTTGCCAAAAATTTTCAAAAGATTAATGGAAAACGTGTTTTTTTCCATTTTTGTTATCTATCTGCTCAAAAGTGAAAAAATTTTCGGAAGCGCCGTATAGTCATGTTTTGATTATGTTTTGTTCACTTTTTTCGATTTTTTTGGAAATCTTCTCTATGTTCTTGTGCTCATACATGCACAGTTTGAGAATTCTGGGGGGGGGTTGAAATTCTAAAGTGCTTTTCTTGGATCCAAACTTGCTGGGTACGCGTCAAAAACTTAATTTTGGCGTTTCTCACGATGCTCTATCTTTCTAAAGCATAAAAACATGAAGAAATTTTGAAAAAATTAAAAAAGTCGAATAAGTCGAACGAAATATAGTCAAAACCACGGTTTTTTTGTATTCGGCAAATATCTTTCCCGATGTAATAAGACTTTTCGGGACCGTCTTTGTACATGTACAATGATTTTTGGATGACAAAAACTGCAAAAGGTCTAGAATTCGCAAAAATTTTTGGCGCTTCGCGCTGAAATGAGTAGTTATGTGTTCTATATATCTTTATAATGACAGAAATTGCGTTGATTTATTAGTGATTTTCGCCCTCAGAAAGCCAGACAGAGATCAACTAAAATGCACTACCAATGGTCGAAAAACCATGTTTTTACTGCACTAAAATCGCTACTGTACCATTTTATAGTACCCAAAAACTTGTGTGTACAAAATGTACAAAGACTTTTAGGGACTATTTTTGTCATACATGCACAAACGGAACTTGTACAAAACAGAAACACTGGTCACAACATCAGAATATGGCGCGAAGCGCCGAAAATCTGACACTTTTTAACAAATAGATATCTAAAAATGCTTTAAAAAGCACCTTTCTTACGACTTTTTAGGAAATTTTTAGAAACTTTCGAAAAATCGCGAATTCTGGGGGTTAAAAAATTTCTGCGGCGGGTGAAAATTTTTCTGGGGGATGAAATTCCCCCTACCCAGATTATGTATGGTGAAGTGCGTATAAATCCTAAATGTACGATACAAGCCTAAAATTCCAAACTGGTTAATCGGCTGTTTTAGAGAGCGAGCGTCCGGCTTTTCGCTTCGAAATGAAGATGTTGGCTTTCTCCAATAAGAATCTATATCTACTATATATTTTTGAAAGTTTGTTTGTTTGTATGTATGTTTGTGCCGGGTTGGCTCCGGCCCAATGAAATTTGGTGGGCTGATATTTTGGGCCGAGGTCGGTCCAATGGGGGAAGGAGCCGTAGCGATCTTGAAATTTCGACAAACGCACCAATTGGCCCTGGGCAGGGAGGGAGCAGGGTTTGGCCCCTGTGCTATAAGCCTCCACGATTTCGGGAGATGGCAGATTTTTCGCTATTTTTTTCAAAAATTAGTTTATACTGTTTGTATAGGGATACCCCGGCCAAGAGGAGCATGCCTGGCGACACTATGTACATTGTTATATGTTATAGCATTGGTCGGCACTGTGAAACATCAAAATACGGGTTTAACCAAATGATGCTATAACAGGCAATTTTATAAGATAGGCATGGTATGAGATACTATGTGCAACAAGATAAGCAATGCTATAATATAGGACGTGATATAAGATACTCTGTGCTACAGGATAGGCAATACTATAAGATAGGACGTGATATAAGACACCCCGTGCTACAAGATAGGCAATGCTATAAGATAGAACGTTATAAAAGACACCCCGTGCTACAAGATAGGCAATGCTATAAGATAGGAAGTGATATAAGATACCCCGAGCTGCAAGATAGGCAATGTTATAAGATAGTATGGGATATAAGATACCCTGTGCTACGAGATAGGCAATGCTATAAGATAGGTTTGGTATAGATACCCTGTCTGTGCCATAACATGCAGTGATATAAGATAGGAGATACCATCAGCTATAACATATCACGTGATATATGACACCCTCTGCTACAACAAACAAAAAATTTTTAAAACATCAAAAATATGGTTAGACCGAAAAAATTTTTCAAAACATCCTAAAACATCAAAAATATGGTTTGACGAAAAAAATTTTCCAAAACATCCCAAAACATCAAAAATATGGGTTTGATTGAAAAAAATTTCCAAAACATCCTAAAACATCAAAAATATGCTTTGACGAAAAAAAATTTTCCAAAACATCCCAAAACATCAACAATATGGGTTTTATTAAAAAAATTTCCAGAACACCCCAGAACATCAAAAATATGATTATGGCTAAACAATTTTCAAAACCATTCTGTAACGTCAAAAATATGGATTTGATCAAAAAAATGGTTGACAAAAGACATTTTAAAATAATCCAAAAAATAAAATATGCTTTGTACCAACAATTTTTTTAGAAATATCCCAAAAACATCAAAAGTCTTGAAAAATAAAAAATACAAGAGACATATTAACTCCATATAGCTATCAGGCCTAAGTTCAGCCCGGGCAACGCCGGGCAGCTCAACTAGTATATATATATATATATATATATATATATATATATATATATATATATATATATATATATATATATATATATATATATATATATATATATATATATATATATATATATATATATATATATATTTGTGAAAGTTTGTTTGTATGTATGTATGTCTGTATGTTTGTTCGTGGTTGGCTCCGGCTCCATAATAGTTGGTGGGCTGACGTTTTGGCCCGAGGTCGGCCCACCGGGAGAAGGATCCGTAGCGATATTTAGAATCGACGACCAATCACAGCCGTTCGCCCTGCACAGTAGTGAAGCGGACTATGTCACCACGCTATAAGTATAGGCGATTTCGGGAGAGCCGTTTTTCGGGATTTTTTTCTAAAATGGGCCCTATCTTATAGCACAGGGCATGTTACACCGTCTCCTATCTTATAGCACACGTATATGTTATAAATAGCTGTAATCCTTTGCTACAATGAGCTAAAAATTTTTAAAACATCAAAAATATGGTTTGACCAAAAAATCTTCCGAAACATCCCAAAACATCAAAAATATGGGTTTGACCAGAAAAATTTCCAGAACATCCTGAAACATCAAAAATATGATTTTGGCTAAAGAATTTTAAAAACCATTCTGTAACGTCAAAAATATGGATTTGATCAAAAAATGTACCGGGGTGAAGCGGGAGACGTCCCTATGCTTAAGCGTGGCCGATTTCGGGACATGGCCGATTTTTTGCCAAATTTCGAAAATCGGAATAAATTCAGTTTACACTATTTTCGGATTACGGTACTTTTGCCGCTGCGTGCATCATAACATAGGATGGACGTAATATAGCCTACATAATGCTACAAGCTGGGCAATGCTATAAGGCACAATGATGTGATATAAGGTATCCTGTCAGTGCCATAACATGCAGTGATATAAGATAGGAGATACCCTCTGCTATAACATATGAGTGATATAAGATTTCACGTGATATATGACGCCCTTTGCTACAACAAACAAAAAATTTTTAAAACATCAAAAATATGGGTTTGATCAAAAAAATTTCCAGAGCATCCCAAAACATCAAAAATATGATTTTAGCTGAAGAATTTTCAAAACCATTCTGTAACGTCAAAAATATGGATTTGATCAAAAAATGGTTGACAAAAAACATTTCAAAAAAATCCAAAAAATCAAATATTGTTTTTACCAACAATTTTTTTAGAAATATCCCAAAAACATCAGAAGTCCCGAAAATTAAAAAATACAAGAGACATCTCAATTCCAAATAGCTATCAGGCCCAAGTTCAGCCCGGGCAACGCCGGGCAGAATCAGCTAGTTTTACATAATTGGAAGAAGTTGCGGAAAGAAAATTCATGTTTGCAATATAATATCGTGATAACAATTTGAAACTCATGATCTCGAATGAAAAAATCCTCAGCTCATTAACTGCGTGCGTGCTAACGCCTGCCTGCGTTGTTTGAAGGATACTGCTAGCTAATTAGACCTTAAAAAATTTTAATTAAGCAGTATTATGCAAATATGTACTTTAAATTGAATGGTCTGACTTAAATTACAGCGTTTCTGGATTTACGTTTTCGTCTTTTCACCATGTATATGCTCAGGATGCAAAGGGTCCAGGTTTTTTGGAATATTGGGTCCTGGTCTCAGATTTTGCGGATAACGTGTCTGGATTTGAAAAAATAGCGGGTAGATAGCAGACGTGTTCTTGGGGGTCTGCGTCTGACCCTTCTTCCCAACATGGCAACTGACCTCCCCCGCGCAAAATGGTTGCAACCCTCGAGAATTATCGATTTTTTGTAAAAGTTGTAAAAAGTGTGCCTTTTTTAGCGTTTTAAGCCCATTTTTGGCTCACAAATCTGAAATTTTCGGCGCTGCGCGCCATACACACATCTTTTTAATCGTTTTTTGTTCAATTTACTTAATTTTTCTGATTTTTTCTAAATTTTTTTTTATTTCTATGTTATAGAAAGAACGAGCATTGTCTGAAACGTCAAAAATCAGTGTTTTTGACGTGCACTCATCGTTTTTCTAGCCCAGAAAAGGGCACTTTTTTAAAAAATTTTCGGGCCTGACCCCCTCCCAGAATTCCAATGCTGTACATGAAGTACGAATAATAAAATCTGAAAAAGTTGGAGGAAGCACTTAAATTGCACTATTGCATAATAACTAGGGATGTTCCGATTAATCGGAATCGGAATTGGTAAGAATCGGTCGTTTTTCGTGAAATCGAATCGGAATCGGTGATCACAAAATTTAAGGAATCGGCATCGGGATCGTCATTCCTGATTTTTAGAGAATCGGAATCGGCCAAAAATACACAAATTTTCGATTCCATTACCGATTCCATTCTTTAGAAAATTATCGTGAAATTAAAAACTTGCGAAATGAAAATTTTCCTTCAAATTGTCATAAAAATTCAATTTTGCGTTTGTTTTATTGGGGCAGGATGCAAATCTTGATAATCCAAGTTATTAATAGATTCATTTGTATACATACTCTACTCGTACTACTGCGTTTGAAAATTTTTGCTTACTTTTACGCTAGGGCGGACTTAAGGGGACAGGGAGAAATGGGCGGTCTATCATTAGTAGTTATTTTTCAGATTTTTCGGCGCTTCACGCCATATATAACTTAAATATATTGCTTTCATTGTCATCTCTCAACCTCGGCCATTCAACTGGATCAAAATTTTTTCTGAAGCTCCGCATTTTCTAATACTTACGCATTCTCATAGAATTATCCTTCAGATTTCTGTGCCTTTCTGACATCACCACTCTTTAGGCAATTACAGCTCCAGTCTATAGAATCAAAAATTACAGTATTCCCTAGGGGCGGATTTGAGGGGGCGGGGAGGGCGGCCGCTCCCCCCTCCCCCATTGGCCAAAAATATTTGGCGAGATAAAAATGTAAATGCCATTCGCAATGATTTTTGGCCGTCGACCATAATTTCTCAAATTTTTCCGGCGCTATACGCCGGATGATACCTATTAATGACATCTATTTACTTTCTTGGCGACCTGTAAGCCATTTTCTGATCATGTAGGTTTCAAAACAATTTTAACAGCAGAAACAGCTATTTTTGCATAGTTTCCTTCTATTATCAATTAAAAATTTCAATGTTTCGCATCAAATGCTTCAGGAAATCAAGCAGTTAATCATGCTTCTAGACGTCTATCCGCCTCAATTTCACAAATTTTCCAGCGCTTCGCGCCAGATTTTTGTTAAAGTCAAAGAAATTTAATGATTTTTTTCGCACAAAATTGTCGAAAATTTCAAAATTTCACGAGAAAATATTGCGTCAAAAGTATGTTATGTAAAATTAAACAATGTAAAACACCGAAAAAACGCTATTTCGCGCGTTAAGGGCAAATTTTTGGACCTATTTTTGACTGTTTTTGGAAAAGTTGGAATAGCGCCCCCCCTAGGAAAATCCTGGATCCGCCACTGGTATTCCCCTACATGACGCCCAGAATACAATGTTAAATTTCTTAATTTGGCCATTCATACGATTTAATTTCTTTAAAATTTTTCTCTTTAGTGGCAAACTGGAAGTTTGTCTGACAGAAAAAGTTTTTCAATATGTTAGAAACATATGGCCTAGAACCTAAGTCGGCTACTCAAAAGCCTGGACGCATCGATATGCGTAGTAAACATTACTTATTGTACCATAACGATCTAAATCCTATCTAGCTGATTAATTGATCAGATTGCAAAAGCATCTTATTATACTCAGGTGGAGAAAACGGTAATGGTGGCGAGAATTTAATTATTTGCTGGATTGGCTACTGACAGACAATAAAAATTTTTTATCGCGCATAAAAGGCTTATAATCAAAATTTTCTTACTCTAAATGAATTTAGCGAAGTGCGAATATACTCGTCGTGCATATAGACTGATGCGAATGAGCATGCATTACAGATATGAATTTGAGCGAGCTAGCCAGAAGAACTGAATCTCAAGATAAATTAAAGCAAAATGCTGAATGCTTTGTCTACTTTTACATATTCGGCAAACAAAACATCTGATCGATAAAAGAATGACTTTTATATTCACAAAATGCAGTGCGCACGCACTTTAATTTTGATTTCTTATAGCGTATAATGCTTATCACAGGGATCAGAATCGGTATCGTGAATCGGCCGATTGCTATTTTTAGAATCGAAATCGAATCGGATCGGCGATTCTGAGTTTTGCAGAATCGGCAACGGAATCGGAATCGGCATTTCTGAGATATAAAGAATCAAAATCGAATCGGAATCGGATATTTTCAAAAACGTGGTATCGGCACATCCCTAATAATGACAGATAAATGGTGTACGGTGTACGGAATATCATAATAGAGTATTTAAGCGCTTCAAAGAGAGCAGTGTTCTTGCTTTCTTAAAACAGTGAAAATATAAATTCGAAAATGCATTATTTATTTTCAGAACATCCTTTCGTTCGCTACCAATTTCATTTGCGTAATGTTAGTCAGACAGCGTCAACTGCGATGTTCAGATAAGATTTCTAGAATACGTTAAAATGCCGATGGTGTGAAATTTTCATATTATTTCATTCAGGGGCGTACGGAGGATTTTTTAAAGGATTTCAAGGAGGGGGCGGTTCGAAAATTGGTGACGCTTTTCGGCGGTACACAAATATAGTACACATATATCATGTTTGGAAACTAACGTTCCCGAACATGATATATCCGTTAAGCTCATAAAATGAAAGCTTTTCGAAAAAAATTTATTTTCCCTCAATAGGCTCTGGAAAATGACATTTTTCGGCCGCACTTGAGTCAAACTTATGGAAAATAACGATCGAAAATTTTAAGATTTTTCGATAAAAAGATGCGAAGTCTTATTGTTTTCCATGCATTATCTTGCCTTTTCAAAACTATCTTCTGGACTCTCGCCTCCTGCTTACGCACATGATATCATTAATCTGGCACTAATCATCGCAAAATCGATTGAATAGAAGGATAATCCTTTCTTCGTGCCAAAAATATCAATCTTGCGGAAATGGAACAAGTTTTCTTCAGCAATGAACTGTGTAGTTTATTCTTCCAAACTTCATTGAAAATCAACATCAGTCAAAAACATTTTAATATTAGTGACAAATGATTACTAGAGTGTCGGCGAAAAATCTGAGACTGGATTAGCAGGAGCGCTCCAAATGCTACTTCTCTTACACTCACATCTAGTCCATAATGAGCTGATCGCTGATTAGGCAGGTTGTACCAAATCTAAACTTTGGACAATGCTGAAAGATAATTTATCCACCGCGACTTTATGCGGAAGAAAGCGGATTTTTGCAGACAAAATTAGAGAAATGTGAAAAAATTTATGACCCGTTATTTTTTTAAGGAAATCATATCGGGTCCGGGTCTCAAAAATTTGCAATATTGGGTCCGGGTCCAAAAAAGAATCGGGTAATAGCGGGTCCAGGTCCAGGTACCCGTTCCATCACTAGTATATGTACATGCAATATCTCAATTAAACTGCGACTGTGAGTCATTTATTACCCTTGCTATGTTAGCCTAGTATAAAGGTGATATTCTTTTCTTGAATTTCATCATTTTCTATTTAATTGTTTTATTTTGCAGTTTTTATAATCAATGTATTTTGAAAATTCTAGAAAAAAGTTAGTGTGCTTGGATAACGAACAAAATATCAGCGTACCGCACATTTACGCGATAGGAGATGTTTGTGAAGGAAGACCCGAGCTTACTCCAGCGGCCATTCAAGCTGGCAAGGCTTTAATGGATCGCTTGTATGATTTTGATTTCAGCCTAGTAAGCTATCTTCTCGATTCCCTTAAAGTTTCATTCATTAATAGCATAGCCCTTCTTATGCAACTAGTCGAGCTTTAAGGCATATTGTGTCAAGCAATCATGTATATTTCATTTTTGCGCGTGTTGATGCGCATGTTGATAAAATGAGTGAAAGTTGTAAATCTTCTAATGTCTATATATTTTCTGTTTTTATTTTAGATATTTGATATATATTCACATATATTTCAAACCGTCACAGTTTTTAACTCCATACTTTTGTTCAAGGGATTTTTTCGTTATTTTATTGCATTTTATATGGACCTTTCTCGCAGCCAGTTGTTAATAATAATGATGATTTAAAAGTCAGTATAAAAATATTTCGGGAATATAAGAACGAATTTTGCTATTCGAAGCATGGTACATAGGTCCATATCCAGGCTTTGGACCGAAAATTTTCAAAAAACAAGGGGAGAACTAAAGGGTGGATTCAGGAAGAAATTTTTCAAACCACTAGAGCTACACAATCACCTGTGATAAGGTGAGAATGTCCGAGATATCCCCTCATCTCCTCCTCCCACCTCCCACTTCCCAGAGCGCTTCAGTGTTGAATCGTAACGCAAAAATTTCGATAAAATCAGCCGAATCCTCGTTTTGAATTAAGCCTAAAATTAGTTTAACTTCATTAAAATTAATCATTTATTACCCATTTGTACTTTAATAACCGATGTGCAGCTCTAATGACCGCATTATGTCTTAACCAGTACTTTTTTCCAAAATTTGATCAATAGTACCTACATATGTTCCGCGCCTGAATTTCTAATCTCTTTTTTTAGCTAAATTTGCAGTAGAAATAGACTCAGAAAGCTGAATTGGTTGCATTACAGAACCGGTAACAGAGCTAATTTTCTTTTTTGAAATAACAAAAAGGACCACGTTGTTCACAAGGATATGTATCATATTCTGCCGAAAATTTGTAAACAAAACAAAAGGTGTAAAAGCAAAATATGAAGTGCATAGGTTGTAATAAAACTAAATATGGAATGCTCGTACCGCGCGTTTGGGGTTAAATAGATTGTAACTAGCAAAGAAAAATGCCCCGGTGAAACAAAAAAAGGACGAACATACTTGCAATTGCGCATCATTAAGGACATAAAAGGTGGGTACTAGGGAGAAGTTACCTATGTATGCCCGTGAAAGTTGAAGGAATCAACTAAAAATTAGACTTCCGCTCAGAAAAGGCCAAAAATCAAAGAATATTCTGCGGCCTGCAGAAGGGAGTTGCACCTCCGACGTAAAAGTAAATAAAATGAATAGTTTATTCCACACATTCCCATAGGGGGTGAGGGGGTATTACCCCCACCTTAGGGTCCGAGACTTGAATCACTGTCAGACGATTTTGAGCTATCAAACGTTATCTGCAACTATTTTTGGGTATAAAGCAACGCAGATGTTAAAAATTTTCGGCGCTTCGCGCCGACTAGTACATTTCTGTTTTATTTACCCGTAAAATACCTAGAATGAACTTAAAATGATCTGAAAAGTCAAAATTTTCGATGAATTCTTATATTTTTTACTTACAAGAGTGACGAAACTAGTCAAGATGGGACAAAAAGTATTAAAAATGCAGTTTTTCACATTAAAACATGCTATATAGGATGTTTTAAGCGTTTTGCATATTTTACCTGAAAAAAAGGCTAGAAATCTAAATTTAGTGGTCTCAAATTTTGGGATTTCACCCCCTCTGAACTTTCGACCTTGGGAAACTATGGTTTATTCCTAGAAAAGAAGCGATCAGTAATCAAAAAAGACAATGTGCGTTGTTACACTAGTACGGTATGCATTGCTAAGGAGCCATAATTAACAAGATGGTGTGCTTGTCATAATTCACTTATAAAGCCATTGACGACTAACGACGTAAATGTTGGTGTATTTTGATATTGATGAGAAATTAAATCGCTCATTAAAACATCAAGGCTTCCTCATAATCTCTTTTCCTGAGTCGGTGAACAATGTTTCATACAGGCACGCTTTTTTCAGAAGCCGCAGAATATACTTCGAGTTTTTGCGTTTTTCAGCAGAAGTCTAATTAATGTTCAGTAGATTCTTACAACTTTCACAGGCATACATAGATAACTTTCCCCTAGTCTCCACCAGTGTTTTTTTGTACTCGGCAAAGATTTTTCCCGATGTACAAAGACTTTCCGGGACCGTCTTTGTACATGTACAAAGATTTTTGGGAAGACAACAATTGCAAAAGGTCTGAAATTCGCAGAAATTTTCGGCGTTTCGCGCCGAAATGAGTAATTGTGTGTTCTATATATCTTTATAATGGCAGAAATTGCATTTCAAAAGGAAAAATGTCAAAATTTTTCGGCGCTTCGAGCCGCTTTAAAACGATTCTTAGTGATTTTTGCCCTTAGAGATCCAGAAGTTAGCTAAAATACACTACCAGAAGTCGAACAACTCTGTTTTTACCACACTAGAATCGCTACTGTACCATATTATATATAGTATCCAAAAATTTGTGTTTAAAAAATGTACAAAGACTTTTGGGAAGACAAAAACTGTAAAAAGGTGTAAATTTCCAAAAATTTTCGGCGCTTAGCGCCGAAATGAGTAATTGTTTGTCCTATATATCTTTAAAATGGCAGAATTTGCATTTAGAATAGAAAAACCTTAAATTTTTTGGCGCTTCGCGCCGTTTTGAGACAATTTTTAGTAATTTTTAGCGTCAGAACCCCAGAAATTAGCTAAAATACACTACCAAAGTCGAACAACTCTGTTTTTACCATGTTAAAATCGCGACTGTACCATATTATAGTACCCAAAAATTTGTGTGTACAAAATGTACAAAGATTTTTGGGAAGACAAAAACTGTAAAAAGTTGTAAAATTCCTAAAAATTTTCGGCGCTTTGCTCCGAAATAAGTAATTGTTTGTCCTAATTTGCATTTAGAATAGAAAAATGTCGAATTTTTCGGCGCTTCGCGCCACTTTGAGACAATTTTTAGTAATTTTTGGCGTCTGAAACACAGAAATTAGCTAAAATACACTACTGAAGATCGAAAACCCTGTTTAACCACACTAAAATCACTACTGTTGTATATTATAGTACCCAAAAATATGTGTGTACAAAATGTACAAAGATTTTTGGGAAGACAAAAATTGTAAAAAGTTGTAAAATTCCAAAAATTTTCGGCGCTTTGCTCCGAAAATAAGTAATTTTTTGTCCTAATTTGCATTTAGAATGGAAAAATATCAAATTTTTCGGCGCTTCGCGCCATTTTTGAGACATTTTTAGTAACTTTTGGCGTCAGAAACCCAGAAATTAGCTAAAATACACTACTAAAGATCGAAAACCCTGTTTTACCACACTAAAATCGCTACTGTTACTATATTATAATACACAAAAATTTTCATGTGCAAAATGTACAAAGACTTTTGGGAACCATCTTTGTACATGTAACAAACGGACCTTTTACAAAAAAACACTGGTCTCAACCTTTAGTGTTCTTAATGATGCGTAATTCCAAGTATATTCGTCCTTTTTTGTTTCATCGAGCATTTTCCATTGTTAATACTCTACTTTTAATCAGCATGATTTGATTAAATCAGTCAGTAAACACATACATATATACGGTAACATGCCACAATAATGACAGCAGTTCAAGAACGCGGTAAACAATATTATTCTGAACATCAGCATTATATTTTTTAAGCAAGATGACCTTACCTTATTTTAACAGATCAAATGTTTTCAGCGTAAACTTTGCACTACTATTGAGTGTAAAGAACGCATATATACACTCAGATTCTTAATCCTGACGTTACATGGAATATTTTGAAAAAATTAAGCTTTTGCACCGCTCTGAAACTAAAGTTCATCTTCAGTGCAATTTTTACACAACTACTGGGTGTAAAGAAAACATGCAGTCAGATTCATAATCCTGACCTTACGGAACATATTTTGGAAAGAATTCACGTTTTGCAACGCTCTGGATGTAAAATAAATTTGCAGTGTAAACTTTGCCCTTCAACAATAATTGAACAGTGTATAATTTACACAACTGCCGTGTTTATGGAAAACTTACAGTCATATTCGTAGTTCTGACGATACGTAGAATATTTTGAAAAAAATAAGCTTCAGCAACGCTCTAGAACTAAAGTTAATTTTTAGTGTAAACTTTACACAATCATTGCGTGTTGAGAAGATTTTAGTCGTATTCGTAATTCTGATATTACGATCAATATTTATGAAAAATTAACTCCATTATTTACCGAATGCAAATAAATATTAGATGTAAATCACTTTACACTGCTGTTGAGTATAAACAAATGCTTCCAATTGACGGATGACGTCATTACTGGAGAAGACGACAGAAACAAAAATACGGGAACATGTTTTACACCCCCGTTGACTTAACACCTCCTGGAATAGATCAATATTGATGTAAATAAGCACAATTTGTTACGACGTGTACTCCTTACAAAGTACTTTATTTGTGTTGCATTTGAATTAAGCCAGACTTTTAAACGGTGAAATTGGCTAACATAAAAGGGACAAAAACGTATTTTTCACCATCTACCAGATTGCAAGCTTTAAAAATCTGAACCTTACTCCCTATTGAGTGTAAAGAAATTCGGTTTGGGCCAGTTTGTACCCCTTGAATCGTAGTACGTTTGTGTGTGAAAAACTTCTGTTTCGCATCCTGTCTGAGATATTGACCAATCAAAAAACGGAAGAAAACGTGTTTTTCGGCCAATGTTACACCCCAACTTCGGACTTTAAACCTCCAGAAGTAAGTCCTTATTAAGTTTTTGGATGCGGTGCGCTGCAATGTGTGGCCCGTCAAACACACTTTATTTTTATTCTATTAAACTTGTCCTGACTTATAAGTGGAAAAGTTGGCGAAGAAATCTGAGACAAAACCTGCTTTTTACACCATCCACTAGATTGTAAACTTCAAACCCCTGGATCTAACTCCTTTGAGTGTAAAGAAAGTTTGCTGGTAAACCGAAAGTAGCCCTTAGGTCACACAGTACATTTCTGTCCAAAAAATTTCTTCAGACTCATAAACGGACTTATTGGCAGGCAAAAAAGGCAAAAATGTGTTTTTTAGGCTTAGATTCTTTACACTCTTACTGCAACTTTGGAAATAAGGTATTGTTTACTCAATTGTCTACAATTTAAAAAACTAGACTAAACAGAATGGCGAAACTGAGTTAGATAAGTCGAGCGTCAAACCAGCATTTAAAAAAGCTATGTTTATAACGTAACAGTGACAACTTTACACGCTTCTTACAAACTGGGCATTGAGTTTGAAGTCTTTATAAGAATAGGTGAGCAGTGAATTTTTTATTATCTGTCTTTTGAAAAACCGCATCTCCTTGATGTGTCCGTCCCGTTAAAGCTGTAAGGGATGTCTGGAAGTTATAGCGATTTTTCGCTAAAAGCCAAAGGAGGATTAGAGAAAAAGTCGTTTTGAGATTTTTATCCTCCTGCATACGAGCCTGTACGCGACTGCATTTAATTATGACGCAATAATGCATAGTATTATGTTTCAGAGCTCCATCGGTTGCCTTTAAATTATATATTCTTACTAGTTTTTGTTTAGTTTGATTACCAAAATGTGCCTACGACTGTTTTTACGCCTCTTGAATACGGTTGTTGTGGTCTATCTGAAGAAGTAGCCAAGGAAAAATATGGTGAAAAGGCACTGGTAAGGTTTTAGGCTTTACGATAACTCTATAGTACACTTCTGCAGTGTTCATTTCGTAATAGACAACACTAGTTATTTCTGCCTCCCCGTAAAAATAGCCCATTACACCTCTCCCTAAATTTGGGGCTATTGGTTACATATGTATCTGTTTGCGATTCTCATTAGGTTATTTGAAAGATTGACTGTACTGTACTTATAAAATGTAATATTGATTGTTTAGAAGCCATATCAATTGGAGCTCTGTTAGCTCGAATTTGAAATCAACAAAATGTACTTTCGCATTAAAATTACAATGTTGGTTTTTTGTGTTATTTTTGTTATACGTACTTATTTTTTGTTTGTTAATAATATTTTTATTCCTAACTTTTATGTCATTTTTACATTTCGATCTGTATTAGCTCTATACTCTTATATACTCCTAGACTTGTGTAAGACACAGAAAGTGAAAAATGTAGATATTCAGTGACTATTAATATGTAATGAATTTCGATTTTTTTCAGATAACGATTGTTTTTCAATATGTTTTTGATACCGGTAAAGCTTGTTTTCCAAATAAAAATTTTAATAGTGCAATTTTCTGTCCAGCTATAAAATATTCTGTATTCCTCTAAAACCGCATCGATCGTTGTTACATTTTCTTCTGCGTTCAGGTTTTTCACAGTCGATTTGTTCCATTAGAATTCACAGTACCAAAGCGTAAAGCAGATATCGATAGTTGTTATGCGAAAGTTATATTTATAGGCGATATTAAAAGACCAAAGGTAAGTGTTCATATTTTGCTTTTTTCGCTTTTCCTACGCATTCGTTCTTATTAATTGAAAATACATGCACAGGGTCTAAACTTTTGGGAGAGGGGTAGACCGAGTTTCCTTGAGGTAAATAAGTTTAGAAAGGCTTCTAATTTAATGTCAGATTAACATACAATCTAGCGATTTTCATTGCACGTCATGTCCCATAACATGGTCTGTGCCCATACATGTAACAAGGAGATAAGGGATTTCCCACCCAAAATTTGTCGTCTCCCATATCTCCAAAAGTCAGAAATTTTTTACCCCTCATTTTTTTGGCAAAAACTTTCGTTCTATGCCATTTTTATCTGTTTTCTTACTATTTTGGCCAAAAATTGAAGGTCATTCACCCCTCCCCCTAAAAATGACCGACAACCCTACACAAAATTTGAGTTGCTACATGTGTTGCCTGAAGCACATAGCTGTAATGTCTGTTCCGAGTTTTTCTTAATATTCGAATTGAGTTGCGCTAGCATGCGCTCTGTAAAATAGTCTTTCAAAACTTGCTTTATTTATATTTACCATATGATGTCCTTGGTCATAAACGTGTTTTAGCAAACATCTTAAATCAAAGACAGCTAAGCAACTTCCTTCTGCTCTGTCCCCTTCTCGACTACACAAATTTTTTGTTAACTCTGTTTTCCACTAAAATTATTTCTAACCTTTTTCGTTTCTTACTGGAAATCATTTTTTCTAAGTTCCAAAAATAACTCGTTGCTATAAAATGCCTCGCCCTTTCAAAGTTGTTGAGGAGTCACATGCATGTATGAAAGTGCTAGCTGGCTATTCTTTGCCCATCCTGAATGCATATTTAAAGTAATTTTGTTAGTTGCGGCCACATTTTGTGGCTGACCTTCGGTTCAAAGAGGATTCCTCAGATTTTTATCAATAATTGTATAAACAGTACTAAAGAGGCCTCATACTTATACATGGGTAGCAAGAAAACTCTTGGAGTGAAATCGTCAAAAATGTAACTAAAAATAGAATTCTGGGGTCTACAATAATCTGCGGGGTGTTTTTCAACTTCTGCGGGAGATGTATAGCCCTCAGAAGACCCCCACGCCACACATGCACATAGGGGGTTGAAGGGGATATTACCCCCCTGAGGGGTCAGCTTGACCGGTACTGTCCGGCGATTTTGAGCAAACAGGTCTTGTTCTGCATCATTTTTGACATCAAAATCAGTGAAAATGTCGAAAAATTTTCCGGCGCTTCGCGCCAGATTAGTACTTTTAAGTACTTTTTACTCAAAAAGCGCCCAAAATCGATAAATTTTTGCATTTTTTAGTGTTAAAAGTGATATAATGCAGTCAAAATGGACTAAAAATGCTTTTAAAATGTGTTATTAATACGAAAAAACGTTTTATAGGCTATTTTGACCATTTTGATCATTAAAACAGCAAAAAAATCGTGAACGTTAAATTTACTGTTTTAGATTTTTGGCATTTCACCCCCCCCTGCCGACCCTGACCTTGTGCACCTTTGCCCCACGCCCATGTGGGCTTATATTCTCCCATATTGACTTGCAAACGGTCACAAAATGTGTTACTCAACAACGGTATCATTCTTACCGTCTGAAATGTCTGTTGCTCTCATTCTTTGCGCATTTAATGAGATCATTGTTAAGCTTATCAGCTGTTTAATAATGTTTTTGTATTCGAATGATTGAACATGTGGTTCTAAAGATTTTTCGTTTCAGGAGCTTCGAGTCATTGGTTTTCACTTTTTGGGTCCTAATGCTGGAGAAGTGACGCAAGGTTTCGGCATTGCTTTGAAACTAAAAGCAACAATGGCTGACTTCGTGAACCTGGTCGGCATTCACCCAACGGTCGCAGAGGTAAACTCAAAAACTCATAGCGCACATACACAGATCGTCATAACGAACTTACATGCATGCTTTTTCTGATAGACATTCTCTCTGAAGGAACTTTCTGCTTATGTCCTATTTCAAAACTCATTAGGCATCATTAGACATGCGCAGTATGGGAATTCTGGGGGGCGAAACCAAGAAATTTTCTAAAATGCCTTTTTTCGCTCAAAAACGATGGGTGTACGCCAAAAATATTTTTGCTGTATTGTTTACATTAAGTTGAACTCACAGTGGCCTCTATCAGTTTTGATAGTCAGTAGTAAACGTACGGGTAGCCACATTGATCGATGGAGTCACTGATTATTTATTAACTAGCGTTACCGTGCCCGAAAATTTGCTTTTTTAAGTGTGCAATATTCTTAATCTGTAGCTTGTTCAAGAATTTTTCAAATTTTTTTACGAGTTATTACTTATTGTTATTATTATCATTATTATTATTATCATTATTATTACTATTATTATCATTTTATATTATGACCATACATAGACAGCAAATAAATTGTGAGAGTTTGATGAGGCATAATCGCACAAAACCACCGAAAAATTTCAACTCTGAGGATCTTTGTATTCCGCTGGGCGTTTTCGGATTTTGGATGTCTAAACTATAAATGGGCAGCGACCGAAATATGGGGGTCTGGGTGGTGTAAAACTGGTAAAAAATCTCGAAAAACACGCTACAAATTCAATTTTGGGGACGTATCGACTGGGAGGGGACTGACGAATTTTCGAGGTCTTACCCCTCTCCTAACCCCTCACGCCCACGTGTGGTCTAATCCCTCTTTCCCACGCGCACGTAAGATTACGATGTTCTTTGTTACAACAGACCGAACAGTCCTCTAGGATTGCTAAGTAGTCAGGTTTTGTGTTGCTAGAACTTATGCGATAGTGGTTAATTATTACGTACAAGTGGATCATTACATTTTGACCTAATTTCGTTTAATAACTTTATTTATAGGTATTCACATTTCCTTCAATGGTACTAAAGACCGATGCCCCTCTGGCTGCTTCTGGCTGCTGAGGTTAGACCCCCTGTGCACTGCGATGCTCAGGGGGCTACTCGAATTGTCTGGATCTCAAAAGTTACTTGAAAGCTGGCTGTTCATGCTTCTGATTACAGCTCCTTTTTCTGTGACTGGACGGTTCAAAAGCTTTTTTGCCTAATCGTTCACGATGCGTAACTACCATAGCGGATCTGGATTATTTTATTCCTAATTTTACGTAATTTTGTATCGTCGTTCGTTTGTTGCACTTCTATCAATGTTCTAGTGGTTTATCTGCATGGAATGCTCTTAAAGCAATAGGATAATGTTTGAAGGTAATGTTCGGGATGGGCTGATTAAGACACGTGAGCGGGAGTTTCAGCAGACCCCCAGAATAATCCCCTTCCCCGCAGAATACGTTAGATCCCCCAGAAATGAACCTTTGGTGCTTTTTTTGCGATTTTGTCCCATCATACCCCCAGAATTCGGTTACTGCCCATGCATGCTTATAAATGCACTAGTAAAGCATGTGAAATTATTAAAGTATCTTATTAGGTTTATTTTAAATTATTTTTAATTAGGTTTTAACCACTAAAGTTCGTATTCAGATTTCTAATATCGTTGTATGCTTTGATAAAATGAATTGTGTTTGGTAAAACTGTATTCCTTGGTGTAAACCATGATGAAAACTATTTTTAATTTTTGCGGATAACGCGTTTACTCAAAACCACACCTGGGCGTGGGTGGTTTGGGGTGTATGCACTCCTTCGAGAAACCAGAATACTCCCCAGAAACCAAAATACCCCAGAATACAATTTCTGAATTTTTTTCGCAATTTTTTGATGCCAATGAATAGTGCTCGATAAGAAACGCTGTAAAATTGTGTTTTTTCGCCATACTTCCATTTTTAAGGCCATTTTTTTACTTTGAAAAATCTTGCACCCCCAGAATTTTGGTGCCGCCCACCTATGCTCAAAACCCCTCTCGAATCTCTCGATCGATCGCACAATAAAATACCTGCAAAAAAGGCATCAGTAGACAGATCTTGTTTCGCGAAGCAAACAAGACGTAAGCATGAAACATGCCTCTATTTGTATCAACGGCAATTTTCTAACTGAAAACGGCTAGGTCTTACGCTATTTACTTAAAAATCCGCATTTTTGATTAAAAATACAACCAAATTGCAAAAATCGACGTGAAAACTGATAATTCTTCGCGCAAAAGCATGCCTATCATCAATCTCTTCATGAAGAGTTATGTTATCACCAGACATGCTCAGCATGGGAATTCTGGAAGTGAAATTTCAAAGTGCTTTTTGGGCTTAAAAATGATCGGTACGCGTTAAAAACATAAAAAATCAGACAAATTCGACAAAATATAGTCTAAAAGATTAGCAGCGCTGAAAATTCGACGTTTTGAACGTATAGATAGCTAAAATCTCTGAATGAGCACTTTTTCGAATTTTTAGAAGAATTTTGGAATATCGCGAATTCTGCGGGGTTGAAAACTTTTCTGGGAGTTGAAATTCCCCACGAGGATCATTTGTGTTTATCACGTTTTGAGCTGGCTTTTATTTCAATCCACTTAAATATTCTGCGCGTAACGTGTAAACTCATACTACTTTAACCACCCCAAATAAACAAAACAAATGCAACGAAAAGAGGATTAAAGCGAAAAAGATTTTCGCGACAGATGACTTAACATCGAACTGTTTATTTTGCTGTTTTGAAACTAAAGTTCGTTTCATTTAACCTCAAGGTTTTTGAAAAAAATTTAAAGTGCCTACAGAAGTGTTTTAAACTAACGCTGTAGTTGTGATATTCTGCAGTACATCGACTTATTGTGAGACCTTTGCCATGATTAAGCCGCATTACTGCTTCAAAATTTTGAACCACTTTTGTTTTCTTGTAGATTTAATTCAAACGAAAACCTCAAAGATAAATGAAACAGACCATAAATGTGTATTTCGCTCTCTGGAAACAATCGTACACTTATGCTACTTCGTGGGCGAATGATGCAGTAGGATGGAGAAAAGGGATGGGCAAATAGTGCTTCCTGTGCTAGTTCATTTTTACATATTTTCGGGCATTTTGACCAAAAATCGAAGGCTATTTACTCCCTCCCAAAATGGCCAGCTCAGCTAGTCGCGTCTTTATGCTTTTTAAAATGGATTGTCATGCGCAAGTACTCATAAAGCAGACTTGTCGTGATCATAACTCTGGGGGTCAGCTGTAGTTTTTTTAGTCAAAATGGCCTGAAAAACTAGTTTGTAAAAGGCTAATATAGCGTAAACTTTGCATTATTCCACATTTTCTAATCAATTTCAAGCCTTTTTGTCGAAAATGTTTGATTTTCATCTATTTTGACCTTCATTTTGTCTTATTTAGAAAATGTCCCGCTTTTTTATTCTGTGGGTCCAGCCAGGTCTGGTCGTGTCGTGCGTGTAGTACTGGATACGATATTGAGAGACTACAAGTCCCTTTTCATTACATTAATCTGTTTTTGTCTACCCGAAGATTTATTGTACTTATGTATACTCGCATATCAAGATTACGTATGTATATATGTATTCTACTCGATTCTTCATGTCAACAATAGCGGGTAAATGCCGAGTAGATTATGCCTTTTAGCTACTTATTAACATGCACGCGTGTTTCTAACGTCAAGATCGTTAGCTTTGAAGTTTGAATACCTTGTATTTTACCTTGCATAGCTAATTGTTGGTATTTACATATGTGTAGCGTAGGTATTTTATCCGAATTTATATGGTCTGCCTACATATTTGCGTATAGGTAGGCAGGTTACGAGCATTTTTAGAATATAAAATCTTGTCTATTATACCTACCTCTATAATAACATTAAATTTATGTACGCTCATGGTTTATTTAGACAGCGAGATGCAAGCGCTGTCACCATAGGTGGGCAGCACCAAAATTCTGGGGGCAGGGGATGCAAGATTTTTTAAAGGTCAAAAATGGTCTTAAAATTGTGGTATGGCGAAAGAACACCATTTTTCAGCGTTTCTCATCGAGCACCACCTTTTCTAAGATAATTTTTTGACTTTGAAACTCCAGAATTTTGATGCTGTTCACCGAATGGAGAGACCCCCAAAAATAATAGATCCCAGAATTGATTTTCGGCGTGTTTTTTAGATTTTGCAAGTTTTGCACTATTCTATTCAGACCCCAAAATTTGGTCGCTGCCCATTTTTGGCTTTCACTATAATATGCTACTCAAATATGGAGCTCCTGTCCTGACCACACATGGAAGTGGGAAGTCGGAACTTTACACCCCCGGAAGTTGAATCCCCCGCAGATTGCTGTAGACCCCAGAATTTTATTATTAGCAACATTTTCGGCGATTTCAACCCCCCCCACCTCAGAATTTCCTCTAGACTCCAGAATGAAAAAATGGAAAATTTTCTCGGAAACATCAGACAAAACGAAGGCGAAAAACGGGTGGAAACTTGAAATTTTTTCAAAAGTCCTTCAAATTGACTAGAAACTGTTACTAATAACGTAGTTTTAACGCTATTTTAACGCTTATACCCATTTTTGAGGTCTTTTTGGCCCAAAACAGCTCGAATGCTTGACCCTCCCCCAAACCGGCTGACACTATAGGTTGGCGGCTCCAAAGTTCTGGGGGTGCGAGATTTTTTCCAAGGTCGAAAAATGGCCCTAAAAATGGTGGTACGGCGAAAACACACCATTTTTCAACGTTTCTCATCGAGCACTATCCATTGGCATCGAAAAATTGCGAGAGAAAAAATTCAAAAATTGAATTCTGTGGGGGGGGTATTTTGGTTTCTCGGGAGGGGGTGCATAATCCTAAATCCCCCACGCCCAGGTATGCCTGACACCCTCCCCCACCCCATGCTGTGCATTATGGTCCTGACCATACATGAGCAGCATCAAAATTCTGGGGGGTCAAGATGGGGTAAATCGCCAAAAATGTCACTAAAAATAGAATTCTGGGAGTCTGCAGTAATCTACAGGGGGTTTCAACTTCAGACGCTCATGTGTGGTCCTGACTAGTGTTGTAAAAGATATCTTTATCTTGACGATTTTTTAATCTTTATCTTTTGGAAAAATCACAGGCTATCTTTATCTTTATCTTTTTGATAGGAATTTTATCTTGCAAAAAAGACAAAGTAGGTATGTACATAAGTTAGCATGTAATCCAAAATGCAGGTTTGACGTGAAATACATTTAGAAGCATTCAAGTTTTACTGATACAAGAAAAGAAAAGAAAACGATTGTTTAAACCCTATGGCGTGCAGCCCAAACTAATGCCTGTATATCAACTTAAGTAAGCGGAAGTGATACCAATCTAAGCGGGAGTACTACTACTACCACCCACGTTAATCTAAGTCCAAGCCTGGGGAGCATAGAGAAGTTTGAAAAAATCAATAACTGTTGCGACTATACTTTGTACAGGCGCACAGAGCGGGGTTTTGATGCTTGTGAAAAGAAAAAGTGACTTACTGTCTGCCAGTAGTAGTAGTACGTGGGTCAGTCAGATACCGCGGGCAAACCCCCAAGCCTACATTTATGTGTGCTTAATGCCTATCACCTCTTTGATCTCAGGTGTAAAAATTAGGGCATTCAGTTGGCTGCTTTACATCACCCACTCTCGTTTATTGCACTTCACAAACATCATTCTCCTGGGTCCAGGCGACCATATTTACATTATGTACACTTTATCTTTATCTTTTTGGTTCCTTTATCTTGCAAATTATCTTTATCTTTCTAATTTTTTATCTTTATCTTTATCTTCTAAATTTTAAAATTTAAACTTAATCTTTATCTTTTATCTTGCAAAAAATCCTTATCTTTTACAACACTAGTCCTGCCTGACTCAAGACGAGAGTCTAGGCGGAAATATGTGTACCAGATGTATAAATCTTATTACTCATAGGATTTTTGTCGTCACTATAATCTGACAGCTACGACTTTTATGATTCAGTTGCTTCCTTCGGCACTCTCAATCAGGATAAAAATATCTCGGAAAATTCTATACTGGGGCTATATGTAGCCAGATTCACTTCCTTGTGAGATCTAGATTCCTTCTGCCAAAAAGGTCAAAAATGTACATGTTTTATATTGTAGACCAAAACGGATTACAATTTTTTCGTTTTTAGCAACTTTGCACCATCAGATAAAACCACACCAAATCTGATTGCTGCTAATCTTTGGTCCGGCTTAGATCCCTAAGCTCATATCTGCTGGTATGAATATGTGGAAACAGGTACAATTCAAGTGCAAGAACGTTCCTAACAAGCGTCGGAAAATCTGCTAGACTTTACTGAAATTTTGCTTCAAAATGTTTTCACATACATTTCCGTATTCTGGCGTATTCTATACCTATCCATTTTAATCAATTTAATATACTGGCACTTGAAACTTGTAGGTACGACGTGTTCCTCCGCAACTTGAAAGCCTTAAACATTGTTACAATGCTTATAGTCTGTTTCATTTAACTTTGCGGTTTTGTTCAAAATTTTTCAATAATAATTAGGCTACAAAAGCCGTTGAAACTCTTGATACGGTAATGCGGCTCAACACAGGCATGCGTCTCCATGTTACTCGATATACTGTAGAATATAATAATTTTATTAGTTTAAAACACTTTTGTAGTCGGTTTAAATTTTTTCAAAAACCCCAAAGCTAAATAAAACAGACTATAGTATTAATCAAAAAAGTAGCACTATAGTCTATTCCATTCCAAACAGCCCATTTCCACTTTAGGGCTTATTACTATCATAGGTAGCTCGATAGCGCTACCTATAATATACATGGCCATCCTTTTTTCTTATATGTTTATCACAGTGAGTGCGAAATTTGTGTCTCCCCTCACAGCTATAACGGCACACATATGGGAGGTGCGGTTTTTTTTAAAGGTAGATAATAAAAAACTTAGATACCCTTTTTCGTTTGCATTCAATAACGAGCTAGTCGTGAGTGTGTAAAGTATAGATCGAAAAATCAAATAATTTGCGGATGGCCAATTTAAAAAAAAAATGTTTTCCTGTTTAGTAGTTTACGAATCTGGTCTTAAAATTTCTTTACACACATTAGTTGTTGCACAGGAGTGTAAATTAGACGGTTTTTTACTCTTTTCATGTGCACAAGCATATCTAACTCAGTTTTACATTCTATGCAGTCTGATTGGTCTCAAAAGGTAGACGGTTATAAAATCTAGGGAGCCTTTTTTATTTTTTTAAAGTAATATTTTCAAATTTAGAGGCGGTTTATTGTAAAGAGTCTGGGACAAAAAAATATTTTTTTCCTGCCATATTCTCCACTTAGTGGACAGAATGTGGTAATTATATTTAAAGTGTGCCTCATCCTGAGCGCTACACGTCAAAATTTATATTTTTTCTTTACAATCAATATTGCGTTATTAGTGCAGGTGTAAACTTTACACTAAAACATTTTTTCCGCCCAGAGCGTCGTGGATGATGAATTTTAAAAAAAATGTTCTCCGTAAGGTCAGAATAACGAATCTGACCTTTAAACTTTTCTACAGCCATTGTTTGTTGGGGTATGAAGAGGTGAACTTTGAATTCAGATTTTTCTTATTTCAGAGGTTTTTGACTCGTCTTTAATAAATAATTATTTTTATTATCATAAATGCACTATTCTTAAACTTCAGTAGAATGATGAATATTTTTCAATATAGTATAATCAAGCTGAAATCTTGGCTGCGAATTGAGTTGGTGCAATGGCTGACATATCCGTTCTCGCATGTGGATTTAAGAAAAGAATAATGAAAAATCTTCTGAATACTAACTTTTTCATTTTTTAATTCTTTTGGCAAAACCATGCACTTCATTTGACTTACTCATCTATCTATGTTCTGCAGATCACACAGACTTTGTTTTTTTGAATTTCGCCTCAGTTCTCGAATAGGAGTGTAAAGAGTGCGAAAATCTGGGGGTGAAAAGACACATTTTGGTCGAGTTTTCGACTTGTTTATGTCTGCCAACAACTCCGGTTATGAGTTTTGAGAAATTTTTTCTGACAGAAATGTACTACGGATCAAGGGCTATCTTCTGTTTACCAGCAAACTTTTCTACAATCAATATGCAGTTAGTACCAGGGGTTTAAACTTTACACTCTAGTGGATATTTAAAAAACAGATTTTGTCCAAGATTTCTCTGCCAACTTTTTTGTTTATGAGTTGGGATGAATTGAATAGAATAGAAATAAAGTAATTTCTAAGAGCTACACGTCGGAGCAAGCCGTGTTCAAAAAAACGTAATATTCAGTTGTTTATTGGGGTGTAAAGTTCGAAATCGGAGGTGTAAAATGGGCGAAAAACAGGTTTTTTTTCGTATTTTGATTGGTAAATCATATCAAATATTTTGCGGAACATAAGTTTAGCACATACAAACGTACTACAATCAAAGGGCTACAAACTGGCCCGAACCGAATTTATTTGAACTCAATGTGGCGTTAGGTTCAGATTTTTAAAGTTTACAATGTGGTGGACAGTGGAAAATACGTGTTTGTACATTTTTTGTTCGTTACTTTCTCTGTTCAGAAGTCGGGCGAGGTCGAATAGGATAAAAATAAAGTACTTTCTAAGGGGTACGTGTCACAGCGAATTGCGTTTGTTTACAACAATATTTAGCTTTAGTCAAAAAAATGGGGGAGTTTAACGTGTTTCTGTCTTGTTTTTTCTGCCAAGTTCTGGGTTATGAGTCTGGACATAATCTCAAGTCTAAAAATGAACCAGAAACCAAATGTGATACGCCAGTTCAATTGCTCCCAACAGTGGTGTAAAGTGGTTTACATTTGATATTTATTTGTCCTCGGGCCATTGTGGAGACTTAATTTTTTAATAAATGTTGATCGTAATATCAGAGTAATATCAGAATTACGAATCCAACTGAAATTTTCTTCACACTCTGTGGTTGTGTAAAGTTTACACTGTATATTAACTTTAGTTCTAGAGCCTTGCGGAAGCTTAATTTTTTCAAAATGTTCTACGTAAAATCAGAATTGAGAATCTGACTGTTAGTTTTCTCTACACCTAGTAGTTGTGTAAAGTTTGCACTATTCATTTGTTGTTAATGTTATTTATACTACAAATTTATTTTACTTCAAAATCTGAGCGTTAGTGTTCCTAACACTTGATATTTGCGTAAAGTTTATGCTGAAAAACTTTGATCTGTTTAAATAATGTTAGGTTGTCTTGTTTAAAAAGGATAATGCTGATGTTAAGAACAATATTGTTTTCCGCGTTCTTGGACTGCTGTCATTATTGTGGCATATTACTGTATGTGTTTACTGACTGATGTACTCAGATCATGCTAATTAAAAGTAGGGTACTAGCAAAGAAAAATGCTCGGATGGAACAAAAAAGATGAATATACTTGGAATTGTGGATTGTTAAGGATGTAAAAGGAGGGGACTAGGAAAAAGCTACCTAAAGTCGCAAAATCTGATAAAAATCACACTTTCTCTAAGAAACGCAAGAAATCGAAACATATTTTGCGGCCAACACATTAAAATAAATATTTCATTATAAACCATAAATAAATCATAATAAATGATTGAAAAAGCAACACGTTAGCTATGGGAAATGATATTGAGTAACAGTCTTTCTATGCCAATTGAATGAAATAGCAAAGATCGATGCATCCAAAACAACTGAAGAAATTGGTTTAAAACAGTAGGAAGCGCGCGAGTTGACTTGAAACGAGACTAAATGTAGGCACACTAACATGCCCGTAACGATTGTGTGCACTAATCAATCGGCCCCTGATTTGCTTGCTATAATGCTCATAACAAAATAAAAACTTTAAATACAATACCACTTAGTTTTCTATCAATCAGGATACGAAGCTAGTCAGCGTTGCTACTTGCCAGCAATTTAATAAAAGTAAACATTATAGATTTCGTTTATACACTCTTGTCTGAAACTTTGAAAATTGTTTAAAAAAGACTTTTTAGAGGCCGCAGAAAATACTTCGATTTTTTGCGTTGCTTAGAGAAAGTGTGATTTTTATCAGATTCTGCGACTTTAGGTAGCTTTTTCCTAGTCCCCTCCTTTTACATCCTTAACAATCCACAAGTCCAAGTATATTCATCTTTTTTGTTCCATCGGAGCATTTTTCTTTGCTAGTAGCAGAATATCTTACGAGTTAGGTTGTTGCGGCCGTTTGTTAGATAGCCAAATTAGAGCAAAACTTTATACATCAATAAAGTTTAAAGCAGCCAGCTGCTACGAGAGCGTAACTGAAGAAGCCGTCTGTGCCGTGAAGAACTAATGCAGTAATAAGAATTGAGATAAAATGTGCGATTTGGAATGGGGCAGACTTTAATATATCTATTTCTCGAATTTCACAGTGAAAATAAAGCTCAAAGCGCGATTATCCTAGCATTTTGTAAGGTGGATATAGCTTCAGTCAGACGTCAAATTAGAGTAGGTACCAACCTATGTAGGTACCTACTTTAGTCTGTTTCATATGAGTTGGGGCATAAATTTTAAGATTTTTTTCGATAGTAAGCTGACGGATTACGATAATTGGTAGAATAATGTGTCCACTGCCTTGTCTAAAGCATATTATCTATGAGTGGTTTTGCTAAAACAATGCTACCTTCGTAGAAACGCGTTAAAATCAGCCGAAGTTTGGAAAATGGTTTGCGGTCTCTATAAACCAACAAGAACAGTCGTTTATTTAAGCAAAATATAATACACAGGTCAAATGGTCTGGTGTGATGGTAAATAAATTTAACTATAGTCTATTTCACGAAACATTGTGCGTTTTTGAAGCAATCTAATTCGATTAAGCAGTTTAATTCAAGCATGCTTCATGACTTTGTGTAGGTATAGCGGCATACAAAGTTTTACATGCGAAATCGTTTTAAAAAGATGCTGAAAAGCCACTTTTGCAGCTATTACCTTAAGCACTGAAACTCGATTTTCATGCACAATGTTTCATTAAATAGACTACAGTTATTCCAATAAAAACGGACGGATGGCGGCGTAAGTTCGTTTGTGCAATGTATCTGTTAATGACTCGTATGTGCACCACTGATAATCTGTGATATTATTGTCCAGTCTTATTGAACAATGCCTCGCTGCTAATCGAGCTTTAAATATGAAAGCCTAAACGAAATCGAAAAGTACCGATTCATTTCTGATTAACATGGTTTGATTAATTCAGGGTAAAAAACAAGATGTACTGGGACCGATAACTTTGACTGACACGGTAGTCATTGGCTGACCCAGGGCCGTGTTCAGGGAAGGCGGCCGCCACCCCCTTAGTCGGAAAAAGATTTTGAAAGGTAAGTTAATGCATGGAAAGATGGGCAAATTGCTCGTCTTTGAAATAAAAACTTCAAAATTTATATAATTATGGCTCGAGCGCGAAAAACGACACTTTTCACAGCCTTTTAGGTAAAAAATAAAGTTCGAATTTTATAATCTAAATGGGTAAAACATGTCGAAAATGTTAAAAATGGGGTGTTTGCGAGCTATCTCAACGAATTTTTCAAAATACAGACCAATTTATGTTACATCCACCCCCTACGTTGGCCGAATACCAGATACGGTCGTACTAACCCAAAGCATGGGCCAGAACGGGCGAGGTCGACATTACACAGACTCGAACATTTTCAATGCAGAAACCACAAATTTGGCCTAAGCTCACAGAAAATATCTTCCCAAAAAATTGCATCCATCATTAATATTTTTTAATGTCATGCGTTTCATCGAAACGTAAGGAATAAGCACAAAAAAATGTCGAGGTGTTGCCTACACCATTGAATTTTTACAAACCATTATTATAATGTTCTATTTGATGCACGAAAACCTGAGTCGCAGTCACACGGGCAAAGACGAAATTCTGGATTCCGAATAAGTTAATGATCAAAGAGGCGAAAAATCGGTTCATGTAAAAATGAACCTCGTACAAAAATAATGACCACAATTTACTGTATGACCATTTCTTGATTTCACCCCCTCTGGCCATATCAACCTTGCCCATGTATGCTAGTAATCAATCGTTCATTCGATCCAGTTAAGTTATTAAACTTCTTAACTACTGCACTGATTAATAAAGAAATTTGTCGACTACGAACTTAATATTGAATTAAATAAATTGGAAAAAATAAATTTAAAAAAATAAAAAAATAAAATAAATACACAAATTTAAACAACATTAAATTCAATGTAACAGGTTTTTGAGCAAGCAAATCATCTGTCATGAACATGGATCGCCTTGCTTATCTTCACTTCATAGAAGGATGTGGAGAGAGGGATTTAAAGGGTTAGTCTCACAGTTGAGCGTTTTTCGCAATATTTGCCCCATCAGACCCCCGAAAAAATAACAATTAAAGGCCATTGCAGTATTCAATCTAAAAAATAATCGCGCACTAAATAATAGCAAAGGATTCTATGATTGTGAAAGATTGCGGCATGTTTCTCAGCAGTTGCCGCCAGCAAACTAATAAAACTACAATAAATAATTACACAATTAGAACATAGACTTCCATGATGTCCTTCATATTTTCCAATATAATTAGATGAAGATGCTACAAATAATTTGTGACGTTATTACTTTTTGGAAACGGCAATTCTCGTTGAAAGTGCAGTGGGCAATCTAACAGTCAATTTATAAAAATTTTTATTTGTAATCATACAGCAATTTTTTATCTTTTTAGCCAAAAGAGGTACGAGTAGTACCAAATTTTCCTGAATCACTGAAACGTTACAGACCTACATGAGCAGCAAATAAATTCTGGGGAGGATGTGATGGGAGAAAAATCGCAAAAAGCACTGAAAATTCAATTCTGGGAGTCTAACGTAAACTGCATGGAGCATTTTGAATTATGGGGTCTAAGCCCAACACCCCATGCCCAGGTGTGATATGCTGCACAGCAATCAAATCAGGGGTCTGATGGAGCAAAATCGCAAAAAAAGACCGAAAATTTTATTCAAAGGGTCTACCGGAATCGAGGGGTCCATGTGTAATTTCAAGATTCGGCATGCAATTCATTTTTCAAAAGTCTATCGTTTACATTAATGGTCTTCGGGAGAAACGTAACATATCATTTCAAATTGAAACTATGTACCATACATGATTAAGGGGTTTTCACCCTCTCAGAAAAGTTTTAACCCCCCCTTAGAATATGCGAATTTCCAAATTTTTTGAAAATTCGTAGGACGGGTGATTTTTTAAGCGTTTTTAGCTATATTGCTCAAAAGTGTCAAATTTCCACCGCTTTGCACCACATACTCATTTTTTGACTATATTCTATTCGATTTAATCGAATTTTTGAATTTTCATGAAATTTTTTGTTTTTATGCTCTAGAAAGACATAGCATGGAAAGAAACGTCGAAAAATGATGTTTCTGACGCTTACCCACCATTGTTGGCCCAGGAAAAACACTTTAAATATTCATTTCCCCCACATAATTCCCATGCTGTGAATTTCTGCTAGGTACACATGAATTCAAAGCCAACGAGTAACGAGCCATGGAGTCGTGAAACATCATGCCAATACTGTAACGGCATTAAATACACTACGTATTTACTAAACGAATGTTCTTACCTTTAAGCCGACAGCTGACGTCTGATCTTTAACAGGCTTAGGATACCTATATTTATAGTGAGCTATCGGAGCGTTACCATAAAAATGAATTTCTGTTTTCGCATCTATGTACTCTCGAATTATTCTTTCAGCCGCCTGAATAAATTCCCATATTAAATTCAATAGTTTCTCCAAAGCATAGCGTAAGTCAAATGCCGTTTCTAAAAGACATTAATGCGTGCATACACTTAATGTGTGGCTGGAAAAAATGTGCGGCTTGAAAAAACCTTGATTGTGAAATGTATAAACCAAGTACTTGTAACGACAAAATAAATGGTAAATTTTCAATTGTTGTTGGAAAACGCATAAAAAACTGAAGATGACAAAAACCTCAAAAAGTCAATGTACTTGTACATTGAACAAAGATCGCTTCAGAAATTTTTGTACAAGCCTCAGAATCTTTATTCCGCACAAAAAAGCCATGGGTACAAGCAGGCCCGTATCCAGGGGGTAAAGAGGAAAGGAGGAATTTTCCCTGAAACTTTTTTCATAATTTTTGGATATGAGACTACGAGTATATAGCTTTTGGACGTTCCCCAGCGTTAAAATGGTCAAATTTTCGGCGCTTCGCGCCATTAATTCGTTCAAAATTACTACTTACTACATTTTTAAACCTTTTTCGAGATAAAATTTTATTCGAGATCAAATTTATTTCATTTCTTGTCCTCAAAAATGTACAAAATTAGGCATAAAAGCATAAAAACGTCCAAGTTTTCTCGCCAAAGTATCGAACATTTCTGGCGCTTCGTGCCAGCTTTTCGGCGCTTCGCGCCGGATTTATTGTTTATTTACACCTTATTTGCATTCTAAACCGCTCAAAGTTAGGTTAGACAGGAAGAACATATAAAATTTTTCCGGTGCTTCGCGCCAGATTATTCATTTTTCTCTGTTGTTTTTCTTTGTAAAATACAAGGATTGAGTACAAAGACAAGAGTTAAAAAATGTTTATGAATTGAATGGGAAATCAGTTTTGCAGACAGTTCGAACAATAGATTTTGTGTATGATCATGAAATAAGGTAAAACATTTTTGAAATTTTTTAAAAATATTTCTCCGACATTGTGTAGAGCTCGTCGAGAAAAGTTTTAAAGTGCCTTTATTTTCGCCTATCTCCTAATGGTTCTCGAGATATTCGACGTCAAAGTTTACGAAACCCCTGAAATGAATCCTTGATACGTGGCTGGGTACAAGCAAACATGCACACGGTCAAAAGTTCTGAGAAGGGGTAAATCGAGTTTCCCGGGGGTAGATGAGTACACAATTTCGTCATTTGCTATCAAATTTTGATGCTTAATTCGTTGTATTTTATTCTTCATGAATATTTAAATTGAATTTGCATGAAAAAGAATAATAATCAGGGCGATGGAATGACAAGTAACATCATATATTATACAAAATAATAGAAGAAAAATGTCAGGATGAATGAATTGAACTGTACTGCTTGAAAAATAAGTATATGCACTTGAAAACGTCGTTTGACACTTTTTCATGATTCGAGCAATAGATTTTGATCCGGAAATGGCCTAAGGCACGCATGGGTATAGGGGAGAAAAATGAGAGGGTTTATTAATGCTACCTAAAGTTCGGAAAATCAGGTACCGTCGGATGATTTTGAGAAAACGAAAGGTGAATTATGTAAAAAATATGGAAATTTTTCGGCGCTTAGCACAGTATTAATAATTTTTTGTATTTTTCTATCGCTAAAAACCCATAAATTGGCTAAACTTCACTAAGAAGCGTCAAGAAACCCAATTTACTACGCATATCGTGCTGCTGTAGTACCATTTGCATCGAATTTTTGGAACCGTCTTTGTGCATGAACAAAGAGGCCGTGTACAACAAACAACAACCACAATTTATTGTATGAAAATTTCACCCCTTCTGGCCACCACTACCTAGCCCATGTATGCTGAAAAGCAGGCCCGTATCCAGGGGGCGGGGGCGCCTGCTCCCCGAAATGGGAAAAAATTTTGTTTTTCCCAAATTTCAGAAATTGCATTTTGAAAGGAAAAATGCCAAATTTTTTGGCGCTTCGCGCCGTTTTGAGACGATTATTACTGATTTTTGCCCTCAGAAACCTAGAAATCGCTAAAATACGTAACCAAAGGTCGAACAACTCTGTTTTTGCCACACTAAAATCGCTACTGTACCATATTATAGTACCCAAAAATTTGTGTGTACGAAATGTACAAAGACTTTCAGGGACCATCTTTGTACATGTACAAACGGACTTTGTACAAAAAAAACACTGCTTCTAGCTCACACAAAACAGCTCAAATTTGAGGGTTGACATGAGAAACATGAAATTTTTCCGGCTCTTAGCGCCGTATTTATTGTTTATATGTTTTTTGTCTTCTAGCCCGCTCAAAACCGCTCAAATTTGAACTTGACATGCAGAATATGTCAATTTTTTCGGCTCCTTGGCGCCGAATTATTCATTATCTGCATTGTTTTTCTCTGTAAAGCACAATGATTAATTGCAAAGGCAAGAGATAAGAAATAATTCGTCGATTAAGAGATGAGAAATCAGCTTAAATGATAAATTTGCTGTATATCAACATGAGATAAGAGTGAAAAATTTTTGAACTTTTTTTGAAATTTTTCCTCACCATCGTATAGAGTTCGCCGAGATACGCTCAAAACTGCCTTTATTTTCGCCTATCTCCTGAAAGTTTTCGTGATATCTGGCCTCAAAAATATTCGCCCCCCCCCCCCCGAAATAAAATCCTGGATACGGGCCTGCTGAAGGGGGTATGCTTTTTTAAAAGTCCTGTTAGGGGGATACCCCCTTAATACCCCTCCCGGTGTGCATGTGTGGGTACAAGAATTTTGTAGCATTGGAAAGTTTAAAATCACAAAAAACTCTAGTCTTATAGTAAAAGGCATGCAAGTGTCTACCGGTGTCAAATAACCTTTTGCACCGCCTGCAGCCAAAACGTTAAATGTTCGATTTATAAGCAGTACCTCATATTGAACAGCTGTAATTTTAAATTCAGCAGCGCATAAAGGATATTTGGTAAGACATGCTCAAAACAGCCATAAAACGATCCGGGTATGAACGCGATACATTCACGAATAAATCACTCCTGTTTTCAAACCTTTTACCAACAGTAACAGATTTTTCATTAAAAAATCATGCGAATATTTATCGCCAGTGTATTCAACCGAAATGCCTTCGTTACTTTTAGATCAGGAAAATAAATTTTCGAATAGCTCAAAGAGAGAATTAGTCGGGGATGCGTGAGCAGTCATGCAATCTTTTTCAGATCAACTTTTCGATCAATTTGCCAACCACGGTCAGTCTTAAACTTGCGTTAATGTCATCGATGGCATAGAAGCAATCTTACAAGGTTTCAAGCCTTCTGTAATTTGGAACTCATATATTTACTGAACAGATGTTTTGACAGGAAAGGATCTTGCTCGTAGATATGCAGCAGCCAAATTCTGAGGGTCAGATGGGGCGAAATTGCCAAAATTAGCACCTAAAATTCAATTCCGAGGATCTATCGATTTTGAGGGGTCCGCCGGATTCTAGGGGATCCAACCCTACAGATGCCCCACGCCCACGCATGGTCTTGCTGTTAATCCAGAGTGTAATACGAGAGCACTTTTTCTTCTGTTCTTGATTACCAACATTTCGACTTCTTTTGCGGCAAAATTTGGGTCACCCTCATACGTAGGCAGCAAGAAAATTCTGGGGAGTGCAAGATTTTTTTGAAGGTCAAAAAATGGCCTTGAAAGTGGTGGTATGGCAATAAAAACACCATTTTTTGACGTTTCTCATCAAGCACTATCCATTGGCATCAAAAAATTGCGAAAAAAAGAAAAAAAGTTTCAAAAATTGAATTATGGGGGGTATTTTGATTTCTGGGGGGGGGTATTTTGGTTTCTGGGGGTGCATACCCCAAAACCCCCACGCCCAGGTGTGGTCACCATACGTGGGCAGCAAAAAAATTCTGGGGGAGGGGGTGCAAGATTTTTTGAAAGTCAAAAAATGGCCTCAAAAATGGTGGTAGGGCAATAAAAACACCATTTTTCGAAGTTTCTCATCAAGCACTATCCATTGGCATCAAAAAATTGCGAAAAAAAACGGAAAAAAATTTTCTAAAATTGAATTCTGGGGGGGGTATTTTGATTTCTGGGGGGGAGTATTTTGGTTTCTGGGGTGTGCATACCCCCAAACCCCCCACGCCCAGGTGTGGTGGTCACCCTTCACTAAACTGCGCGCAAAATATTCCTCAGCAGTCCAGTCCCACATGTCAGCCATTCATATGTTACTTACATGAAGCATTTAAGCAATCTAGCGTTTGTTGATAAAATCGGCTACTGAATCGCGAGCCCATTTGAGTGCGTCAGATTTTATGATATCAACAATGCACCAACTTTTGTAACACCATAGTTATTCACTATTTTTGTCAAAAAATATACCAATAAATTCAAAGTTAAGTAAGGTTTCTGACAGTATCCTTGTGTCTGCACAAGATGAGGCAGCTACGTCTGCAGAGGGGTGCAAAACGTTATTCGACACCCATTATTTTACACACATCAGTAATTTTTATTTAAAAAGAATCAATGCTAATTTCCTAACCTTGACTAAAATAGCTTGTTATCAGACTGTCTGCAGTTAACTTACACTGTAAATCAACATTCAACAGTCATATGTATCAACTACGGTAATGCACGCTGATTTTCCATCAAAATTAACGATTTTATTTATATTTCAGGTCAAAAAGCAAAAATATAGCCCCATGTATTCCAAAGAATTTATAGGGAAGGAACCAGGGCGCTCCTTATAGGTGAGACAAACTGGGCGAGGAAAGTAATTGAAACGTATTTTCTAATGATTTGTATTCATCGACTATCACAATTTCGCCATTTTTTCGATACAATTTTTTCTTAAATTTTTCGCATGATAAATAGATTTTAAAAGATTTTTAACAACAAATTTAAGGTTAAAAAAATTAAAAATTATAAGAAAAAATTAAAAATTAAATATTTATCAATCAATCTTTAGTCAAAGGTAAAATCAGAAATAGATTTTATAGCCAAGAGTAAAAATATACGAGAGAACTTAACAAAAAAACGAAGACGCAGAAAAATAGCGACATTTTTCTCAAAGACTATATAAGTATCTGTCGATGATTTTTCTCAACTGTGGAGATTTATAGGTCATACTCCCTGAATAAGATCACTGTAAAACCATACATACATGTTATGGCTCGACATTTCGGGATGGGGTTCTCCGGCTATTAGGGAAGGAGCGTACATAAGTGACCTCAAATCTTCGGCCAAAAATAGCAAAAAAAGTACCTGAAAATGACTGGAAGAAAACGCAAGATTTGCTTGAAAATCGAGGAAAACAAAATTTTCAAACTTTAAGAGGGATAGAGGACGACAGACTTTAGGTGGGTGATCCCAACCTGTTAAATGTATACATATGTATCATGGGTGCACAAGGTCAAGGTCGGCAAGGGGGGGAAATCCCAAAAATCCAAAACAGTAAATTTAACGTTCACAATTTTTTGGCTGTTTTAACGATCAAAATGATCAAACTAGCCGATAAAACGTTTTTCGTAGTAATATCGCATTTTAAAAAAATTTTTAGTCCATTTTGACTGCATTATATCCCTTTTAACACTAGAAAATGCAAAAATCTTCGGGGCGCTTTTTGAGTAAAAAGCATACCTGGGCGTGGGGGGTTTGGGGGTATGCACCCCAAAGAAACCAAAATACCCCCCTAGAATCAATTTTTGATATTTTTTTTGTTTTTTTCGCAATTTTTTGATGCCAATGGATAGTGCTTGATGAGAAACGTTAAAAATGGGTTTCTTTTGCCATACCATCATTTTTAAGGCCATTTTTGACCTTTGAAAAAATCTTGCACTCCCCCAGAACTTTAGTGCCGCTCACCTATGGTAAAAAGTACTTAAAAGTAATAATCTGGCACGGAGCGCCGAAAACATTTTGACGTTTTTACTGCTTTTGACCTCAGACATGATGCAAAAAACGTTCCATAAGCTCAAAATCATCGGACAGTATCTACGTGTTTGTAGTCAGACCATCTGCCATATTACATATTCAAGCTCAATTTTTTAAGCACTCTCACAATATTTTTAAAGTTTTGTTGAATCAACTCCTCTTCGGTAAGTGATCGAGACATTCAAAAACCTCGAATCCTGGTGACAGTCTTTTTTAACCCCCGTCGAGATCGACACATACAGACTGTTGTACTTTAAGAGTAAGGCAATAATGAGCTTATCACAAATGCGCAAGATCAAACTTTAAGGGTGTAGGTGAAAAGCAAGAATTGGTAGCTAGCTAAGTGCTCATTAAAAACGGTTCTATAGCCTTTTTGGCTCGGAAAACTAGCTAAATAGACTTTTTAGGCTCCTACAAATAAATATATAACCTTTTTAGACTCACAAACATAGCTACATAGCCTTTTTGGACTAAAAATAGCTTTCAAGTCCTTTTTGGAGTCGAGAAAATAAGTATAGATCCTTTTGAAACTAAGAAAAGACAACTATATAGCATTTCTGAGCTCACACGGTACGTTTCTGAGTCAAAGAGGGCTATATAGCTATTTTTGAGTCCAAAAAGGCTATATAGCTAATTTTCTGAGCCCAAATAGGCTATACAGCGATTTTTTTCGGCCAAAATAGCTGAATAGACATCAGTTTTTCAAAGCTCGGGGTTAATACCCCCTCACCCCCACGCTCTCGTATGGAGCTTATGTAACATAGTATGCTTCATTCTTCAGTACAAAAGCAATAATATTCAGTTTTCTGGCGCGGATTTCCTCGTTTTTTCGGATTTATTCACGACTAAAGTGCCTGAAATCGAGTCCGAAAATGATCTTTGAAATCAAAATTTTTATAACATACATACATTGATAAGTGTCTATAATTTTATCGTCAAACGCAAAATAACACATGTACATAGTCTTAATAGATTTAAATTCTATAAAAAATGCATCATGTGGTCATTTGACTAGCAAAAAATGGACAGTTAGAAATTTTTCGAATTCTAAAATTTCATTTCAGTTCCACGCTGCGAATCTTAAACTGCGCGTCTAGCCTATAATTCCAAAAATAGCCACCTAACCTGAACGACATATGATCACACGAACAACAGCGATTACAGAGCATGAAAACCAATAGCATTAAGTAAGAGCCCATATGTACTTGTCGCAGATCCTCGTTCGGCCTCAACACATCCAATGGCAGCATCCAGTCCGCGTTTTGGCCCAATTTCTGCTTGACTAGCAGCACAAGTTTTTGATCTAGGCATCTGTTTATCGATTTTACATTATTAGCCTCATCATCAGCTGAAAGAAAAAATAATAATGGGCACTCATGCTTTGGCAATGCCCCGTTTCGCGGGGCGAAAGGGTAACTTGGACGGGTAGTAAAGCTCAAAGAATAAATACAAAGACAGAAGCCAAAAAATTGTTCGTCGATTGAATGATAAGAAATACGTTGTACAGATAGTTAAAACGATAGATTTGTTTTATTTAAGTATGAAATATTTCACACGAGTGAAAATTTTTGAAATTCTATCTTACATTTTCCTTCACCGTTGGATAGAGCTCGCCGAGGTACGTTCAAAAATGCTTATATTTTTGCCCATCTCCTAATGGTTTTCGAGATATCTGACCTCGTTTTCGGCCCCCCTCTAAATAAAATCCAGGATACGGGCCATTCTGTTTACCCATAAAATGTCGAGAATGAAGTTGAAGTGTTGGAGATCAAAAGTTTTGAAGAATCCTTATATTTTTGTTTGCTGAAAAAAAGCAGCGAAAGGTGGCAAAATGAGCTAGAAAGAACTGACAATGAAGTATTTACCTCATTAAAGGATTTTATTTATGCTATTCTGATCATTCTTCGCATTTAGATAAAAAAATGCCTGGACTCCAAATTTAATGGTTTCAAATTTAGGAACTTCACTCCTCCCTCAGCTCTAGACCTTGGTAATCTATGATTCTAGTACTTGATAGATTTACCCAACTTAATACTCTCAAAATTTTTGACGCTTAGCGTCAAATTATTTATTAGGATTTTGCACGCTTCGTGTGCATGAATGGAATGAGGGAAGTAATTTTAATTATTTCCAGCCACCCTTACACTAAATTTAAGAAATTTTGGCGCTCTGTGTCGAATTTAGGTCATTCTTAGATCGCCGAAAATGATTGCACGTGAATAGCGGATTTTCACAACTGTTTTTGACTTTAGGGAAAGTAATGAAACCCCTTCTTCGAAAATTTTGGTTCATCGACTGCTACTGAAACTAATACCTTTTTAACCAAAAGTCAGCTAATCGTTTTCGGTAGTCAGCCAACCTCTTCGGGTAATCTTAAGTTTTTTATAGCCGAATAACATTTTCAGAAGAAATGAATTAATTTATCTTAAACTTGACCAATTAATCTTAATCAATATTTTTTGGGAATGGCCAACGTTTTAGAAAAGTTTCTAACTGTTGATGAATCAGTCGAGTATTTTCGAGAATCAACTAGGTAACCATATTTAAGGATCAGAAAACCTTTAATGTAAGACTTTTTGTATTTAAGACTGTCTTAATTATGAATCATTATATTCAGATTCGTATTAAGGGGTGGTCCGCGATCCCCCAGCCCTCAAAAAATTCTTTAAATGCAAGACAAAGCATGGAAAGATGGAATAATCGCATGTTTTTGATAATAATGCTTCAAATTGTCGGTCGCCTCAAGCGCCAACACAAAAACAATGCTATTCAAAGCATGTTGAAGAATAGATACAAGAGCTATAGCTTTTTGTTCCACAATTCTTTAGATTTAACTAGTTAAGCAATAGTTCTGGACCTTGTTGACGACATTTTGTATCCTTTGCAATATCAGACTTGAAATTAGGGTAAAAGTGCCTAGTTATACCATCAAATATCGACATACCTATGCCGTCTTGCACATAGAAGGCTTTACCTTTACTACGAAACATACATACATGCAGGTCCGTACTCAGGGGACGGAGGGGGGCGCCAACCCCAAAATGAAAAAAAATTTGTTTCACCTGAGGGTCCACAAAAAGAGGAAAATTTGCGAAGTGCGTCTAAAACTTCGCCAAAAGAGGTTCATGGCATACTTTTGAACTAGTAAACTCAAAATTTTCATGTATATTTCGTCTACTAAACCGCTCAAAATCATTCAACTTTAAGCCAGAAAAGAAGAGCATGTCAATTTTTTCCGGCGCAATTGTTCGGCTATAGTCTTCGCCTCCTAGCCCACTGAAAACAGTTGAAACTTGAGTTATGACATTTAGATGATTTTTTTGGATTTATTGTTTATCTATCCTTTAGTCTTCTGGCCCGCTCAAAACAACTTAAATTTGAGCTAGACATGTAGAATATGTCAAATTTTTCCGGCGCTTAACACCGAATCATTCGTTATCAGTATTGTTTTCCTTTGTGAAGCACAATTATAAAATAAAAGACAGATCAGAAATAAGTAGTCGATTGAATGATGAGAAATCCCTTATGCAGATAGCTTAAACGATAAATTTGATGTATTTTAGATCAAGTAAAGTAAAAAAATTTTTAAATTTTTTGAAATTATTAAACCATCATACAGAGCTCGCCAAGATACGCTCAAAACTGCCTTTGTTTTCGCCTATCTCCTAATGGTTCTCGATATATCTGACCTTAAAAATTTTCGACCCCCCAAAATAAAATCCTGAAACGCACCTGCCCGTATATATGGGAGAAGGAGTTTAAGGGAGGTATAAAACGAAACAAAAAGAGTTATTTATTTTTAATTTTTCCTTCATCTTTGTAAAGTGCCTGCGAAAAACGCTAAAAAATGCTATTGTTTTTTCCAATCTCCATAGGGTTCTCAAGATATCCGATTCATCAAAAATGGGGAACTTTATTTCAAAAATTGCCGACAATTTTTCAAACTGGACGCCAGAATGGGGCGGAACTATGGCTATTGCCATAGGGGACCCACCCATTGGCTGTAAGTTGGATAGGACGTACCAGCTATTTTTTCGACTTCAAAAAGGAATTAATAGCTATTTTTAGTCCAAAAAGGCTATATAGCTATGTTCGTGAATCCAAAAAGGCTATATAGCTAGTTTTCTGAGACCAAAAAGACTGTAGAGCGCCGTTTTTACGAAGCACATAGCTATCTAGCAATTTTTGGTTTTCACCACCCCGCGCGAGAGTTTGACCTTGCGCACCTATGAGGAGTGCAAGATTTTTTAAGTCAAAAAATGGTCTTAAAAATGGTGGTATGACGAAAAACACCTTCTTTCAACGTTTCTCATCCAGCACTGTCTATTGGCATCAAAAATCGCGAGGAAAAAATTTCAAAAATTGAATTCTGGGGAGGGGTTATTTTGGTTTTTGGGGGTATTCGGCCCTCTGCTGGGGTGCATACCCCCCAAGGCCCCTACGCCCATGTGTGTTGCCCAAGTATGCTCATGAATATGCAGCGTGCAGCGAAAGCATTACCAAGTGACAAAAATAGGAACCAGACAAAGCCAAAAATTTCCAGCGATTTCTTCGTGAGCTATTTATGGTACTCTGTATCGTTAATAAATATCGCATGTAATTGGCTTTTTGGTTTTTTTGCATTATTTACGTACATATCATATGAAAAATCACGGGCTTAGTTTGGGATTTCACCTCGTCCATGATCACGGAGCACGTATGTCTACAAGTACAGCATGCATACGTACCACTACACATCATGGCCGGTCTGGGAATGGGGGTAAGCCGAAGGGCTTATTTGAGCTGAAATTGTCTAGAAAAGTATTGCAAATGCTGAAATAGCATAAAACTGCACTAATTCAAAGCATCTGATCAATGCAATGCATTTTCGCAAAAATTTTTTACACTACCTACTAGGGATGGCCCGGTGCCAGGTTTTTTGCCGGTGCCGGTGCCGGTGCTAACTCATATATCAAATGCTATAATTATTTCATGCAGGCTGTCGTGTCGACTGCCGACATTTGTTTACAATATATGCCATGAAGAATACACTGTTGTACAAAAAATGCTTTGTTTTTATTCTACGAAACATACTTGTCTCCTGTATTATTCGTGTTCTAAATGGCATAAAATATTCGATGACTTGTGCTTGTTCTGACTTCCTCAATTCACTCGTTAACTAACTTTATTAATTTGTGTTTGATTAAAAAATGAAGCATTTTTATATTTTTGAAAAGATCATTCAGTGAAAATATCATTTCTTTAGGCTGGATAATTCTAGTTTAATTATTCTACGTCTTATTTCGGGAAAATGTCTGCAAAGCGAACGGCAGTCATTTGGGAAATATTTCACTGCAAAGGGTGATGATACTGATGCAACGTGCAATCACTACCAAGAGAAAATTAGTCGTGGAGGAAAAGATAAGCATGGGTTTGGCCATTGCGGAATGAAAAAGCATTTAAAAACTCATCCAACTATGTATGCTAATTACATGGAACCTTTCATGAAAAAAATCGATTTTTAACGTTTTTTAGCGTATTTTTTCTGGTATAATTTTCGACCTTTTTCTCAATTTTTCCAGCGTAGTTTTTGATAGGGATTTCAGACGTTTTCCTCTGCCCGTACTTGCACTGGCTGTCAGATTGTGTCCTCCCACCTGTTCGAATGTCCCACCAGTTCGAAATTCCCACTTCTTCGAATGTCCCATGTCTTCGAATGTCCCACCTGTTTTGAATGTCCCACCTGTTCAAAATTCCTAGCTCTTCAAATTTCCCATTTCTTCGAAAATCCAATGCAGCGTGTAGCGATTTATGCTACCTCTTTTGCGTGTTTTGCTTTTTTATGCCTAGTATATAATAATTATTTAATGTTTTTTGAGAAGCAAAGTCCTATGTTCATTAGCAGACCTTGATTTTATTCTTTTGTAAATTTTTTTAGAAATTAGTTATTCCTAAAGAATAATGTATGGTTGCCAATATTTCAAAATCATTCCCAATTTTGAAATTTGTGATCTTGTCGTCAAATAAAAAATTAATGAAGTAATAATTGCTATTTAAATTTATGAGAAAACTGTGTAACACTAATAAAAAATGATTTGTTTGGGTGCGCATGGTGCAATATTTGGAAAAATTTGAAAACTAAGGAAGGCATGATAAACTAAAATCATAATATAATCAAGAAAAACTAGATATACTGACCAGACGAAATCCATGTCTATCCAATTAGATGCACAATATATGGTAGAAATCTTTGAATTTCAATCAGCAGAATATCGAAACTTGCTCCGACCGGTATTGAAGCTTGTTTTGTTCACTGAGATTTTTATCCCACGAGTTAATTTGCATTTTCCATTTTTCTATTCATGGGCGGTGACCATTTCCAGCAACGTACGAAATTTATTTTTAGAGCTATAGGTATTTACGCATTATATTCCAAAAAACAACGCTTTATGGCAAACAATAGAATGGGCGTGTCAAGCGCGCAGTTGGCATTTTTATACAACATATTTCAAATTTATATAATATTTAGTCCTACAATGTTCGTATACTTTGTCGTACTCGTACTTTCGAAGAGGTGGGACATTCAATCAGATGGGACATTCGAAGAGATAAGACATTCGAACAGGTGGGATATCCGAAGAAATGGGATTTTTTGAGAGAATTATTTGCATTTTGTGTCTTTATTCGAAGAAGTGAGACTCGCGAAGAGGTGGGACGTTCGAAGAGTGGGACATTCGAACAGGTGGGATATCCGAAGAAATGGGATTTTTAGAGAATTATTTGCATTTTGTGTCTTTATTCGAAGAAGTGAGACTCGCGAAGAGGTGGGACGTTCGAAGAGGTGGGACATTCGAACAGGTGGGATTTTTTTTCTTAGTTAATTTTCATATTACATCACTTTGCGAACACCTGGGACATTCGAACAGGTAGGACGTTCGAAGAGGTGGGACATTCGAAGAGATGGGACATTCGAAGAAGTAGGACTATGCCGGCTGTCATAGGGTCTGCCATTTTGGGAGGGAGCCAGGAGAGACCATAACAAAATTTCTAAATTTTTAGGAATTAAAGATTTTTTAAAAGAGATTTTGGGCTTCAACCGAAAAGGAAAATTAGTCGATAGCACGTCACACTTTTAAGCTAAAATGTTGACAGACGATTATTAATATTTCACTAGTAGAATGGAAGTTTTATTATAACTTTCTAAGAACAAATATTTTTGCCAAAAAACTAGCCTTGAAATGCTAGTTTTTCTGGCAAAAAACTTGCCTGTAGTCAACATAGAATGTGAATGAAAGCGTGAAATTTGCATAAGCCGTTTTTTATTTGACTACATTCTCATAAACTGATGAAAAATTAACTTTGTTTGAGTGTTAAATAAGCAAAAAGGAACTAATGCATCACATGTCTTCAATTATCGTCGCTCTTTGTTTATTTTTGTGGCACCGGCGCCGGTGCCAGTGCCGGTACCTGCGCCATCCCTACTACCTACTAAATAACTTTTTTGCTTTAATTTTGTCTAAATGTGCCGAAAATTTTCTTTTCTTCTTCTGGAAGGTTTAAAGTCTAGAAACCTGAAACTCATGAGCATGTCTGATGGTGAGTGTATTTTAAGATTAAATTCTGTCCTCTTCATATGGGTCATATAAATCTGAGCAGAATCATAAGACCTAGTTCCATCACTATTTGTAAAAATGTATAATCAACATAGTAAAAGGTTCAAACTCATTTTGAGTAGTTTCCGATTTTTAGAACGCTGTAAGACCTCATAACTTACCAAGCGTTGTTCAGCACTAGTAATAATATTTTGTTATTATTACAAAAATAATTATAATACGATTTTTAAAAAAATTAAAAACTATTATAAGTAAATATTTAATTTTATAAAATTCAATTTGCGCCAAGAATCATAGCGAAGTTTCTCTAAAAATGAATTCAAAAATACTAAAATTACTACACTTTTTGCCCAAAAAGTCTTTGAATATTTTACAAAGATCGCTACATAAATCTTCGTGCGAGCTTCAAAATCTTTGTCCCGCACAATCAAAATCTTTGTCCCGCTCAAAAAAAACTTAGGCAGCAATTGTGTTAAATACTTCAAAGGTAGATATTACATAGAACGGAATAAGCAGGCAAACCTGTTTTTTAAGCTAAACTTTATTGAAACAATGAACTCTTGCTTTAATAATAAGACTCTAAAAACAAATTTGGGATATTTCAGTAGCATATCAGACAGATAACCTACGAGTGCTTGGCTTGCAATACTTATTTTTATAGAAAAATGTTAAGGAACGCGTATTGCATAAAGCACTACATAAAGATAATGGATGTCGACTTCTTGTAGCCTTTTACTTGAAAAATGAGGTATGACTGTATGAGAAGAAAACTGAAAAACTACCTCGCAGTATATAAGTCCAGCTTACAAATGCAGGAATCGAAAGGATGTCCCACCCTGCATGCTGGTCAGTGAACGACCGGAGCTCCAAAATTTTGCTTCGGCCGAAGCCGAAGCTTCGGCCAGCTCTTGCTTCGGCTTCGGCCGAAGCTTCGACGAAGGCCGAAGGCCGAATCTGTACAAATTTTTAGTCTAATTCTGATTAGTATGAAGAATGAATTGCGAATTGAGTCATGAATATGAAAGTTAAGCTTGATTATCTTTCAGGAATGAATATGAAGTAATGAAACAGTGTCATTAATTGCAAAAATTTTATTCAAAAGCGCAATTAATTCTGTTCATTAGCACTGGTTTCATTATTAAACATTTCATCTATATCAGCAGCTAATACGTATTGATCATCATCAGATTCTAGGGATGTAGCGGATACCCTCACCCGCTATTCAAAAAAACGTGCACCCGCAGCATCTCTATCAGATTCAGTATCCTGAATATATAAAAAATATAATGTATTATTAGGAATAAAGCCTGGAATTCTTGAGAATTATGAAAACAATTAATTGATTAATTCCTAATTTTCATGCTGATACTTAAATTTGTAAAAGTAAGGTAGACATAAAAGCAAATAGAGATTTCTTCCCATGATTAGATGCAGAAGTTTAAGAAAGTTAACACGTCGATCATGAAGCAATTATTTAATATAAAACAGAATGGTAAACAGAAGTGTTTTTTATACTCGGCAGATTTTTCCCGATGTACAAAGATTTTTGAACTGTCTTTGTACATGTACAAAGATTTTTGGGAAGACAAAAATTGCAAAAAAGGTCTGAAATTCGCAAAAATTTCCGGCGCTATGCACGAAATGAGTATTTGTGTGTTCTACATATCTTTTTAATGACAGAAATTGCATTTCAAAAGGAAATACGTCAAATTTATCGGCGCTTCGCGCCGTTTTGAGACGATTCTTATTGATTTTTGCCCTTAGAGTCCCAGAAATTAGCCAACATACACTACCAAAGTCGAACAACTTTGTTTTTACCACACTAAAATCGCTACTGTACCATATTCTAGTACCCAAAAATTTGCGTGTACAAAATAACAAAATATACAAAATTTTTGGGAAGACAAAAACTGTAAAAAGGTGTAAAATTACCGAAAATTTTCAGCGCCTCGCGCCGAAATGAATTATTGTTTGTCCTACATATCTTTAAAATGGCAGAATTTGCATTTAGAATGAAAAAAAGGTTAGATTTTTCTGCGCTCCGCGCCATTTTGAGACAATTTTTAGTATTTTTTGAGTCAGAAACCCATAAATTAGCTATAATACATACACTATCAAAGATCGAAAACCCTGTTCTACCACACTAAAATCGCTACTGTACTATAATATAGTACACAAAAATTTGCGTGTACAAAACGTACACAAAGGCTTTTTGGGATCATCCTTGTGCATGTACAAACGGACATTGTTAAAAAACACTGGTACACAGTAGACGCATTATATACAACAAGTACAAAGATGGCGTTGGAATTTCGAGTAAACAAAGACATGCCTTCAAAAGTGAGACATGTAGGAATAAAGGTGTGGCTTTTCCCTTAAGTGTCTCATCATTTTCGCGATCACTATTGATTCATTCATAGTCGAACTTTTGTAAAATGGAATCAGATGCGGAGCGGATATAATGCTTAGATGAGTCAGCTTTTGCTATTAGTACATGATTGCTTGCTGTTTATATAGTCAAAGTTACTATTGTGAGGATATTTTAACAAAACTTAAGGTGACTAGAAAATAAATTGAGCTAAATGGCGTCGTCTTGGGTTAGTTATATTGCACATTGTCTAAACTTTAATGCGAATAAAAAACTGCCACGAAAAAAAGCTTCGTCCTTCGGCCTGATGCTGGTCCAGCCATCCGTTCCTTTGTTCATTTCGGTACATTAAAAAAACTTAAGACCATCTTGCATTTGTTGAAAATGCTTCAATTAGTTTTATTTAATGAAACGCAACGTCTTTTACGCCCTTTCTGACTACAAGAATTTTAATTCTCTTATTTATTCACTAATTTTCTGCTTTTAATAACGCAAAGGCACCAAGTAAAAACAGCGACCATAAGAATAATGGGACATAATCGCGGAAAATTACAAAAACTCAATTCTACGGTTCTAACGGATTCTATGAAAGTCAGATACTTAGGGTCCTCAGCCTTCCTCCTCTTCCACGACAGCCCCCATTACCAGCTCAACTTAGCTTACCAGTTTTAGTGGGAGAAGCTTTAAAAGTTTTCAGATTGGCTAAAGCAATTTGTTCGAAATCTTGCGCCGTTAAGGTGCCTATATTGTCTTCGGTAGCAGCAGAATTCTTTTCTTCTTTCCTCGTAGTATCTTTAACTTGTCGTTTCCTATAAAAGAAAAATCATATATAAACCAACCGTCCATGAGGGGCGTTAATCGCTAGCGACAAGTGTGATAAATACACCAATTTTCTATTTCATGTAGTCACTCTAAATGTTTACAATAGCAATATTGTACGACAAAGGATTCAACGAGTGACAAATGACAATCGACGACCAAACCTTTTAGCTTCGGTAGGTATACATATAAGAAATGGCTTGACAAATAACGGGAGAGGGCGTAATCCAAGAGAGGATGCAAAAATGCAGCAGTGTTGAGCAGCATCAATCCTTGCAAATGTGCTCATATAATATTTGTCTCCAAAATATTTGCGGATTTTCTCACTGCAGTGGACTCAATGCTTCAATAAAGCTAGAATTATAACTTCTTTAAAAAAAGAAAACCAAAAACTTTCACAGTATCTATCTTATTCTACGAATGTAATGATAAATCCGCAAATTTGGCCTATAAATCGGCATTTTCAGCAAAAAAATAATCATGACTTTTCAGCATGTAGTTGAAACCAGCCTGATCATGTAAAGCTATCCACTTCTTATAATGATTGTTACTGCATATTTGGAGAATAATTTGACGTCTGACTTATTACCTCAGGTCAGTGTTTTTTTGTACAAGGTCCGTTTGTACATGTACAAAGATGGTGCCTAAAAGTCTTAGTACATTTCGTACACACAAATTTTCGGGTACTATAATATGGTACAGTAGCGATTTTAGTGTGGCAAAAACAGTTGTTCGACCTTTGGTTACGTATTTTAGCAATTTCTAGGTTTCTGAGGGCAAAAATCAGTAATAATCGTCTCAAAACGGCGCGAAGCGCCAAAAAATTTGGCATTTTTCCTTTCAAAATGCAATTTCTGAAATTATAAAGATATATAGAACACACAATTGCTCATTTTGGCGCGGAGCGCCGAAAATTTCTGCGAATTTCGAACCTTTTTGCAGTTTTTGTCTTCCAAAAATCTTTGTACATGTACAAAGACGGTCCCCAAAAGTCTTTGTACATCGCGAAAATCTTTGCAGAATACAAAAAAACCGTGCCTTAGGTACATCTATTTGTGTAAGTTTCCTTAAATTTATGGACAAAAAAGATAAAATGTTATGCTTTACGACAGATGTTCATTGCGATCAGAACAAAATGACTGCATTCATTTTAAATAAAAATCTTTCCTTAATTGACGCTTGCAACAGACCATCAACGTCAAATTTATCATTATATTTCATTTTTGCTCGCGCCGCGGTGAAACTGAAGTCATCGTGGGAAGTGTACTGTGTTGCTTGACATTTGAAAAAATTGACAATGATTTCTGTCATTCCCAAAAAAAATTGCTGCATACGATTGCCTAGAAACAATTCAGCATTAGTGCCATTTCAGATACCTTCCTGTACAAAGTGCACCTAATGCCGTGTTAGGACTTAACACGGTGTTGGCTAGCACGGTGTTTGCACAGACACCGTGTTAAGTCTAACCCTGTATTTACAGTGGCAAGTCAAATGTGTTAAATAAGACCGTATTACGTAGAGTTAAAAAGTAAGCAGTGTAATGCAGACGTTGTAAACTTGCAAAAATCGATTGACGTTTTGACTGACTGATTGAGCTATTTTCTTTTCTCTTTACAATTTTTGTTTTCTCATTGATTTTAGTTTTCTCATTATAATATTTGATGACTGTTCAATGGAAAATGATAAAAAGTATAGGGAGCAGAACTTTTCCGCAGAAGAAATCGAATTATTGATTCAAAGCGTTTTTGAACGGCTTACCACAATCGAATAAAAGAAAACGGACGCTAAATCATTCAGCATGAAAAAAGGCATGGAACCACACATTCCCAAGACTTTTGTGTTTGAAACTTCTAAACTCTAGCAGATGCCATCACTGAATGAGGAAGACAAGATGTCATAGGTCATCACTTTAAAACCTGCTAACTTTCAGTTTCACGATATTTAAAGTATGCAGGTCAGTCAATGGTGATCTTTTCGATAAATCTAACTTAAATTTCATTCTTCGCATATGCTTAATCGTGAAACAAAAATCATCGTCTGGGAAATTCTTCATGGAGGGAATTCATCGCCAGGACAGGATATGACAATAACGACTAATTTGCCCCTCCATATTCGAAACTCAGAAGTGAATAATAAAGCACTTTCCGGAAAAATGTTGTTAAAACAAGCGAAACGGGTTAAGGAAAACAAGACTATATTATGTTAAACTTGTTGGTAAGCAAACCTCGAATGGAATAAATTCTGCCACGATTATCATAAGCCTAAAAAATACTCTGTACGCGAGGATGGAAAAGGAAGTAATTTTTTAAATCTTAGCGGCAAGGAGTAAAATAATAAAAGCGATCGGCGTCGATGCCAAAATTTTGTGAATTTGATGGTAAAAGGACCGTGAAAACTTGTAGCTATTAGATACATTTTTTGAATTTTTTACAATTTTTAGTTTGCGCATCTTGTCAGCAAAAGTCGGGGTTTATTTATACAACAATGGATCTCTCTTTTGCCATTTGCAAGAAGCAAAAAACGTCGTGTAATGATCAGACATGCACGTGAGGTTCTAAGGGTCTAGACTCTAGACCATACATGGGCAGCACCGAAATTCGGGGGCAGGATGGGGTAAGTTGCCAAAAATGTTACTAAAAATATAATTATGGGGTCTATAGTAATCTGTGGGGGGTATTTCAACTTTTGGGGTACAAATCTCTCACGCCCATGTGTGGTCTAGACCATACATGGGTAGCAGCAAAATTCCGGGGGGTCAAGATGGGTTGAATCACCAAAAATAATATTAAAAATAGCATTTTGGAGGGTGTACAGTAATCTGCGGCGGGTTTTTGAGGAGAAAATGACGCAAAATGAACGCCAAACCCGGATGTAAATTTAAAATTTTTTTCTAAAAGTACTTCAAATTGACCAGAAGCTGCGTAAAAACGTAGTTTTAATGCTATTTTTTGCGGTCATTTTGGCCCAAAAAACTCAGTTTTTGACCCCTCCCCATACATGCACATAGGGGAAGAGGGTAGGTATTACCCCTACTGAAGGGTTAGCCAGATGGGTACTGTCAGTGACGGATCTAGGATTTTCCTACGGGGTGAGGTTACTTAACTTTCCCAAAAACACCAAAAATAGGTCCGAAAATTTGCGCTTGACGTGCGAAATAGCGTTTTTTTCGGCGTTTTACGAAGTCTACTTTTATTTTAAATCACTTTTAACGCAACGTTTCTCGGGAAATTTAGAAATTTTGGACAATAATTTGTAAAATAATCTACAAACTTCTTTGAATTTAGCGAAAAATTTGGCGGAAAACTTGCTAAATTTGAGCAGAAGCTCGTTAAGAAGCTCAATTTATTGCACGATTTCCTGCATTTGTAGCACTGTTTCTGCTGTTTAAATTAGTTTGAAACCTATTCCATGAGCAAAACATGGCTCATGAATTGCCCAGAAAGTAAATAAATGTCATTAATAGGTATAATCCAGCGCGCAGCGCCGGAAAAATTTGAGAAATTATGATCGCTGACATTACATCTCCATTCTTTATCGCGTCAACTATAGTCATTTAATAAACTAATAAACCTATTTCATTTCATTAATACACACCTGTCTGCAATCCAGCGCATTTCATGTTCACTCAATAAGCTTTTCTCGAGCTCTAGTTTTTCTAACAAATCGGTGAAACGCCTTTGCAAGTCTGACAGCGGAGGAGCAATTAAAGCTGAACGTTCTAAACAAACGACGGATGCGATTTGCCAATTTTCATACGCCAGCTTTTGCACAGCTTGAGAACCAGCTACTGAGAACTGTCGTGAAGTATGCTGAGCAATAAATTGGCTATCACAGCGACTGAATACTCGCAGCAAATACTTAACCATATTTAAATCTGAACAATAAATGATACCTACTAGCAAGGACAGCAAAAACAATATAGACACTACAATGTTATGAAAGGACTAAAGTGAAACTAAAATGATAACTATATCGAAAATTTAACATAAAAGGCGCACATCATTTATTTAAGTACCCCAACAAGACTCGGTTTAACCCAGAACTTTCAATAGGCGTATTTATGAACATTCGATTTTAAAAGGTGACCGTCTTTCTTCATCATTTCTGCGAATAATACGAGATATATGTATGTAGGTAGATACAATAGAACAAGAGCTAGGAGGCATTCCGCTAGAAACTGAATTTTATGTTCTTAAATCCAATATCAATGGAGTGGAGTAAAATGAGTGTACCTATATGGATTCCTACTTTTAGAAAACCGTATAACAAACGAATATATAGATGCTTCAATTTAGGTATTGTCCAACGCGTAGAAAATTTTAAAAGACAGCGTGGTAAACAAATTTGATTGAAAATCTCAATTATTATAAGAAATTCGGGTTTTACTGCAGTCCTGTTTTTCATGACTCAAAGCTTGAAAATCTGACTCAAAGCTTGAAAATCAAATATGGTATAATTTTTTGACACTAAAATATACGCAATTAAAATTGATGGATTCGGCATGTTTCGAATTCAAAAATGTTATGCCTTACTTTAAGGAACTTTTGTATGTGGAAGAAAAATACCATTTTGCATTTAATCAGACATTTCAATTTAGAATGTGTGGTTCATGATCAAAGAAGAATTTCGACGAAATTTCTTTATTCGAATATTATTACATAATCTTTTGATTTAGCAATTAAAAAGCTTTTAATCAAATGGAATAATTTCTCAGAAAATGAATTTAATTTTGCTTTTTATCCTAGGCTAAATTTCCCGAAAGAAATTTAAGGATATGCTAAATTGTTTTATAAATAATGCTTTACAAACTCGGGACTCTAGGAATCGGCCGACGGTCGTTTTATTCCTCCGGACCGGAGCCATAGCTCCAGCCTCCTTTCATCTCCGGCTCCGGCCGGACGTGGAGGCCGGAGGTTAACTCAGAAATTTTACGTGAACTTTTTAGTGTGTATCACCCAAGGTAGTTGTATTAGTCCCACTTTATTCTTAATTTATGTTAATGACCTATGCAACTTGGATTGAATATAGTAAAATTTACCTCTTTGCCGATGATGTCAAAACCTTTGGTCCATCTTCTGATTATCATTTAATACAAAAAGATCTGGATAATATTTATACTTGGTCTATTAATTGGCAACTTCCTGTTGCTACTTATACAAATGATATAAATCGTCTTGAAAATGTTAAGCGTAAATTTACTAAACGTCTTTTTAGTTTTCCTAGCAATTATTTCTATCTTGAATCAGTGCTTTTTGTATTCGGCAAAGATTTTTCCCGATGTACAGAGACTTTGGGGACCGTATTTGTACATGTACAAAGATTTTTGGTAAGATAAAAACTGCGAACAAGGTTTGAAATTCGTAAAATTTTTGGCGCTTCGCGTCGAAATGAGTAATTGTATATTCTATATATCTTTATAATGTCAGACATTGCATTTTGAAATGAAAAATGTCAGATGTTTCATCGCTTCGAGCCGTTTTGAGACGATTATTAGTGATCTTTGCCCTCTGACACCCAGAAATTAGCTAAAATACACTACCAAAGGTCGAACAACTCTGTTTTTGCCACACTAAAATCACTACTGTACCATATTCTAGTACCCAAAAATTTGTGTACTAAATGTACAAAGACTTTTAGGGACCGTCATACGGGGCTACTTGAGACGATTTTGGATAGATTGCTTTAGGGAAATTTGATTTATTCAGTGATAACTTGTCAGATTTTAGTAATTTTTTTAAATCACTCATAAGAGGTTCGGCTGTTAGTGTTGAAAACACTCGAATAAATTGGTGTAGTGGGGGAAAATATTTTTTTAAACAAAGTTGGTGTCTCAAGTAGCCCCCAGGTTGGGGCTATTTGAGACACCCTGTGATAAAAGTACCAGAACGATTTTTGGTGATCGTATTATTATCTCGAGTGGTTACTCGAGACACATGGGTTTTTTTTTTAAAAATTATGTCTTCTTAAAGCTTTACTTAGCAATGTATAAGAAGAGATAAATTGCATTTAAGAGAAATTGCACTAAGGCATGACAAGAAAGGCACAAAAATTTTTCTTTTGATATTTTTGGCCAGCCGTGTGCTGAGGAATTTCTTGTTTCGCTTAAAAATTCTCAATCCAGCCTTCACCAGGCAGATTATGTGGAAAAGCAGAGATAGCAACGCATTTTCGATCAAGATAGTCCTTAACAAAGTAACGAAGATAGTTCTTGGTCATCGGAAAACTCCAGTTTGCAACTAAAATAATTAAATCTTTTAAGAGAGATTCTTCTTGCACTGATAAAGCAGACGGGTGTCCTGGGCCATTCAAATGCTGGGCTTTCAAGCCAGTGTTGCACGTGAGATTCCATAAGCTGAAGCTGCATGCCTGAGTGACATACCATCTCTAAGAGACTGTAAAGCTCCATGTAAATCTTATCTAGGATAATTTCGATAAGCGCAAGCGCCTAATTTACGCTTATAATTACGCATCTAAAAAGACAAGAGTCTTAATGATGTTTTTTGAGCCTGTCTCAAGTAGCCCCACTTATCATCTGAATGCTAGGGCTACTTGAGACATCCAAGATATCTCGAGAAATAGTGACATGACAGCAATGAGATAAATACCACATCAAAGTCATGAAATTCCTCGCTAGAAAAACAAAAGTAAAACTCAAGTGGTTTCATGAGGTCTTGGGAAAAATTGAAAATTTGACTACATGAAAAATTCATCTGATTGCTCTTGACTTATGTAAACCTAGTTTTCAAGGCACACATAAAAAACTGTGAGTTGCAAATGATCCCATTAGAAAGAGGAAGTCAAACTACCTGATAAAAAATTTATTTCATAAGAAATATCTTGCAGTACATTAAATACAGCACAATCATTTTTCTATCAAGTGTCTCAAATAGCCCCTGCTGTCTCAAGTAGCCCCGTTTGACGGGACCATCTTTGTACATGTACAAACGGACCTTGTACAAAAAACACTGTCTTGAACACCTAAAGCTCCTTAACCTACCTTCTTCAGAACTTCGTCGTCTTCACATATGTATATGTCTCATGTATCAAATTATTAACGGTTTATCTTGTATTGATGCTAATAATTTTTTATTATTAGTTCCAGCATCACTCGAGCTGAAAATCGTCATAAACTCACGTTACCAGTTGTCCATTCTAATGCTCGCCTCAACGACTTTTACCAACGCTATTTAAAAATTTGGAACAAATTACCTGATCATGTCGTTGCTTCTTCTAACGTTGGTTCGTTCAAAAAAGAGCTGTTAAACATTTGTTTTACAATTTTATTGTATTGGCATACCTAGTTGTCTCACACTCCGTGATCCGTATGTCCTTTTGTTCAGTCGCCGCTGTTTTATCATGTATTTGTGTTTTACCGAATTCCGTACACGTTTCAGGACAATAAATATTTTCTTGTCTTGTTCTTGTCTTATTTGAAGTCTAGGCCGCTAGTTTTGACTGCAAATAATATTACATTGTATCCGATCTTATTTGCAGTCTAGCCCGATAGTTTTTGACTGCAAGTAATATTACATTGTGTGCTACATTATTTGCAAGCGGACTGCAAATAATTACTGCCGAAAATAAGCAGTCGAGGTGATATCCAGGCGCGGTAAAAACCTGGAACGCTCTAGCTGCAAACCTGACGAAAATATAATAAAGCAAAAGGGTAGCAGAATTAGTGGAATGAGTAAAGCGATCCTGCTGAACCCAGTAATGCTAGGTCAAAATTTTAAAATGTCACAATTCTTGAAAAAACCTGCCATCCCCTGTACAAAGTATATAGAAAAGGCCCAAAAAAGTTGCCAGGGGCCCCTCAAAAAGAATTTTATTTTTTTTTGAACGGAAATTCATTCGGTGAAAGTATTAAAAAGAAAAAACACATAAAAAGTAGATAAAAATACATTGTCAATGTAAACATAATACACAATGTGCATAAAACAAAGTATGTACATATGGCAGCAGGTCTAAAAACATTAAAAATAGAGCGCCTGTGTTGAAAAATCAGTGTTTACAGGTAGAAAATCCTATGTACACATGTAATAGCGATGTTTGATGCATTTTTTGTATAAAAATTTCGCGCTCTACTAGAAATATCACGATCAGTATACGTTCTTTCTGTTAAAACTTGAATTTCCTTCCTTCAGTGAGGCATTTTAGCCAATTCTGAACTCGCTTTTGACAATAAAACTATTAATTTATCAAATGGCGCGAAACACCAGAAAATTTTGAAATTTTAGCTCTCCAAAACGCATTTTTGCACTATAAAAACTAACCAAATCCGTGCAGAAGATAATCGTAGTGAATTTTTGGACCAGATTGTCGATAAAAATACCGCTATTAGCGCGGTGCGGCTTAAAGATTAATAACAAGTAAGAATTAAATGAATCCGGCGCGAAGCGCCGAAAAATTTTCTGGAACGCATTCAAACATTACAAAAATAGGCTAAACTTTACTTTATGGTGTGAACGGAAAACTTGCATATGTATGTGGAAAGGAACGACATTGGTTGGAAAGAGGAGGACATGCAAAAAGAAAGTGCGGAAAAAAATTTCATGTAAAACGGACCAATATTGGTGAAGATAGAGTTACGGTACTTTACTTTGTCATAAATGCACTCAGATGGCAGGCAATGTAAGCGAGAATATAAATGTGGATCTGAGGTGTTTCAAAAAAGTAGGGCATCAGGAAAAGTCTGTGGCGATGTGAGCAAAAACGATTGAACAAGTTACTCCGGATATAGCTACATTAAAGTGGGGTATTTGACAGTTTACCAAAAATGTTCTGAATTTAGGCTAAAACATATTTGACTGACATTTTCAAGGTCGCTGATTACAAAAAAAGACTTTTATGGCGCAGAAAAAAATTTTTGTTTTAAAATTTTTAAATTTGAAAAAACAATTTTTTGCATGTTTTTTGCTGTCATTTTAGTTGATAAGATATGTAAAAATTCAAGTTTCTGCTTAAAAGACGCTTAGGCTTAGACTTAGTGTATCTGAGAAGGTGATTTCCACTGCTTAGGTCGAGGTCACTCCTGCTTAGATCGAGGTATAGATGCTTGGTAGTAATTATTTGCAGTCAACTGCAGGTAATATAGCACACGTTGTAAAATTATATGCAGTCAAAAACCAGCGGCCTAGACTACAGGTAATATAGCACACAACGTAAAATTATATGCAGTCAAAAACCAGCGGCCTAGACTGCAGGCAATATAGTACACAATGTAAAATTATATGCAGTCAACAACCAGCGACCTAGACTGCAGGTAATATAGCACACAGATATTATATGCAGTCAAGTTGAATGCTTGTTGATATGGGAAGCTGGTGCTCCGCTCGCATTTCAACCTGTAGTAGATGGTTTAAGAAGGCACTTTTATTTGAGATGGTCTGGCAGATTTGCTTTATCAATAGGGAAAGTTTTTTGCACTGCACGGGTAGCAGTTTCAATAGCTGCCCAGTCACCCATTAGTGCGGGCCAGCGTAAGCTCTGGTCCTGCATGATAGATAGTGAATAGCTGTTGCTGTTCTTGTCCTCATTCTGGGGAATTGTTTTATTTTAGTGGAAATAAAATGCTTCAAGTTTATTCGCCAATGTGAAACAAGGATTCCGAAAAGCATTTGGAATGTTTCGGATTAGTCTCTGAAGCGTAGGAGGACTGTGACTGAGCGGGATTACCAATGTCTTAGGCTTAGGCTTAGTTATGTGCATTCACATTAACCAGCGCATGGGCAAAGCCTGAGATGAATGGAGCAAAAACTGTAGAGCGAGTGAAGCGAGCGGAACAATTTTTGCTCCATTTATGCCTTAGGCTTAGCCCATGTCTGGCACCAATCTGAATCCGCAAGCATTTGCTGTCGCCACCATACATGATCTTGGGGGTTTGGGGGTTTCACCCCCGCAGAATCATTTGTCACCCCCCGCAAAAAATTTTTCACCCTCCCCCCACAATTGGCGATTTTTCAAAAGTTTCCTAAACTTACCTGAAAATTGGTAGAAAAAATGTCTTTTTAAGGGTTTTTGGCTATCTATTTGCTCAAAATCGCCAAATTTTCGGCGCTTCGCGCCATATATTGTTTTAAGCAATATATTGGTCAATTTATTCGACTTTTTTCGAAATTTTTTTCATGATTTCATGCTCTAGAAGGATAGAGTATTGTCAGAAACGCCGAAAAACGATGTTTTTTAACGCGTACCGGCCATTTTTGGGCACAAAAAAGGCACTTTAGGTTTTCACCCCCTTAGAATTCCCATGGTGTGCATGTATGGTAGCCACACACACCATTCTTACCATTACCTATCATATGTACCTGCTGTATAATTTTATTTCCACTAAAGTAAAACAATTCCCCAGAATGAGGACAAGAACAGCAACAGCTACGCAATATCTATCATGCAAGACCAGAGCTTACGCTGGCCCATCAAAATGCGCTAACGGGTAGATGGGCAGCTATTGAAGCTGCTACCCATGCAGCACAAAAAAACATTCACTACTGAGAAAGCAAATCTGCCAGACCATCTCAGATAAAAGTGCCTTCTAAAACCATCTGCTACAGGTTAAAATGCGAGCAAAGCGCCAGCTTCCCATATCAATAAACACTTAACTTGACTGCATATAATATCACATTGTGTTCTATATTACCTGCAGTCTAGGCCGCTGGTTTTTGACTGCATATAATTTTATTTTGTGTACCTACTATATTGCCTGCAGTCTGGGCCGCTGGTTTTTGACTGCATATAATTTTACGTTGTGTGCTATATTACCTGCAGTTGACTGCAAATAATTACTGCCATAGATGCTTAGGTCGATGTATAGATGCTTAGGTCGATGTATAGATGCTTAGGTCGATGTGTAGATGCTCAGGTCGATGTATAGATGATTAGGTCGACCTAAATTAGGTACATGTTATTCTGCATTCCACTGTTTGAATCTTCAAATGGATGGAACTTTGGGAGTAAGTTAAGAATATGGTACTTTCAGGATACTATGAAATAAACTTCAGAAGAGCGGATTTTTTCGCTCAGTACTTAGGACATGTTGAAAGAAAGCGCGGAAAAAAATTCATCCGTCTATGATCAATATTACAAAAGCTATGGTTTCGTTAATTAGCCTCTTCTCAACCTACGCAAGCATCTACTCGACCTAAGTATTTGAAGATTCAAACAGCTGAATGCAGAATCACATGTAGATACCCAATTTACGTCAATATAAGCATCTATAATAATAATAATAATATTTATTAGCAATTACTGCCGTAGAAAATGCAATAGAAATTACACGAAAAAGGATATAATAAAAGATGTCGAAGGAACGAAAGAAAGTTTATCAGCATAGCATAGTAATGGCTGAGACGTACAGGCGGATCGCGCTCACGTACGCCCCTTTAGAAACTCATCTAAACTAAGTTTAGCAATCAAACCCTTAAAACGTTTAAGAGATTTACAAACAACAATACTTTGGGGCAGAGTATTCCAGATTCTAGCTTTGCAAAGTCGTTTTTCCTACAGTCCAAATGAAATTTGTGGATATAAAGCTTTATATCACTTACCGATCTAGTACCCCTTTCAGGTGCGAGTTCGAAAAAGTCTTCAAAGGAAAGTAACTGTCTCTTGATTATTCTGAAAGAAAAAGTGAGATCAAAATGAATACGCCGAGTTTAGAGTCTTTCAAGATTTAACAAACCCAGCTGCTCATTGTAAGACAAGTCACCTTGTCGCCATAGTATTCTTTTTGCGAATTTACGCTGAACTTTTTCAATACAATTAATATCTTTAATCAAATAAGGGTTCCAAACCACTGAATTATACTCCAAAATGGGTCTTACATTAACTTTAAAAGCTTTTACCATTAATTCAATATTTTTTGAGACAAAGCTTTTCTGGATCAGTGATGCAACTCGAGAAGCTTTAGACGCAGTGTTTACACAATGAATGCTAGAAGATAGGTCATCACTAACATACACTCCCAAATCCTTAATAGATCCTTCAGAAACAATTAAATCTTGAATACCCAGTTTGTAGTTGTTTCTAGGATTCCCACACCCAAAATACAACGTTGCACATTTACTATAACTGATTTTCAACTGCCATTTTTTGGTCCATGCATGTAATGAATCCAGATCCGATTGTAAGAGATCAGCATTACATGAAACATTAAAATTTTTGCATCATCAGCAAACAACATAATATCACTATGTTTAATACAATCAACTAAATCATTTATAAACACTAAAACAATGTAGGCCCTAACACACTGCCTTGAGGGACACCGCTAATTACCGGTTGTGGGTTTGAGAAACAACTATTTATCTTCACCTTTTGTGACCTTCCCGCTAAAAATTATGACCTAAGCATCTATACATCGACCTAAGCATCTATACATTGACCTGAGCGGGAGCGACCTCGACCTAAGCAGCTTAAAACACCTTTCAGATATACTAAGCCTAAGCCTAAGTATATTAGAAGCAATAACTTAGATTTTCCTATATCTTATCAATTAAAACCGAAAATGACATGCAAAATGAAATTTTTCAAAAGTTTTTTAAAATTTCAAACAGCTTTCCGCACCTCTTTTCTTGTTTCTCCTTCGTTGTTATGCTTCCTTGCATAATTTCAGCCCATATTATTTATTTCTGACAAATGTGTAAGTCCTCGGATCGAGCCGTTTAATCGTCCCACCCAACACTCAAATCGACAGTTGTCTACAACTTTGCAAGTATAGCTCAGATTTTCACCAAATTTTTTTCCGCGCTTCAATTTATCATGTTCTACCAGTTTGGTACAAAAATTTTGGTATTCCGTATTCGTTTTGCTCCTTTTCTAGAAGTACCATATTCTTCACTTTAGCCGGAACTTTGAGATAATTCAAAAATCCTGTTTGAATCGTATTTAAGTAGAAATCTTTGACTGGATGTAAACAATGCTAAAATCACAAAAAATTTCTTCAATATTGGTTTCCGCGCAGTAAAACTTAATTTTTTGTAATCTGCGACCTTGAAAATGGTAGAAAAATTGATAAACTGCAAAACATTCCTAAAAGTGGCTCAAAATGGTGAATGTCGAAGCATGATGTTTGAAGTACCGTAACTCTGTGAGTTTTGTATGGATTTGGTTTATTTCTTTTTCCCGCGTCTTTTAGTGACTACAAAGTATCGCTTTTGCGCAATTGTATGGCAATAATGCTGGAATGGCGTAAAATGGGTTCATAACATATTCTTCAAAAATTCGCAAAAAATTTTCCACAAAGGTCAACCAAGCCCAAAATGTTTTCCATTTCCTAAAATTTTGCTTGACATATAGAATAAAAAGTGGAAAAAAACGATGTTGGGAACCAGGGCCCTGTTGCACAAGCGGCTAGGAGTTTAGGGTAGGAGACACCTTAATGGGTTCAACCCGGTTCAACAGTATCACCTGACGGCCACTCGGTATCACCTGGGAAAATGGCGGGTGTCACCTGAATTTTTTTGTGAAAAAATGAAGATACACGAATGTAGGA